>CAUJNA010002254.1:0-35000 GCA_963377175.1 Effrenium voratum | reverse complement strand
GACCAGGCAGTTCCAGCAGTTGCCAGACCAGTAGCCCATGTGATGCCCGCATGGGACGGGCCATGATGGATTGCCCGTGGCTTTCGAGACTGCCTGTACACTGACTTTCTCACCTTTAGCCTTCCTTGCCGTGTCAGAGGCGGAGTAGCACGTCTCAACACAAGGGGGGTGGGTCACGATATCAGGTGTTTTTGGATGACTCCAACGTGAGATCAGGGTAACACCCTTGAACTTCATGGGGACCTTACTCAAGGAAATCCATGGCGGACTGGCATTTGGGGTAAAACCGTTTTTCCGGTCATTTGCTTTTGACCTGGAGTCGGACTTGCTCCTGTTTTTTGCGCACTGCGCAGGTCCCGATGTCCATCACGTCGGAGGAGGCCAAGCGGGTGGTCGCGCAGGCGCCTCTCGCAGTGAGGCGCTCGAGGAACCCGCGGAAAGCCAACGGAAGCCCAACCAAAGAGGCCACCGAAAGGCGACCCAACTGAAAGGAACCCCAAAAGAATCCACCTGGGGCCTGGGGGTGTCAAATTTCCCCCATTGGTCAGGAGCTGAAGATCGATCGCGTGGATCAGCTTCTCACAGATTGGGAGGACGAGCCCATTGGCACTGCCTCCATTGGCCAGGTGTACAAGGCAGTTGGGTCTTTCTTCACAGGCTAGTCTAGGGAAACCAACAGGACACCGATTGGGTTTCTCAAGGGAATCGGTCCCCCGGTCCGACCAAATCCATCAGAACCCTCATGCAGGGTTATTGGTTTGTCACGTAAGGCGGGGACGAAAAGTCCAGAGGGCGAATCTGTGCGTTTCCAAGTCGGGTGCAAACACAGGCCGCTTGGTTTCTCTAAATAGTTGGTGGGGCCAAAAATAACTGGCTGGTTTCCCAGCTGCTTCCCTCCAAAAGGTGGTCACCTCAAAACCCGCACAAGCCTAAACCCTACTGTTTTACCGATTGAAGTTGTGATTGTATGTTGGAACAGTCTTCTGGCTTGAAGTAGGGATACGGATGGACGTTTTCGCCATCGGTTACATGTCTCCCAAGAGCGAGCAGCCACAGAGCTCAAATCCGAGCCAAACGCTCATCAGTTGAGGGGCCAATGCCTCCGCTGCCGTGTGCTCCGGGAAGACATGCCCCAGTTGGCTGCACACCACGTCTTCCTTAGTGGAGTTTCTCTAGATTCGGGCCATTCAGGAACCACTTGCTCAGGATGCATCACAGCCCGTGTATTTGGCATCCCGGCAAATGTGGCTATCCAATGATGTACTAGTCATTCATTTCGTAGCTAGGGCTAGGCCATGGGTGCCTAGGAAGTTCCCTTTGTTGTTTGGGAGAAGGGATGGCACATTTAGCATAGTTGTCCCAGGCTTTTCTTTTTTTGTTCTTCTCTTTCTTCTTATGGGTGGGGGATGAAAAACGCACTCAGACCCCCGCAGGCGCGCCTGAAGTCGTCGAACCAGGAGGTGGCCATCAAGGTGCAGGTGCCGAACGCCGAGCGCATGTTTCGCATCTCGGCCTCGGCCGGGGCCGGGCTTTCGGAAGCGGGGCGGATCAAAGCATCGGTTTATGGGGGGGGGAGGGTTCGTGTTACCTGGGTTGCCTTTCTCATGCCGATTTTATCTACATGTCTTTTCCCCATGGTCATGGTTTAAATTGCTACATCTCTTGTTGCGTGTGTATTTGTACATCGGAGGGTGAGGGTGTTGGGACCCTGAAGTTCAAGTCCAACTGGTTCAACACATACAGAGTTGTGACTGGGTAACAGGCAAGCGAAGGCCCCCTATGGATTTCCCTACCTATGCCAAAGCGAAAGAGGAGACAAACCAGAGGATCCACAGTATGGTTTGCGGATCTCTACCTCTTTGGGGACGAAAAGAACAAAGGAGCACCAAGTGCGGGAGCAATTCAGAAGTTCTCTTTTGCGCGAGAAAAGAACGATTTTCTGCAGCATGAAATCTAGCCGCCTTTAAACCCCTTCCCCCTGCCCAGAGTTGTTGGCACAATGGATGTGTCTGTCGCGTCCAAACGCCGCTCACGTGTCTCGCTGCTTTGAATTTTGACTCTTCAACCCTTCTTGCGACAATGCGGGGGTGGCCTGTGTGTGTGTGTGTGTTTTTGTCTTACGGGGAGTGTTTTGGTGTTACTGGGGAGCCCCAAGATGAATGGCCCTTTTCAATAGCGATCGAAGTAACGGCCTTCAACACGTGTTCTGAACAATTTTTAGCGGCACATCTTCCATTCGGACGTTGCCTGTTCCCCATCCCTGAAGCTGCCGGGGTCTCATGCCCTCAATTTCCTCAGGCGCCAACGAAGGCTCCAACTCAAAGCGCGGGGGGATCGTTTTTGTTTTTGAGCCAAGGCGCGGACATCACTTGCCTGAAGATGCCGCAGCCTCGGGCAATCTGTGGGGCTGGGCTCTCAAGGGGCTGACCTCTCCAGAGATGCCTCGTCCGAAGGACTGCAGCCTCGTGTGCAATGCGCATGGGCCAAGTTGAAGATGTGGACCTGACAATCACACTTTTTCAGATGACTTAGTGTTGTGGTTTCCAGGCCAGATACATGTCATTTGAGGGCGATGCTTTTCTTTTGCAATTGGTTTCAAAGGGACATGGTCACAATCCATAGCTCTGCCTAATCTATGGTGAGCTCAAGGGGGGGGGAACGAGCTCACTATGATGTAGATCCTTCATTTCGGGATATCCCTTACTTCGGGTTCTCGAGTTTGCCTAGAAATTCCAGATAGCTGGTCAATGCTTTTCTGGAAGACAGACGGCTTTTGGGAGGGGGGGGACTTGAACATTGCAGGTTTACATATTTGGCGATCCCCTGGGCCTACGTCGCTTGGCCAGCATTCAGACTGACCGTTTTTCTCCCCGCTTTCCATTCGCAAGAGGGGAGTGGCCGCGCTTGGGGCATCGATCGTCTGCGCGTCCAGTGGAATTTCTGGTGCATGGCATGGATTCCGATGGGTCGGCCTGAGGAGCAGATGCGAGAGATCGAGAAGATGTTCCAATCTGAGTTCGACTACC
The DNA here is from genome assembly GCA_963377175.1 of Effrenium voratum. Lineage (NCBI taxonomy): Eukaryota > Dinophyceae > Suessiales > Symbiodiniaceae > Effrenium > Effrenium voratum. The sequence continues at coordinate 31,974 of CAUJNA010002254.1, read as the reverse complement.
TGGCAGAGTTCCGCATTCCCGGCTGGATTGAGGGCTCCCAGCAGCCTCGATTTGCTTTTGACGGACCTTGTGAAGCATGCAAAGTATGAACCCTGTATGTATCCATCCTGGTTGTGCTACGCTACTTGTTTGTATAAATGGATACTTCGTAAAACTTTCTTATTCCCAGATTGTTTATAGAAACGTCCCCAAAATTCAATGATTGAAGGCCGCGATCCTGGTGGTTTCTGAAAGGGGTCATGTAAAATGAGATATGTAGCTTTCTCAGAATAATACCCGAAGTTTCAGAAAATGGCCTCAAAAGGCCCAGCTCATTTTCCGAATGCTCAGTTTCTTGGGTTTGAGTTTGTTTCCTATTTAAAACCATTCCCCCAAAAAGGCCCCCCCCCCCCTGCCCCCCACCAAAAAAAAAAGCAAAAACAGAAAAAGAAGAGGAGAGTAACAACAACAAGAAAACCAAACATAACACAAACAACAAACACAAACACAAACACCAGCAGCCAGCAAATCCTTCTGCCGGAAAGCCCAGCAGTTCTCGGGGTTTCTCTACGCTTTCGAGGCAACCTGGAGGCGATGAGATCCAATCTGCTGCCCAGCTGGGGCCACAAGATCTACATCCCCAGGCGTGGCTTTTTGCATGCAACTCTTGCGCGAAGGGGGGGGGGGGGAAAACGGGGGAGGCGGGGCGGAGAACCGGGCGTGGGGTGGAAAGAACCTTTCGACTGCCAGGCTTTCACTGCAAGGCTGCAACTCGGGTGCCTGTGACGGGGCAAAGGCCGCTACCCGAATTCCTGGAGATGAATCTAGTACCAAGAATATAGACAAAGCAACGTGCTGGCATGCTTGCGGTTGAGCTGTGAGCTTGATTGGGGATCCACACCTGGGTTTCCAGGAAGGAACCGAAGGCCGGGGGCCGATCCGTGCGACTCTGAAACCTGGCAAGACCAACACGTCCGAATCTTCGGCTTGCCAAGATTCGGACGCCGGAAAGCCGCGCTCGAGATCGAGGGCTCCTTTGAAAGGAGTTGTTCGAGGGGTGCTCCATTGAAAGGCGCAGGATGTCTCAAGATATCTCCAGATCCCCCCTACTCATCCCTGCTTTTTTCAGGGTATTTTGGGAAAACCGGGTTTTCCATGGTACATACATCCTGTTTTAGTAGAGGGTCAACATGATACCCTGAACAAAGAGGGTATTTGGAGTAGGGGGTAAATCAACCTTGCGGATGACTTTTGGGGGAACCTCCTTTTTAGTAGGTGGCCCGGATCCGCTGCAAAATGGGTGGCACCCGTTTGTTGGATCCGAAAACGTTTCCCTCTACAAACGGGTTGCACGACTCCTTGGCCAATATCAGGCGAAGAAAAAGGAGGACCCACATCCTTGCAGAGCGGCTGGTTTTTCGGACGTCAAGGATTGTGAAAAAGGCGACAGGAATGAGCCCTGAATCCATGAGCACTTCCTCACGTCCTTATCCGTGAGATTTGGAAAAGCCACTTGGAAGGCCCATCCCGGAGCTGCAGGGGCGCAGGGTCATCGGCATGGAGCTGCTCAAAGGGGAGAAGTGCCCTGGCCTGGAACTTGGTCAGGCTGTGGTTGTCAAAACCAATAGGATCCCATTTTGGGGGTGTTCGGTGCACCACCCATTTTAGAACCTATTTTACTGGGGATTGGGATGTTCACTGGGGGGGCCACAAGTTCCCTTTCAAAGAACCATGTCTTCCAGGAATCGCCTGTGTGGTTCGGATGTTTGGTTGGATGGGTGGGCATGCCAGCCCGGGATGTCGGATCTTTGCTTTGTTGTTTCCAACCAGAGACCTTGTTCATTGCCTTTTTTGCCGGCAAGCACATTTTGTTGGCACGGACCAATTTGTCAATGTTTCTTTTGGCTGGCAAGGACCAATTTTCCAATGAATGGTTTTTGCTGGCAAGGGCCACTTTTTCGATGTGTTTTGCTGGCAAGGACCCATTCTTCAATTCTTTTTTCTTGCTGGCAAGGATCAATTGTTCAATGCTTTCCTGTTGGCAAGGACTAATTGGTCAAGGTCTTTCACCTGGCAAGGACCATTCTTTCATTGTTTTGCTGGCACGGACGAATTGTTTTCAATGTCTTTTGTTTGGCTGGCAGGGGCCAAACTTGCAATGCTTCTTTTCTTTTGCTGGCAAGGACCGAATTTTCAGAGTATTTTGTTTGGATGGAAAGGACCGATTTGTCAATGTTATTTTGCCTGCTGGCAAGGACCAATTTGTTAATGTTTTATTGTTTATGCTAGCAAGGACCAATTAATGTCATTGTTTCGTTTGCTGGCAAGGACTCAATTTTCCAAGGGCAGCGGAGACTCCAGGCAATCGGGATGCACCGCTTTGTTTTTTGAACGCATGGGCCCATCGCGACTGGCGAGGTTAGCGGGAGCATTTTTTTTGAACTGGGGCCTCTATATTTCTGCGATATTTCGACTTCCTGTGGCTTAAGGCGTCATCCTGAAGTGAGTTAACCTTGGCTTCCAGGTCGGATTCTTATTCCGAGAGATGGTGTGTCTGTCCGATTCGGTGTCTCCCCAAACGGCTTGGCTGCATGTTGGTTTTCATAAGGGCGTGCCAAGAGGCAGGGTGCGTCTATGCGAGCGGCGCCCCTCCTCCCTTCCCAGTTGCCAAAGAGTGAAGGCTTTTTGCGCGCTTCGTGGAGCGCACGCAGAACGTCCGTCTTGGGGAGGGCTCGTGGGGCGCTTTCTTTGCTTGGTCTTTGTGAGTGGTCTCCTTTCTTGAGGCCAGGAAAACGGTGGGAAAACGGCATGGCCTAGGTTCATTTCTGCAGTGCGGCGACGCTTGCAGCCGCTGGCCGAGCGTGAGGGGAAGAGTGTGGAAGAATACGAGAAGGCACTCCAAAGTTTCACCTCCGCCTTCCATTGGCTTGCGCGATGGGGCTCACAGGAAGTCCACAAGTCAGAAGGTATATTCTGGCCCTTACTAGTACCGTGTGGTCTCTTTGGGTTTGGAAGGCAGTGCCGTTCTTTGGCATGGCCGAGTGCCCAGGGTGCCCGCTCACTTCCTTGGGGCAGCTTCTTGACATCAGGGAGTGGTTTGAGATATTGGTACGCGCCCACCACGAGTGTCGCTTCTTCGATTTTTCGGCCTGCGAGAAGCGTCCGCTTTCTGGCTTCCTGACGTTGAGAGTTCACTTTGAGGTCACCAGTTGCTGCCTTCCTGGCTTGGTCGTTTGGCCCGAAATGAAAATCCAAAATTGGCGAATCCAGAAGAACCCTTCCTGGGTGGTGCAAGAACATTCAAAAGGAAACCCACCCACTTTGATTGGCCACTCAAAGGGCAGGGTTTGGGTGGGCTTGAGTAATTTTTAACCTGTATGTATTAGACTTGCTTGCGGTCAATTTAAAGATACCTCTGTATATATTTGTCTTTCTATATTCAAAGGAGGAGGAGCATAGGAGATTACCCTCAGATCAACATGAACCCCCCCAAACCCGGCATTTGTTCAGGCGCCTCCTGTTGGTGGGGTAAAAGCATGTTGCAGTTCCTTCTCTTAGCGAGGCAACTTTCGCAGATGTCGACGCCTCGGCTTTCGGCCGGGCTGCTGTCCGTCAGGAGCAGACGGAAGCACTCCGCAGTGGCAAGCGGAAAGCTGAGAGCGACGCTCGGGCAAATCACAGCAAGCCCGCGTGATTTCGCGGACGGATGGGACGGGATCGCAGTCGGTGTGTGCAATCATTGGGTTTGAGATTGGGTCCCATTTTCTGTGAAGCATTTGAGGGTTCATGGTTGGATGAGTCAACCAAATTGGTAGCGCAAGGGCGGCAAGTCCACACCCATCATTCAGTTTAGGGTCAAAGGCTCACCCTCGAGAAGCAAAGAAACTGGAAGCCGATTTCCAGATTTTCTGGGAGAACTTGGGGTATGTAACAATTTTCCCGAAGGAGACTTCTTTTTTGTTTTTTTGCGTGTGTTTGTTGTTTTTGCTCTAGGGGGTATGTAGCTATGTTGTGTTTTTTTGTGTGTGTGTGTGTGTATGTGCTTTTCTTCTTGTCCCTGGTGAGAAGGCGACCAGGTCATGGTGTTGTCATCCCCTTTTCCATCCATCGGTTGGCTGGTGGAAGCCTTCTAAGGTGGCGAAAAGAGGACGGTCAACACTGGGCTTTAAATAGGTTTCTTGTTTGCCTTTGTTTGAGCACTTGGTTGCCTTGAACTCATTTAGGATTTGGGGTGGGTGCCTTTTGAATTTCTCCATGTCATGAATTACTCCCCTGCAGATACCACAGCTCCATCATTTCAGAGGAATCTTCTTAGGGATCCCCTTCTTGTCTTACTTCAATTACCTTAGAGGGGAGGGGGGGTTGCGAGACAAGAGGAAACCACGCGAAAGAGGGTTCCCAACTTGGATCTTGACGCATACGCGAAACATGGCACCCGAATCTCGGCGAGGCAGCGTGGCTCCACTGGAAGGTTACCTTGTGGCGCTGGTGGCGCTGGGTGTTGCGCCGGAAAGACCCTGAGCCTGTGGACGCGCCGTGGAAACGAAGTAGACAGGTGGGCAGGGCATATTCTATGGCGAGCTGGGGTGAAACGAGCTCTCCTTGTAGTCTATTTTTTTGGTTTAGGGATCAAGTATTTCAGTAGAGCTTGCAGATGGGATCTCTGCTTCATTTTGCTGGCAACACGATTGGTTCTTTTTTGGGTCGTGGTGGTACCTCGGCTTCAGGTTTCTTGGGTCAGCGAACCCAAGAACCTGAAACCCAAAGCATATTCTTGCAATAAGGCAGGTCTCATGGGCTTTGATCGCGTCTTTTTTGGCGCAGGTTGCTAAACTCCGAAAGCTGGGGTCGTTTTGTCTTTGCTACCGACATGTCCGTTTCCCTGTGATTTGAACGTCGCCACTATGCTGCCAGCTTGAACTTATTGTGGCTTCAGTTCTCTCAAAAATCCTGTATTACAATGTTCCATGGCTGGAGTCACATAGGCCTGTAGGCAGTTTGGTTGCCCGTTTCGCAGCGCTGAATGCAGCAATGTCCACACCGTTGATATTTAGTGTGTTGCTTTCTTGCAGGTACGCGTTTGCCAAGTTGATTTCTTTCTTTGACGGTGAGTAGCCCTCAGTTTGTAGCTACTTCGAAAGCTTCAAAAAGGAAAGCAACATGAGGAGTCTTTTGCAAGAGACAAGGTGAAGCCTGGCCCCGTCCTCTGGTTGGCCCCCTTGCGCCCAATCAGGACCTCATGGGACACCTGCTCTAGTAGGGTGTCCCCCAAACGCAACCCTCTAAACCGACGATGTTCATTGGTCCATGGTACCAGGACATGTGGCCTTCAGGTGTTTCTCATACGACGGACTCCCTTTTGGTTGGCACTGAAAAAGGAAACCGAAGAAATCGACCCATTACCCCCCTTGCCCCAAGGTGGGCGGCATTTTTGATCTCCTCATGTCCATCCACGGCCAGCAAGTGCTGCAAGAGCTTTGGCCACGAAGCGGACAGAAGAAACGCATCTTGCGAGCCGCGGGGTGCAAGACTTGCATTCCGCCATGATGTGCTCTTCTCCAAAGTTTGGAAGTTGTCTATTTGGAATAGGGCAAGCAGTAGGAGGGTGCTTCTTTTTTTGGCCTTGGCCGACTTGGATATTTCAAGTCACGGTTTGGTCACTTTCTAGGAAGATCGCTTTACACAAAACATCCAGCCAGTTTGTGACCAATTCACTAGACACGTTCGCAAGCTTGCATCCCCGGCGGTGAAGAAATCCCGAAACTGGATTTGGAGTTCTTCATGGAAGCGATGCCTTCGCATTCGTATGCCTGCCCGCATTCAAGCTTTGTGCGACTGCCTTGCGAATAAACCTGGCAGACAAGTAGCCCGTTTGCTTTCAACATATTCCTGGGGTGCCGAGCCTCAGAAACAAGCAATGGCTTCCTGCGAAGGATGGGTGCTTCAATGCAGACCCTCATCCGGGCAACATCTTGCTGTTGGAGGACGGGAAGACGTTGGGCCTCATCGACTTTGGCCAGGTCGCCTACATTTCCCAGGCCAGGGTCTGGGATCATTTTTTCCGCCCCCTTTGCCACCCATTCCCTCTGGGCAGGGGGGTTGTAGATCCTCTTGAATAGGTCCAGCAGCGCGTCCACTTCCATGATTGTTGGAGACCGGGCGCCAACCTTCCACCCGTCTATCAATCTTCCACAGCCTCGTACCAGCTATTGACCACATGTTTACACCAATAAAACCGATCTGATTCTTACCTTACCACCTTTCCCATATGTGTTCGTTTTTTTGTGGGGAACCCCTTTTTAACAAGGAACGCCAATGGGAACCCTTTCACGGTTTTGGGGTGCCCCTATTTTGAGACACCGCCATATGACTTGTGCCATCTATTCGTTTCAGTGAAATGAGTTTTGGTGGTTTTGAATTAGTGGTTTGGTGACTACGGAGTGGTTTCGCATTTACCTTCTACAATAACCAGGGGCTCAAACCCCCAAGCCACCAATGCCAAGCACCAATTGATATCGCCCTTTTTCGTACCCGCTCCAAGCATCAGGAGAAGCTTAAAGGAAGCAACGTACTGGGTGTCTAGGTAGCCACCTGAAAAATGGACCTGCCGGGGTTCGAGGACTTCCGCCTGAGATTGGCGCGGCTGATGCTGGCGTTGGCGAATCGCGACAAGGCGCTGGTGGCGCGGTATGAGAGCCACTTGCCTACCGCCATGGTTTTTGTGGGTGGGTGGGTGTGGGTGGGTGGGTGTGGGTGGGTTTTTGGATTGTTGTTTTCGGGAGAGCCGCGCGGTTTCATGTTGACCCTGTTTGGACAGCAGTTTGCATTTTGAGGTTCGCTCGGCCAGAAGCTAGTGATGTCATTTTTAGGAGCCGCTGCAAATCGGGCTTCCATGGTGGGAGGGCAAGGTCCAATGTGGGCTCCTTGACGCCTAATGGCCATCAAGAACGAGAATAACATTCAACTCCCCAATGGATGTCCAATCAGCGGAGCTGGTGGACGTGTGGCCGTCGGGGTTTCAGATTTCATCTCGCAAGTTTGCCTCGCCTTAACCTTGAGTGACGGTGTTCGGGAATCAGCGGTTTGAAAGGACCATGCCTGGTTGATCTCTTGCAAACAAAGGTTTAGCCTGGAATCCAATTGATGAATTGGTGGGGGGGGGGTGTCCTATTTTCGATGCGATCCTTCACTTTTTTTTGGGGGGGGGGGGTGGCGGGGAACAGCCCCATTTTCATTTGGCATTCGGGGTCAACATGGGTTGAATGCTCAAGGCTTCCTGCGAAGGCATTGGCGGCGGCTGGGGTCAAGACAATTGCAGCCAGGCAGCCCCCCCCATTTAGCGACAAGCCATATCAAGAGGCGAGCAATCTCAATCAGGCCCTCGCCTCCAACGCGCCGGGCAGCACTGGCATGTGGCTACTTTGTCGCAGAAAGCTGATCCTCTGCACCTCTTTGAGACCAAACCACACGCACGAGACTTTGGTGCATATGGCTTGGATGTTAGGACTTTAACTTTTTGCCAACTAGTGGGTTTTCCATTGAACCACTAAAAGTTAAACTTTCAGCAGGGGAGCAGAAAGCAACCAAATAGAGTGACATGGCCACAAGCACAGCAAAGGGGCGGCCACAAATCAGTGGCAACGGCCCGCGCACTCCAAACCGCGCCGCGGGCAAAGATTCGCTAGATCCGCATGGCGCCATGCGCTTGGCGCTGCTCTTCCTGCGCGGTGCGGCGGGGGGGCCCTGGTCCTATACGCTGGTGCACCCGCCGAAGCAGCTGGCCTTCTGCTACGTGAGCACTTCTGGCGGCAGATGGAAAGGAGATAACCTGAAATCAGGTTGCATCTTTAGGCCCTTTGAGGTCGGGGCAAGTGAGCCACCAGCCTATCCCGACCCCACTGCACGGTGCACAGCAGCAAAGAAACCCTTCCCCATGCGCATTGCCTTTGTGGGCTTGGGGACGGCCAACACAATATTTGGAAGCGGCCCGCGGCTCCCACTTGAGTGTGAGGCTTCCCTTTTGGATTCCTGGTCAAGGTAAGCCAATGGGACCGGCATTTCGGGGCCCATGTGTGATGCAGCACGTAGGTGTTTTCGGTCAAGGCAAAGTGGCGAGCCAGCGGATGGTTCACTTCTTCAACCTGCTGAACCGCGTGCAGGTGCCGGAGACCTTGACGCTCTGGAATGAGCACATCTCCCCGGAGGAGCTCATCTTTTGGCAAGGCTCCACGCCGAGCCTTCGGCTTAAGCGCGACCGCCCCGCCAAAAGCCCCTAGCCGACGCAAAACACATGAAACGCACGCTTCTTGGGATTTGGAGGGTGGTCTTATTGGCATGGCTTTTGCGGCAACTTGAAGGCTTCCGTTCCGGGCAGCCGTTTCCCCTGCGTTGGTTTCCCAAGAAGTTCGTCTTCCAGACGCGCCCACCTGCAGGCTTCATGAGGAGAGGGGAAAAGGTGCTGCCGCCCCAAACACGGCCGATTGATCACGTGGGGTGGAGCCCAGTGCGGCAATGTCCCAGGGGCATAGAAAGCTTAGAACCCTAATGTTAACCCCGGATTAATAAACCCCTGGTTGATTAATAGGGGTGTCCCCTTTTAGTAAGGATTTATCGCTTTTGGCGGGAACACCTCCCAAACAATGGGACGGGTTTATTTACACGCTGACGCGACACAGCCGGCCACCGGGCACCTTGCCCTGCTCGTTCTGTCACTTCCCTTTCCTGTAAGTCCGATTAGTAGATGTTAAGATTTTCAGATTCTAAAAACTTTGAGATTCTAAGGGTCTCAGATTTGAAGACTGTCGGAATTTGAGGTTTCAATGGTTTTTGAATTACGGTTTTAAGATTCAAAGATTTAAAGTTTTTGAAGGTTATAACAGCCAGGCCATTGCCCAGCCATTTTCCATCCATTATCAGATTTCGAAGGCTTTAAGATTTTATTTTTTGTGAGATTTTCAGATTTGGCGACTTTCGGAATTTAAGATTTTAAGATCTCAAGATTTCAAGGCTTCAAAATTTCAAGATTAAGAGTTTAAGGAATTTAAAATATAGCCCGGATTGAAGGAATTTTATTATATTTTACTTGTTTATGAATTTAAGATTTTCAGATTGCAATAGTTCGAGATTTAAAGAATTTAAGTTTTGAAGCTTTTAAGATTCTGAGATTTTAAGACTTTGAGAATTTAGGAAGTTCATATTTTTAGATTTTAACATCTGAAGATTCAAAGATATTCGGGTTTTAAGAAGTCAAGATTCGAAGACTTTAGGATGTTTATATTTTCAGATTGTAAGATTCGATCTTCTAAGGTTGTAAGTTTAAGATCTTGAGGTTTCAAGATTTCCAAATTTCAAGAGTAAGAGTTTAAGACTGTAGGAATTTCATATTTTAAGAGTTTAAGATCGCAAGATTCTAAGACATAAGGGTTTTAAGATTTCAAGATTCGAAGACTTTAGGATGTTTTTATATTTTCAGATTTTAAGATTCTAAGTTCGAAGATTTTAAGATCTCGAGATTCTAAGATTGATTGTTAGATTTTAATTTAAGATTTTAAGAATCTAAGACTTTAGGATTTTGAGATTTCAATCCAGGCCATTTTCCATCCATTTTCCATCCACTTTAAGATTTTAAGATTTTCAGGTTGCACGTTTTCGGCAAAGTTGGCCCGACTTAGGGGACAACATCCCCAGCATCCCCCGAGACTTTAGGATGTTTTTATATTTTCAGATTTTAAGCTTTAGGATTTTGAGATTTCAATCCAGGCCATTTTCCATCCATTTTCCATCCACTTTAAGATTTTAAGATTTTCAGGTTGCACGTTTTCGGCAAAGTTGGCCCGACTTAGGGGACAACATCCCCAGCATCCCCCGAGACTTTAGGATGTTTTTATATTTTCAGATTTTAAGATTCTAAGTTCAAAGATTTTAAGATCTCGAGATTCTAAGATTGATTGTTAGATTTTAATTTAAGATTTTAAGAATCTAAGACTTAGGATTTTGAGATTTCAATCCAGGCCATTTTCCATCCATTTTCCATCCACTTTAAGATTTTAAGATTTTCAGGTTGCACGTTTTCGGCAAAGTTGGCCCGACTTCGGGGACAACATCCCCAGCATCCCCCGCATCACCGGCATCATCCGCATCAATGTCCGCCAAGGATGCGGATGATGCAGGTGATGCCGGGGATGTTGTCCACTATGGGCACCCCCCAAAAAACACTCGTTTTTTGACTCCGCGGGGAGATGCTCAAAAAGCCGCCAAAAATCGCCTGAACAAATCCGCAAATCCTTCGCCCCTTATAAGGGTGGGCCCAGCTTGGCGCAGCGCAAAAGTTCGGCACATGGTCGGCGGTGGGTCGGCGGCATGGGGCGGACGGCCTTATACCTGAAGGTAGGCCCTGCGGGCCTAGGCCTTCGGCGATGTCACGGACCACGGGGTCAGGGCCCCCGGTGGCCGGATTTACACGCTGACGCGACACGGCCGGCCACCCAACAAACCCCTTCCCGTTCTGGCATTGCCTTTCCCTCCAAGTCCTGCAGGTTCTCGGGATGATTTGAACTTTACTTCCTTTGCATGTCTTCCCTGACAGTTTCCTGGCATGTCCCTTCGCTTCCTTCCACTTCACTGCCGTTTCAGCTCCCTTCATTAGCTTGAAGACTCCTTTATTCGCATTCCTTTCCCTTTTCGTTCCCTCTGCCCTTGCATTTTCCTGCATCTCGGTTTCTCTCCAGTGCCCTCTTGATTTTCCTGCAATTCCTTTGACTTTCATTTCGTTCACTTTCAGTCACTCCTGTTTCCTTGTATTTCCCCTTCAGCCCCTTGTTTCGCATCGCCAGCATGCATAGCATCATCCGCATCATCCGGGATGATGCTGGCAATGCTGGGGGTGTTGTCCAGACCCCCTAAAAATACTCGTTTTTCGGCGCTGCGGGGAGATGCTGCAAAAATCCTCGGAAATCGCCTAAACCAATCCGCGAATCCTTCGCCCCTTATACGGGCAGGCCCAGCACAAAACGTATGCGCATGGTCCGCGCATGGTCGGCGGCATGGGGCGCGCGGCCTTATACCTGAAGGTAAGCCCTGCGGGCTTTGGCCTGCGGCCCGCTCACGTCCGGTGGCCGGATTTACACGCTGACGCGACACAGCCGGCCACCGGGCACCTTGCCCTGCCCGTTCTGTCACTCCCTTTCCTGTAAGTCCGATGAGTAGATGTTAAGATTTTTCTAAAAACTTTGAGATTCTAAGTCTCAGATTTGAAGACTTTCGGAATTTAAGGTTGTCAATGGTTTAAGCATTAAGGTTTTAAGATTCAAAGATTTAAGGTTTTTGAAGGTTATAACAGCCAGGCCATTGCCCAGCCATTTTCCATCCATTATCAGATTTCGAAGGCTTTAAGATTTTATTTTTTGTGAGATTTTCAGATTTGGCGACTTTCGGAATTAAGATTTTTAATCTTAAGAGATCAAAGACTTCAAAATTTGAAGATTAAGAGTTGAAGGAAATATATATAGCCCGTATTGAAATTTTATTTTATTTTACTTGTTTATGAATTATAAGATTTTCAGACTGCAATAGTTCGAGATTTAAAGAATTTAAGTTTTTGAAGCTTTTAAGATTCTGAGATTTTAAGATTTTGAGAATTTAGGAATTTCATATTTTAAGATTTTAACATCTGAAGATTCAAAGACATGAGGGTTTTAAGAAGTCAAGATTCGAAGACTTTAGGATGTTTATATTTTCAGGTTGTAAGATTCTAACTTCTAAGGTTGTAATTTTAAGATCTTATTTAAGGTTTCAAGATTTTAAAATTTCAAGATTAAGAGTTTAAGGAATTTAAAATATAGCCCGGATTGAAGGAATGTAATATTTTAATAATTTCAGATTTTCAGATTTCAATTGTTCGAGGTTTAAAGAATTTAAGTTTTTAAAGCTTTTTAAGATTCTGAGATTTTAAGATTGTAAGACTTTAGGAATTTCACATTTTAAGAGTTTAGGATCTCAAGATTCTATCACATAAGGTTTTTAAGATTTCAAGATTCGAAGACTAGGATGTTTTTATATTTTCAGATTTTAAGATTTTAAGTTCTAAGATTTTAAGATCTTGAGATTGATTGTTAGATCTTAACTTAAAATTTTAAGAATCTAAGACTAGGATTTTGAGATTTCAATCCAGGCCAACATCACCAGCATCCCCCGCATCGCCAGCATGCATAACATCACCTGCATCATCCGGGATGATGCTGGCAATGCTGGGGGTGTTGTCCAGTATTAGGCACCCCCTAAAAATACTCGTTTTTGGACTCGTTTTTTGGGCGCTGCGGGGAGATGCTACAAAAACAATCCGCGAATCCTTCGCCCCTTATAAGGGCTGGCCCAGCGCAAAAGTTCTGCTCATGTTCTGCGCATGTTCTGCGCATGGTCGGCGGCATGGGGCGCGCGGCCTTATACCTGAAGGTAAGCCCTGTGGGCTTAGGCCTGCGGCCCGATCACGTCCGGTGGCCGGAATTTCAAGATTAAGAGTTTAAGGAGTTTAAAATATAGCCCGGATTGAAGGAATTTTATTAAATTTTACTTGTTTATGAATTTAAGATTTTCAGATGATTCAAAGACATGAGGGTTTTAAGAAGTCAAGATTCGAAGACTTTAGGATGTTTATATTTTCAGGCTGTAAGATTCTAACTTCTAAGGTTGTAATTTTAAGATCTTAATTAAGGGTTCAAGATTTCAATATTTGAAGATTAAGAGTTTAAGGAATTTAAAATATAGCCCGGATTGAAGGAATGTAATATTTTAATAATTTCAGATTTTCAGATTTCAATTGTTCGAGGTTTAAAGAATTTAAGTTTTCAAAGCTTTTTAAGATTCTGAGATTTTAAGATTGTAAGACTTTAACATTTTCAGAGTTTAGGATCTCAAGATTCTATCACATAAGGTGTTTAAGATTTCAAGATTCGAAGACTTTAGGATGTTTTTATATTTTCAGATTTTAAGATTCTAAGTTCTAAGATTTTAAGATCTTGAGATTGATTGTTAGATCTTAACTTAAAATTTTAAGAATCTAAGACTAGGATTTTGAGATTTCAATCCAGGCCAACATCACCAGCATCCCCCGCATCGCCAGCATGCATAACATCACCTGCATCATCCGGGATGATGCTGGCAATGCTGGGGGTGTTGTCCAGTATTAGGCACCCCCTAAAAATACTCGTTTTTGGGCGCTGCGGGGAGATGCTACAAAAATCACTTAAACCAATCCACAAATCCTTCACCCCTTATAAGGGCTACCCAGCGCAAAAGTTCTGCTCATGTTCTGCGCATGTTCTGCGCATGGTCGGCGGCATGGGGCGCGCGGCCTTATACCTGAAGGTAAGCCCTGCGGGCCTAGGCCTGCGGCCCGCTCACTCCGGTGGCCGGATTTACACGCTGACGCGACACAGCCGGCCACCGGGCACCTTGCCCTGCCCGTTCTGTCACTTCCCTTTCCGGTAAGTCCGATGAGTAGATGTTAAGATTAAACAATTCTAAACACTTTGAGATTCTAAGGGTCTCAGATTTGAAGACTTTTGGAATTTACGGCTTCAATGGTTTAAGAATTAAGGTTTTAAGATTCAAAGACTTAAGGTGTTTGAGGTTATAACAGCCAGGCCATTGCCCAGCCATTTTCCATCCATTATCAGATTTCGAAGGCTTTAAGATTTTATTTTTGGCGAGATTTTCAGATTTGGCGACTTTCGGAATTTAAGATTTTAAGATCTTAAGATTTTTTAATTTAAGATCTTGGAACAGACAAATTCAAGATTGGGAGTTTAAGGAAGTTAGGCCAGCGGATGAAGGAAAGATATTATTTTAATACTTACAGTTTTCAGATTTCTGTTGTTCGAAACTTAAAATTTAAATTTAAAAACTTGGACTACAAAGTTTTGGATAGACTTTAGGAATTTAATATTTTAAGAGTTTAAGATCTCAAGATTCTAAGACATAAGGTTTTTAAGGTTTCAAGATTCGAAGACTTTAGGAATTTTTTTATATTTTCAGATTTTAGGATTCTAAGTTCTCAGATTTTAAGATCTTGAGATTCTAAGATTGATTGTTAGATATTAATTTAAGATTTTAAGAATCTAAGACTTTAGGATTTTGAGATTTCAATCCAGGCCATGTTCCATCATTTTCCATCCACTTTAGGCTTTAAGATTTTCAGGTTGCACGTTTTCGGCAAAATTGGCCCGACTTAGGGGACAACATCCCCAGCATCACCCGCATCGCCAGCATGCATAACATCATCCGCATCATCCAGGAAGATGCTGGCAATGCTGGGGGTGTTTTCCAGTATTGGGCGCCCCCTAAAAATGCTCGTTTTTGGACTCGGTTTTGGGCGCTGCGGGGAGATGCTACAAAAATCCTCGGAAATCGCCTAAACCAATCCGCAAATCCTTCGCCCCTTATAAGGGAGGGCCCAGCATAAAACGTATGCGCATGTTCTGCGCATGTTCTGCGCATGTTCTGCGCATGGTCGGCGGCATGGGGCGCGCGGCCTTATACCTGAAGGTTAGCCCTAACGGGCTTTGGCCTGCGGCCCGATCACGTCCGGTGGCCGGATTTACACGCTGACGCGACACAGCCGGCCACCGGGCCGGATTTACTCGACGCTGACGCGACACAGCCGGCCCACCGGCCCCTTTGCCTTGCTCGTTTCTGTCACTTCCCTTTCCCTTAAGTCCGGATTAGTAGATGTTATAGATTTTTCAGGATTCAAAAAACTTTGAGGATTCTAAGGTTCTCAGATTTGAAGACTGTCGGAATTTAAGGTTTCAATGGTTTAAGAATTAAGGTTTTAAGATTCAAAGATTTAAAGTTTTTGAAGGTTATAACAGCCAGGCCATTGCCCAGCCATTTTCCATCTATTATCAGATTTCGAAGGCTTTAAGATGTTATTTTTCGGAGATTTTCAGATTTGGCGACTTTCGGAATTTAAGATTTTAAGATCTCAAGAATTCAAGGCTTCAAAGTTTCAAGATTAAGAGTTTAAGGAATTTAAAATATAGCCCGGATTGAAGGATTTTTATTATATTTTACTTGTTTATGAAGTTAAGATTTTCAGATTGCAATAGTTCGAGATTTAAAGAATTTAAGTTTTGAAAGCTTTTCAGATTCTGAAATTTTAAGACTTTGAGAATTTAGGAAGTTCATATTTTTAGATTTTAATATCTGAAGATTCAAAGATATTCGGGTTTTAAGAAGTCAAGATTCGAAGACTTTAGGATGTTTATATTTTCAGATTGTAAGATTCGATCTTCTAAGGTTGTAAGTTTAAGATCTTGAGGTTTCAAGTTTTCCAAATTTCAAGAGTAAGAGTTTAAGACTGTAGGAATTTCATATTTTAAGAGTTTAAGATCGCAAGATTCTAAGACATAAGGGTTTTAAGATTTCAAGATTCGAAGACTTTAGGATGTTTTTATATTTTCAGATTTTAAGATTCTAAGTTCGAAGATTTTAAGATCTCGAGATTCTAAGATTGATTGTTAGATTTTCATTTAAGATTTTAAGAATCTAAGACTTTAGGATTTTGAGATTTCAATCCAGGCCATTTTCCATCCATTTTTCATCAACTTTAAGGTTTTAAGATTTTCAGGTTGCACGTTTTCGGCAAAGCTGGCCCGACTTAGGGAGCCCGACTTAGGGGACAACATCCCCAGCATCCCCCGAGACTTTAGGATGTTTTTATATTTTCAGATTTTAAGATTCTAAGTTCGAACATTTTAAAATCTCGAGATTCTAAGATTGATTGTTAGATTTTCTTTTAAGATTTTAAGAATCTAAGACTTTAGGATTTTGAGATTTCAATCCAGGCCATTTGCCATCCATTTTCCATCCACTTTAAGATTTTAAGATTTTCAGGTTGCACGTTTTCGGCAAAGTTGGCCCGACTTCGGGGACAACATCCCCAGCATCCCCCGAGACTTTAGGATGTTTTTATATTTTCAGATTTTAAGCTTTAGGATTTTGAGATTTCAATCCAGGCCATTTTCCATCCATTTTCCATCCACTTTAAGATTTAAAGATTTTCAGGTTGCACGTTTTCGGCAAAGTTGGCCCGACTTAGGGGACAACATCCCCAGCATCCCCCGAGACTTTAGGATGTTTTTATATTTTCAGATTTTAAGATTCTAAGTTCGAAGATTTTAAGATCTCGAGATTCTATCATTGATTGCTAGATTTTAGTTTAAGATTTTAAGAATCTAAGACTTTAGGATTTTGAGATTTCAATCCAGGCCACTTTCCATCCATTTTCCATCCACTTTAAGATTTTACGATTTGCAGGTTGCACGTTTTCGGCAAAGTTGGCCCGACTTAGGGGACAACATCCCCAGCATCCCCCGAGACTTTAGGATGTTTTTATATTTTCAGATTTTAAGCTTTAGGATTTTGGGATTTCAATCCAGGAAAATAATTTCCTTCCACTTTAAGATTTTAAGATTTTCAGGTTGCACGTTTTCGGCAAAGTTGGCCCGGCTTAGGGGACAACATCCCCAGCATCCCCCGAGACTTTAGGATGTTTTTATATTTTCAGATTTTAAGATTCTAAGTTCGAAGATTTTAAGATCTCGAGAAGATTGATTGTTAGATTTTAATTTAAGATTTTAAGAATCTAAGACTTTAGGATTTTGAGATTTCAATCCAGGCCATTTCCCATCCATTTTCCATCCACTTTAAGATTTTAAGATTTTCAGGTTGCACGTTTTCGGCAAAGTTGGCCCGACTTCGGGGACAACATCCCCAGCATCCCCCGCATCACCGGCATCATCCGCATCACTGTCCGCCAAGGATGCGGATGATGCAGGTGATGCCGGGGATGTTGTCCACTATGGGCACCCCCCAAAAAACACTCGTTTTTTGACTCCGCGGGGAGATGCTCAAAAAGCCGCCAAAAATCGCCTGAACAAATCCGCAAATCCTTCGCCCCTTATACGGGTGGGCCCAGCTTGGCGCAGCGCAAAAGTTCGGCGGTGGGTCGGCGGCATGGGGCGGACGGCCTTATACCTGAAGGTAGGCCCTGCGGGCCTAGGCCTTCGGCCGTATCACGGACCACGGGGTCTGAAGCCCCCCGGTGGCCGGATTTACACGCTGACGCGACACAGCCGGCCACCGGGCACCTTGCCCTGCCCGTTCTGTCACTTCCCTTTCCTGTAAGTCCGATTAGTAGATGTTAAGATTTTAAAATTCTAAAAACTTTGACATTCTAAGGGTCTCAGATTTGAAGACTTTCGGAATTTAAGGTTTCAATGGTTTAAGAATTAAGGTTTTAAGATTCAAAGATTTAAGGTTTTTGAAGGTTACAACAGCCAGGCCATTGCCCAGCCATTTTCCATCCAGTATCAGATTTCGAAGGCTTTAAGATTTCATTTTTGTGCGATTTTCAGATTTGGCGACTTTCGTAATTTAAGATTTTAAGATCTTAAGATGTCAAGACTTCAAAATTTCAAGATTAAGAGTTTAATGAATTTAAAATATAGCCCGGATTGCAGGAATTTTATTATATTTTACTTGTTTATGAATTTAAGATTTTCAGATTGCAATAGTTCGATATTGAAAGAATTTAAGTTTTTGAAACTCTTAAGATTCTGAGATTTTAAGATTTTGAGAATTTAGGAATTTCATATTTTAAGATTTGAACATCTGAAGATTCAAAGACATGAGGGTTTTAAGAAGTCAAGATTCGACGACTTTAGGATGTTTATATTTTCAGGTTGTAAGATTCTAACTTCTAAGGTTGTAATCTTAAGATCTTAAGGTTTCAAGATTTCAAAAATTCAAGATTAAGAGTTTAAGGAATTTAAAATATAGCCCGGATTGAAGGAAGGTAATATTTTAATAATTTAAGATTTTCAGATTTCAATTGTTCGAGGTTTAAATAATTTAAGTTTTAAAGCTTTTTAAGATTCCGAGATTTTAAGAGTGTAAGACTTTAGGAATTTCATATTTTAAGAGTTTAAGATCTCAAGATTCTAAGACATAAGGTTTTTAAGATTTCAAGATTCGAAGACTTTAGGATGTTTTTATATTTTCAGATTTTAAGATTCTAAGTTCTAAGATTTTAAGATCTTGAGATTCTAAGATTGATTGTTAGATTTTAATTTAAGATTTTAAGAATCTAAGACTTTAGGATTTTGAGATTTCAATCCAGGCCATTTTCCATCCACTTTAAGATTTTAAGATTTTCAGGTTGCACGGTTTCGGCAAAATTGGCCCGACTTAGGGGACAACATCCCCAGCATCACCCGCATCGCCAGTATGCATAACATCATCTGCATCATCCTGGATGATGCTGGCAATGCTGGGGGTGTTGTCCAGTATTAGGCACCCCCTAAAAATACTCGTTTTTGGGCGCTGCGGGGAGATGCTATAAAAATCGCCTAAACCAATCCGCGAATCCTTCGCCCCTTATAAGGGGCGGGCATGTTCTGCGCATGGTCGGCGGCATCTTCAGGTAAGCCCTAACGGGCTTTGGCCTGCGGCCCGATCACGTCCGGTGGCCGGATTTAAGGGCTGCCGCCCAGTGCCGCCGACCCAGGTTTTTTTTGTTCTGGCAGCGGCTTTTGGCTGGTTCAGGCTTGCTTGCTTGCTTGCTTGACGGGCGGGCCGTGACAGAGCTTCAGCGCTGAAAACTGTGCCCTGCAGGTGCTTGAGCGCTTTTCCAGGCCGCACTCGTTTGCCCACAGCGAGCACCAACCAGAAAGCTGTGCCCAGCAGGTAGTTGAGCACTCTCGGCCTCCTCAGCTCAGGGGCACTTGGTGTAGTGGCATCACACCCGGGTGCCGAACGTCACTTTTGAATCCTATATAGAAAGTAGAAAGCTATCGGTCCCCAGGGCGCAACCAGCAAGAACAGCTTCGTGTCCAGCGCGCTTGGAGGCCGCACTCGCTTCGCCGCAGCGAGCACGAACCAAAGGAGTGCGCCGGCAGCCTTGCCTAACGTCGCGTTTGAGTCCAATATGCAGTAAGGCTATCGGTCCAGAGGGAGCGGCCGGCCACAAAAGCTTCGCTTCCCGCGCTTTTCCAGGCCGCACTCGTTTGTCCACAGCGAGCACCAACCAAAGGAGTGCGCCGGCAGCAGAAAGGAAAAGGAAAGAAAGAAACGAAGAAGAACAAGAAAAAAGTGAAAGAAAGAAGGCTGGTAAGGTACAGGGCTGAACGGGCGAGGGCGAAAGGGAAGGGAGAAGGCTGCCACAGTCACGCTCCACCGCTAAACGAACACTCCCCCAGCGCCTTCCCCTTGCAGGCAGGGGGGTCGGCGGATTAATCCTGGGTCAACATTACCCTCTAAGTTTCTCAGAAGCAACTCCTCAGGGGTTTCGTAAGGCTCGGAGCCCTAGGCCCCGGCTTGCACGCCGCGACTCTTTTTCCCCTCCCGACCCTCCAGCCGCATCCAAGCAATTTTTGGTTTAAGCAAAAAACAAAACAAATCTTGGTGCCGGGGGTGGGAGAAGAAGGGTTGGCGCTCGGCTCATGGCCGAGGGTGGGGCAGAAGATCCCAGAGCCGGGCCGCGGCTGGAGGCACAGAAGTCTCCTTTCGTGGCCAGGGCGGTCAATTCTCAAGATATGGATTCTGGCTTTCCCCAAGAGAATCTACCATGAGGGTCCAGTTCTTTTCAAGGAAGTTGGTTATCCCCCTCTGTAAATTCAGAACGAGTCATTAAGCCTTGTGTTGGCATCACAAAAGTGAGCAATTTCTACACATGTTGCCTCTGGACCCCAAAATGCCAAGGAGGTCGCTTTTTTTTTGGAGGGGGGACCACTCAGAGAGAGTACCCTTGGGTACCAACAAACACGAACTAAAGCGGGCTTGCTATTTGGATTTGTGGTTTGGATTGGGGAACCCTCGTTTTCGTAGAGAGACGTTGGGAAACCTCCCTTTCATGGCTTCATACCTTTGATTCCTCAACACTGAAAGTTGTGTTTGAACCCAGGTTTCGGGGTATACCACCACATATTTTGCGGGTTCCACCCCATCCAAGTCCCCAGAATTTTGGACTCGTAGAGCTCGTGGAAGCATGCAGGTTTGCCGCCTTTGTGCGGGACCCTTTGGAGCGGTACGTCTCAGCCTTCCTCTCCAAGTGCG
This sequence comes from Effrenium voratum, assembly GCA_963377175.1. Lineage (NCBI taxonomy): Eukaryota > Dinophyceae > Suessiales > Symbiodiniaceae > Effrenium > Effrenium voratum. Next base: position 11,883 of record CAUJNA010002254.1, on the reverse strand, counting down.
CGCCTGGGGTGAGGGTTTGGCCATGTTTGGCCCTAGATCCCAGGGCCCAGGGCGGAGGTGATGGAATTTGGTAGTCCGAGTGAGGGGCGCAACGCATGTTGCAGGGGAGATGTTTACAGGTTTCTGGAGGGCATTGCGGGGTATAGAGGCAGGTCACATCTCTTCACCGTCCAGCGAAGTTGGCTCGACCATTTGGAGTACGCCGGTTGGTTGCCTTCTCGAGACGGGAAACTCCTCGGATGTCTTTCTTCCCTGCCATGACTTCAGCCTGGACTGTCCAAAAGGATGCAATTTTTGTCAAACACACACGCACACACACACAGGCACACGTCGCTGGTTTTGACGTGAGGTGCCTGGACCGGACGGGGTGCTGGAAGACAACGGCCGGCACTGCTGCTTCGCGGCCTACGGAAAGCACCTCACGGGGGAGCAGCTGATCGAAGCCTTTGAGCGGCGGGTGATCAGAACCGCGGCCGGAAGCTTTGGATCGGGTGACCCGTTCCCCGGAAAATCGGCCTTCGTAAGGTGGTCCTACTGGGCTGTATGGAGGTTCTACGAAAAAAGCGGCGGCGGTTCTGGGATGAGCTGACCAAACCGGGGAAGAAGATTGGCATTGGGTCCTTTTTCTCAGGCTGATGCAAAAGTTCTACCCGTTGTGCCGACTGGGTCTTTTCAGAGCACCCTGGGCAGAAAGTCAATTTGGGCACTGGGCGTGCATCAGACATGTGAGACCTATAGCACTGGAAGCCATTTGTTATATCCCTCCCCCTGGAGGCCACCAAGTAAGTTTGTAGCCGAACCACTTTGTTCCCCTTCCGGCTTCTTGAAGAATTTGCTCTTCGGTTCTTTGTGGGGACTAAGGAGCGCAGCCGGGGCTTTGTTTGGTTCAACTTGGTTTGCCGGGGCTTGGTGAGATACAAACGATCGGTTTGCATTTCGTGCATTGTTCATTCGAATTATCAGCCTTGAGGAGGTCCGGCTCCTTCCCTCCCCTTTTCGACACCTTTCTCTCTTGCTTTTCAGGAGACGCGAAGATGCGGGGGCCCTGCGACAACATGCACTGGCGCCCGCAAGTGGAATGCCTGGCCATGTGCGGCCCGCAGTTCCACGACACCAGGACCGGGCATCCTGCCGTCGTCCCTGCTAATCATCCCCACATCCGTGAGTCGTTTTTTGGGGGTGGGTCAGGTTTGGGCAGAGCGTTTTTTTTTTTGGTGTGTGTGTGTGCAACTCGGCAAATGATTTTCGAGAAGGGACAAAGCAGCCGGCGGTTCAGTTCAGCTGTGTTTTCTCAGGTTGACTCGGCCTAGGACCTTGGATTTCCTGGGGGTGATCTCAGCCTTCCACGGTCGACCCATGAAGGACCAGGTCTACGAGATGCTGAGCATGGCCAACGTCACCCAGCAGCATGCGCCCCGGCGAGGAAATCTTCGACTAACCGACAGATCGGGCAATATGGCGAGATCAGGGGAAACTTGGGGTTGAGAGTTTGGCCCCTTTTTTTTGGAATTAAGTCAGGTATGAATTGCAAACATTGGCTGCAAATGGGCGGAGAGAACCCTACATACCTTTTGGAACAAAGCCTTTGAGGATTCCTCTCATTCCAAACAACCATCAGAATAGAAGTTCAAGAGTTCTTGCGCAAAGTCGACGGCTTTTCTCAAAGGGAAGGGGGCACCTGGTCGGCGAAGCTATGCAGGGGGGACGGGTTCTGCAGATTTTGGGAACCGAGCATGGGGCACCGAATGCGTTGGGGGATCTAATCCTCCAAGTGACGGGTCTAAGTGCGCCCGCCCTGGTTGAAAACTCTCATGACTGGGAAAAAAGGGAGCTCATGATCTTGGGTGTGCTTCCTCCAGGTTCTTTGCACATTTGTTGGTGGAAGGATCTGCCGTCCGGGAAATCGAATCCCGGGCCTTGAGGTGGAGAAGGTGTTCGGCTCCCAGCCCGACCAGCACGCGCGGGACGCAGGGAGCTTCTTTCAGAAGTTCTTCAGGAACATCACCATCCTTTGTGCTGCTCTCTCCTTGTAGCTCAGCAGACCATGTATCCCCTTTTTTGTTGTTGTTTTATTCATCTTTTTTTTCTTTCTCAAGAATCATGGACGTGCCTCGTCTTTGCGGGCTCCGCATCGCCCCTAGTGCCCACCCAAGCAATGTGTGCGAGCTTTCTTCCCTTCGGCTTGCGCAAAAGACATTGGACAGGGGCCTCTCAATTCAGTTCAGCTAGCACCTTGCGGTTGATTTAGAGCGGGCTACGATTTTTCTGCAAAAAGATGGACATCACCCACCCAATCGAAGGGCAATTCCCTTTTCAAGTTGCGTTCAAAACGTCTCAGCCTGATTTTGGGCACCTGAGAAAATTGGGTGTTGTGACGCCCCATGCTGGGGCTCAGGGTTTGGGATGCGTGACCTAAAGAACGTCATTTGGGGAGAAGTGCAGAGTTGTTGTGTTGAGGGCTTCGGCATGCAATTTTCAGCTTGCCGCATGGAGCCCAGAAAGCACGCTGGTGGAGGAATCGCCAGAGAGGGTTCCTTTGCTTCACATGCTGGGCTGGCTTTCTGGTGTTAGTCGTCGCTTTCTTCGGGCAACTTGGTTCAGAGCCCTCCCCGCCACCAGGTGGGTACTTTGCCCCTCACCAAATGGCCGGAGCAACCCTTGCGCCTGCCAAGTGGCTTCCCCCACTTGGACAGGCTGTTGGTTGGGCCAAGAGAGCATCACCCCATCCGGGTCCGATGTTTGAGACAGGTATCAGATCGACTACCTTCAGCTGGGTCTACCGCTGATCTTGTCGGAAGAGGGGGCACCGGCCTGAGCCCTGCGCAATTCGTTCGCAGGGACCGCTTTTGTGGCACGAAGAAGGGGTGGCACATGGCGTCACCTTTTGTTTGAGGTTTTTCCAAAGTGATTCTCTCCTGGCATTCCCCCGAAGCAAAAGCCTCTCTTGGAGGCTTTGCTTGAGTTTTGTACTTGGTGGTTTTGTGTATTTCAACCAAAAATGGCAGGGAGGTGTTCCTTGTAATTCACCATGGCTGGAACCTCGTTTGGTGACTTTCTGGATTCCGAAGGGAAGTCCCCGGTTTGCTTGAGCACTTGGTCTGCTTGGCCCTGAAGGCTTGTTTTGTGTTTGCGGGCTGGAGGCGGGTTGAGGAAGCGATGGGAAATGAGAAAGGAGTCGCTTGACCCAGAGGGCCTTAATTAATCACGTTGGAACAAACAGTTCTTTTTTTGGGGCTTGCATGCAAGGACAATCATGCGTCTTGTTGTCAGAGCCCACTGCGGGGAACTAGCAGCTCAACAAACCGACATCTGATTTCGAGGATCCAAATCCGGTAAAGGAGGTTTTTGGTAGCCGGATCCCCGCTAGCAGCAGATGCACCTTTCGCGCCGGGCTGGAGGCCAGATGGTCGCAGGAGGGCTGGCGCTGTGAGAGCGGAGCCATGCTCCGGTGGTAAGTCAGCTGGTGTGCGATCTGAGGATTTCCGCCGTTGGAAGCCAGGGGAAACGCGAAAGAAACATGTCGAGGGCCGGTTTCTCATGGGTGTCAAAACCACTCAGACCCGTTTCCCTTGCTTCGTAGGAATATGGTTGCATGAGTCATTTTTCCTGTGCGGATCCAAATGCGTGCATGGTGGGGAAAAATGAATCGTTTAGGAGGCACAGCAAGTCGTTGTTTTCTTGAGGAGGGAAACCCTAAACCTAAAAACCTAAACCAACCCAGCGTTCCCTCCATGTCCGTCGGTCCGTCGGTCCGTCGGCTATGGCTCCCGGCGAAGCGGCTGAGTCAGAAAGCCGCGGCCAGAACGTGAGGAGAGCAAAAGCTAGCGGCGCCGGCCGGCGTGGGTGGTTTGCGGCGCGCGTTTTGTTGTTTTGGGTATGTTGCACACGCATGGTCCACTGTACATATATATATATATATATAGTTGCTACTATTATTTTTAATCCTATTTGTACAGTCATTATCATGATAATTCTCAACCCCATTGGTTGACAAACAAAGATGGACCTTTTGCCACCCCCAAAATTGGTCACCCACCGTTTTTTTGGTTCAACCCCATTTGGTCCAAGGGGGGCGATGTCTGTAGCCATAACGATGGGAGGTCCAAACTTGGCCCTTGCGGGGGCCCCTCAAATTGGTTGTTCCTTTGAACGGAAATATAGGGACTCGCAGCCTCAAAAACAACAACTCCAGTGAATGTTGCCAATTGTCCCCTTTTCTTTGGAGGAATCTATGGTTCATTTGGCAGGGGGGGGGGGCTGCCTAAATTTCCCATTTAGCCGCTACCAGTGGATTCACGGGTTTTTACCGTGTCCATATGGGATATAGCATGGTTTGACTCCAAAGGGAAGCCAGAAGGGGGGGGGATGCAAACGTGCTTCAGATGGGCCGACTCCCCCACGCCGTGCTCTGAGCACTCATGGTCGTTCCCTTTGCGCTGACCCACATGCGATCACGTATCTTTTTGGAAAGTATTCCTTTGGGGTTGAGCGACCAGAGGGAAGCCACACATTCCGGTATGTTTCAATTACCCGTCCCAGAAATCGGAATCGACTGTCTCTCCCTTCTGGCTTTGCTCCTCGGCACCAAGGCGAGATTGGCGTCTCTCAGCTGACATATGGGGGGTTGGTGGAGGTCTCGCTCAGGCGGCAGAGTTGAACGACTTCCACTCCCTTCATTCGGCCCCAGATTGGTCTGGTCAAAATTAAACCACCAGGGACAGCAGATTTTAGTCCGTGTTTCCATTTACCGGGGTTCCATTTACCTGTTTTTGACTCTCAGCCATGGTTGGTTTGGGCCACCACGCTTTCTTCCGTGCAGTTTGGCGTCGGGCTGTTGACCCCCCCTTCAACAGTCATGGGAGCCAAGACGACCTTCCTGTTGGGTCAGCTCCCTGTCCACTTTGATTATCCTTGGATAGGTCGTGTACCAGGTTTTTTTCTGGAGATCCGTTGGATGCTGACTGGGGCCTCAAACACCCAGCCAGCGAACCGAGGCCTCTCAGACCCTGGACATTCGCTGCAAGTCAAAAACCACAGCATTCCCAAAGTGCTACGGGAAGTTCTGAGCTCTGTACTTTTTTTTTTTGTATCACGACCCTTAGGGCTTTTGAGAAAAAAGAAGCAAGAAAAGAAGATTGGACGGGTTTTTTGCAACGAACAGGAGCTCCGTGGCCCGAGGTGACGCGGAAGTACTACAAGACCGACGTGCAGTATCGGCTCTGCTCCTTCTGGCTGGACCGCGATGATGAGGACAGTTGAAGGTGGTGTGTCTTGTCAAAGCGTGCCGTTTTGAAAGGGAAACCAAAGCGCAACCGCTCTTGGCTTGTTTGTTTGATTGAACGTTTGCTTGCTTGTTTGTTTGTTTGTTTGTTTGTTTGTTTGTTTGTTTGTGTGTCTTCTTCTTTTTTCGAGGGGTTCTAGTGGCTTCCACTTATAACATGGAGCTTATGGAGCCGCAAAGGGTTGGTTTCTCTCAGGGGTGCAACAAAAAGAACACCAATTTGTCTGGGAGAAGGGAGCGGCTGTGACCAGAAGCTGTAGGGATTGGATTTGAGTCTTCTCCGAAAAAAGTTGATACGATCCCACCAACAAACATGGAAGTGCCCAAGCCGTTTTTCGGAAGACTACTTTCTTGGGAAGGGGTGTGTGCGCTTCCGCGGTTTGTGGGGGTCTGGACGGTGTTTGCTGGGAGACTGAAGGGTCTTTTTCGAGGACGTCACGCAGGGCCTCAACATCTTCGATCTGCTGGTCTGGGGCGAGTCGCAGGAGAGTTGGGCTTGGGCGAGAGCGTGCGGCTCGATGGGAAATGACAGGACCCCGAAGTTAACGAATTGGTTTTGATCTTCCGAACTCGGGGGCACCTTTTTTTGGATGGCCGAGGGAAACAATGATGATACCACCTTTTGATGGGTTTCCATTTGAGGAAGCCAATCGCATGTCCCAAACTCAGTTGCTCAGTTCCGAGCTTCAGCCCCGCACTGGCAGGTTTGGCAAGCAGCTTGGGCACAGGTTGAAGCCTTCATGGAACCCCACAGGCTGAAGGACTCCACAAAATCATCAATGGGGATGTCTCGTCTTCCTTTCTAGTGGACCCCCCAAAAATGGCTTCAGTCTTGCTTTTGGTCCCCAAACACGACAGGCCCATCGAACCAAGGGAGCTCTCTTCCACTAAACCTTAGACGTAGGTTGCAAAATGTGCCAACATCCCGCTCGACTCACCCAGTGAATTTGGTGGAGACAGGAATCCTTTAATTTTCCTTCATGGGCTCTTTGCGCAACTTTTCTTTGCATTTTCGCTTGGGTGGCTTAAACGCCGCCTGGGCGAACTTTGCTTTTCGTCTTGGTGGGGTTATGTCACTCTAGCTGGCTCACTGAACGTCTCCTGCAGTTCTGGCTCAGCCGGCCGAGCCGCTGCAAGCCGCTTCAAGCCGTGCGGGGGCGAGAGAACTCCTTTGGAATGGCCACCCTTCTAGATCTATGTGTCTATCAATCTACTTGTCTGCCTGTAGCATGATTGTAACTCGTCGTCGTTTTGTTTTTCTTTTTTTCACTTTTTCCGGTGAACATTCGTCATTTTTGCTTTTGCCAGGCCTTGCGCACCTTTCCTAGCCACCCCCAAGCTGCTTCATCCGGGGAAGAATCGAGCGCCCATGAGCTCCAGCTTTGCGAGCTTGCTGGCGCAGCTGAACTCCAGGCGGGAACGCGGGCGCGTGCGTGCGTGCGTGCGTGCGTGCGCGCGCGGGGTGGGGTGGGGTGGGGTGGGGTGGGGTGGGGTGGGGTGGGGTGGGGTGGGGTGGGGTGGGGTGGGGTGGGGTGGGGTGGGGTGGGGTGGGGTGGGTGGTGTGGGGTGGTGGGGGTGGGTGGTGGGGGTGGGTGGTGGGGGTTGGGGGTGGGTGGTGGGGTGGTGGTGGGTGGGGTGAGGTGGGTGGTGGGTGGGGTGGGTGGTGGGTGGTGGATGGGGTGGGGGGTGGGTGGTGGGGGTGGGGGGTTGGGGGGTGGGTGGGTGGTGGGGGTTGGGGGTGGGGTGGGTGGGTGGTGGGGGTGGGTGGGTGGGGTGGGGTGGGTGTGGGGTGGGTGTGGGGCTGGGTCGGGTCGGCCGGGGTCGGGTCGGCCGGGTCGGGTCGGGTCGGGTCGGGGTCGGCCGCTGGTGGCAGGCGGCCCAGGGCGGCAAAGTCCGAAAGGGGTCGGGTCGGGTCGGGCCGGGTCGGGTCGGGTCGGGTCGGGTCGGGTGGGGTGGGGGGTGGGGTGGGTGGGGGGTGCGGTGGGGTGGGTGGGGTGGGGTGGTGGGTGGGGTGGGGTGGGTGGGTCGGGTGGGGTGGGGTGGGTGGGTGGGGTGGGGTGGGTGGGTGGGTGGGTGGGGGTGCGGTGGGGTGGGTGGGTGGGTGGGGTGGGTGGGTGGGGTGGGGTGGGTGGGTGGGGTGGGGTGGGTGGGTGGGTGGGGTGGGGTGGGGTGGGGTGGGGTGGGGGTGGGTGAGTTAGACAGGTGCTCTCCCGCCGTCATACTGCGCATTTTTGTCCCCACTCCACCCGCCATACTGCGCAAAATCCCACCCATTAAATTAATAAATATCCCAAATGCATTGATACAATCATCGCAAAACAAATGTATCAACCCATTTACTCCTCAACTCCTTGTGGCTTTGCTAATGCACAATGCCTTTTCGATCCATTATGGCTACACTTGGATGTTTTCTTTGCTAAAAATACTTGACAGACATCGCACCACCACGAATCGCCACGATCGGCTTCCAACTTCTCCCCGGCTTCTATCATTTGATATCGTTTGTGCCGACTAGTGATTAAATGCTTCGTCCATTCTGATTTAGCTACTTCTACTTTGCAAAGATCACAAAGTCGTTTTTCTCTCTTCTGTTCTAAAATCTCGTCCCTATGATTGACATAATACTTATGACATTTCTCCGCCATTTTCTCGGGATTATTTTGTTGATAAGTCTTAGCAGTAGAAAGGCAATAATTACATACTTTTCTCCCATCCTTGAACTCTCCTAGTTCTTTCTGTTTTCTGCACCTACTGCATCTCTGTAAGTTTTCCATACTACTATTTACCATTATGTCTTTAAGTGTCTTCTAACTGCGTATTTTTTAAGCTCTCCCACCGCCATACTACATAAATTATCACTCCCCGAAAAATGGTTAACCAATGGAAAAGGGAGAATTAAAACCGTTAACCCAAATCTTGAAAATAATCTGTGTGTCATTGGATGGCAAAATGCGGATGGGAAAGGCCTATGTAGGAAAGCACCACCACGGCTTATACGGGAAACCTATACTATAATTACAACATATAAGATCTTACATGTTATAAGTATAGTAAAACTATGGTATTAAAGGCTTTAATCTATGTATTTCCATGGGTTGTATTCGTTTCTTCTGTTCCTTCCTTAACTCTTTTGTTGCTTTTACTTTGTCTCTGCATTCCTTACATGTTTTGTAAAATATATCTTCCATTTTAATTCTATCATACATTTTGTGAAAGTCCTTTCTTGGCTTTGCTTCGTCGCATTTACTGCAAGGATAAACCATTGTGCATCCTGTTTCTTCTTCATCATCTGTAGAACTCATAATATTAGTTATGCCAATATGTCTTTAAACGGATTTTCAGAGAAAAATGTTTTCAATCAAGAATAAACCCCTGTATCTTCATCATAGTCAATTTGATAAAATGTCATAGTTGAAGCCTTCGGTTCTTTAATTTCTTTGTTATTAAGTTTGTTTAAATAAATATTTCTTTTATTTTTATATTCACCATTGGTTCGATCTACTTCCTTACTTTGATAACTGTTTGTTAAAGGTTTCTTCTTTTCCATTTCTTGTAAGATTTCTAAAATATTCTTATTCTGTTCTAAAACCTTGTTCAGTTTTTTAACCATCTTTTCTAATCCTTCATCCATGTAAATATATATATTATATTATAAAATAAAACTTTTAAAACTAAATGTTTAAATTATGTTAAATCTACTCTTTAAATACTAATTTTTCATCATTTGTTTAACAGTTTCCTGAGTTTCCTTATCCCATTATCGGATGGAGTAACTCCCCTCCCAAAGCGATAGCAATATTATGAACATCTGTTTCTAAGTTGATACTGTCTTTAGTTTTATCAATATTCATTTTCTTATCATTTTTACTAATTTTGAAACTTGTTGGAATACACGAACATTTACAGTTTCCTTTCTTTTGTATTTCTAATTCATTCTTCATTTCTATCATCTTTTTACACATTGGACAAGCAAACTCAATAACTGATGTTTCTTTAACAATTTCTTCTTTTTCTTCATCAGTTGAAGAAACAACTGGTTCAGTCTTAATCTTTTTCTTTCTTCCCATTTATATTAATATTTACATTTTTATTTTTGATATTTTGTATCACAAACTTAATTATTTCTAAAGCAAAATAGCATACTTTCTTGCATCTATTATCAGTTATAACAACTTGTTCTAAATTCTCTACTTCGTCTATTATATCAATATAATCCGAATAGCTTCTATTCATATAAAATAATAAATATAAAATATTTTCTAAATACCTTTACTATTATTTTATTATGTCAGATGTTCCAATAATAAAACCAATAAACATAACTGAATATGAATTCAAACAATCTAAATATGAGCACGTGCCAAAATTACCATTTAGAAGTATTATAGTTGCTTCTTCGACAGGTGGCAAAACAGTATTGGTTCAGAACCTTATCTTAAATGTTTATAGAAATTCATTTGCAAGAATATTTATATTTTCCCCCAGCGTTCATAATGACCCAACTTTTACAGAAGTTAAAAAATACATCAGGGATGAATTGCACGTGGATGATGAAAAAGAACAAATATATTTTGATAATTATAACCCAAGTGATTTAGAAAATGTAATTGAAAGATAGAAGAAAATAATTACTTATATGAAATCTAAAAAGATAAAGAAACTGCATTCAATATTAATCGTTATAGATGACCACGCAGACGATCCTAAATTTGTTAGATATAGTAAATTATTACATGGATTATTTACAAGAGGTAGGCACGATGCAGTAAGTGTAATTTGTTCAACACAAAAATATAATGTTTTAGCGCCTATCATTCGTTTAAATGCCAGTTCATTATATATTTTTATGTTGAAAAATGCAAGTGAGTTAATGAGTTTTATTGAAGAAAATAGCGCCATTGTTGATAAACAGCAATTATTAGATATGTATCATCAAGCCGTTAATGACGCACCTTATAGTTTCTTCTACGTGAATATGAATGCTAAAGACATTAACAAAATGTTTCATATCAGATTTGAACAGGCGTTTCAAATTATGAATGATGAATAAAGATATTCTAATTTAATATAATATAGTAATATGTCAATGAAACTATGTAGATGTGGTGGATTGTATCGTAGAGGTAATTATAATTTTCATACTAATTCTTGGATACATAAACTTTATAAGGCATTGAAGAGGAGGGCAACGGACGAGGAATTATTAAGATTTCAAAATAATTTTGTTGATGAAGAAGATTTAATAGATGATATGTGTAGCAATGCCTCAACAAAATTACCAGAAGATGAAATGACAGATTATGATAGTAATTAATAATATTAATGTATGTTAATATTATCAATTTAGAATAAGGAATAGCTACATAAATTTAAGGCAGGAAATTTATAATATGTTTTATCTTTTTTACATTCATTAAATTTTTCTAATTTATTTATTATTGCTTTCAATGAATTTATTTGTAGAATATCAATTCTTGACATTTCACTTATCGTATTTACATCTATATCTTTTATTACTTTAATAGCCTCTTCATCATCAATTTCTACTGGTTTTGATTTACTTGAACCCATTATATATATAAAATTATTTAGATTTTAATTTTTCAAAATTATATTTTTGTTTTTCTTCTCCGTCTTCTTCTTCTTCGTCTTCAGTTGGTGCTGGTATTTCTGTTGGACTTTCAGATGAAGAACTATGAACAGTAATAGGTGGCGAACTATGAACACTAATAGCTTCATTTGATGAATTGCTACTGCTACTTTGTGCATTTCCTGTTGTTATTTGATTAACTAAATCTGCGATATTTATTGTTGTTGCAATTGCGGTATGTGATAAGTTTAATATTATATCTGCTACTGTATCGCCGTTGTGTAGCATTATTTCTATCATTTTTGTCAGTTTGAATATTTTTTCTTCTTCATCGCTGTCCCCCTCGTCTGGTGGTTTCTTTGGCGGTGGTTCTGGTGGTTTGTTGTTGTCGAGCATTGTAGTAAAGGCTGACACCATTGCGTCGCGTTGGTTTTTCAGTGTTTGTGTTGCTTGCGTTCTTGTTGGTTCATGTCTTTTGTATGTGTTGTGCCAAAAGTTTTTAAGCATTATTTTAAACATATTGTCTTGGTTTTCCTTTACCTTAAACGCTTCAAATGTCATATTTAATTGCTGATTTGCATCATCGTATAACTTTTCTTGAGTCTCTCTGGTTTCTGTGGCGATTGTATCTGTATTGGTTGCAATGTCAATAAATTCTCTCGGTATGCCTTTTTCATCATTTTCGGTGGTTGTGTTGTTGTTGGTGTGTTTGGTTTTGTTAGGTTATGTATTGAAAAACTGTCATCGTGATCATAATTATCATTGAACTTCTGCTTCTTTCTTTTCAGTATATTTTTAGTTAATATTATCATTATTATTACTATTTATATTTTTATTTCTTACCTTTACCCTTAAAACTTGCCTTGAGTTCTTCTATTCTACCTCTGCTTAAATTTGCTATCCATCCGCCATTATCAATAGTGTCTAAAATCATATCCACTAAATATTCTTTGTATGTTCTCGCCTTGCCTCTTCCCTTTTGTTTCAATTCTTCTTGTATTTCTCTTTCTTC
>CAUJNA010002253.1:0-39241 GCA_963377175.1 Effrenium voratum | reverse complement strand
GCCAATGTTCAAGGAATCAGTGAATTTCAGGGCCGCTCCATGGACCGTGCTCACTCAGGATTCGGTTTAGTGATCGATCAAGCGTCTCAGGGCCCTCCGACCGTGAACTTGAGTAGGGAATACGTTCAAAATGGTTGCTGGAAATAAATCCCCACGAAAATGATCTCCACCAAACGGCCCCCAATTAAAGTTCATACCCATCTCGATATGTGTGAAAGGGATTTGGACCCCCAAAATGGGTGGTGTTCTTTGGATTCCCTTTAAACCAACCTGAAAACAGTGCCCTCAAAAAATCGCGGCCCATCTCGTGATTGTTTGCTTGTGTGTTTGTTTGTGTGTTTGTTTGTGTTTGTTTGGTTGGTTGTTTTTGTTTGGTTGTTTGTTTGTTTGTTTGTTTTCAGGTGGTGGACACAAGCATGCACACCTCGCTGATGCACATCAATCCGGCGATGGAGGCGACGGGTAGTGTGGATTCGGGCTGAACGGGTGGCTTCAATGGACCGAGTTCCCAAAATATGTGTGCCTTTTTTGTGTTGGGTGGGGTGTTATGTTTCAAAGGGGAAATGTCACATGAGCAGTGCCCAGTACTCCTATGAACAGTTTTAGCTGCTTCCGCTACCTAGCTCGATGGGGATTGTAGTAAAACCTCTCAAAGTTCCGTTTCGGACTTTAGTCACTTTAGCGGGTTTGAACCATTTCAGTGGCAATCCAAAAATTCCGACTTATTTTTTGGGGTTTCCTTTAAACTGTAGGAAGAATGTCTAGGCCCCCAAGGGAGCCCGCCAATAAAAATCCTGCTTGTTCTGGGAAGTCAACCATAAGCATATTCTAGCTTGTTCAAAACCTAATCCCCAATGATTAGCGGATTGCGGGTTGTGCGGTCTGCGGATTAGATTATGCGGCTTGCGGATTATGGGTTGACTCAATAAGTGTGTCCTGTTTCTTAAAGGGGAATGAAAGGGAAACCACATTGTGAGGGCCCCCTTTTTAGAGACAGACCCAACATTGCAAGTAGGGGAACAATGGCGCCATACTTTGCTGTAATTGACCATGGTGTTGTGGTCGAGCGTGGTTGGCTTGGCACGACTCAGTGCACTCACCGTATCGGGAACACCCGAGCACTACCTGGCCATGTGCCGAACTGGGGATTTGGATACCCAAAGTCCAAACATGGCAATTTCCTTTTGGTTTCCTAGGTTGCCCAGTAGTGCCAACTTTTACCAGCTTTTTTGGTGGAGGGTTCCCCTGCTAAGATAGATTACAGAAAAAAGGCTACCCTTATTCTAGCACCTCTACTGGAGGACTAGTTTCCCTAGCCTCAAAAAGCGCCGACACGCCACACACGCCTGCGTGTCAGGGCAGAGCCAGGGAGCTTCAGGTCTCCGAGGGCGCGTTGAAGGTCCTGGACTTTGCGTGCGTTTGGCTTCTCGGCAGTTGGGTTGTCAAAAATCTGGCCTCTTGGTACTGCTGCTGCTACTGCTGCTACTAAAATACATTCTGTGCTGTAGAATTAATCATCAAGGTGAAGACGAAGTCCAACCATATCAGCTATTTGTTGCGCCACGTTTGTCTCGCATTTCATTTGTCTATTTACCGGGGATGCGCAACGGCTAACTGGGGTTCCGTCAGAACTATTTGAGAGGGAGAGTGGGAGAGAGAGAGAGAGAGAGAGCGACGGAGACAAAAACATAGAGACAGAGCCAGGGGCACAGAGAGGGCGGGGGAGGAGAGGGAGCGATGGAGCGAGGTCGCGTATGTCCTAAGTTTTGCCAGCAAGCCAACTGCAAAGCTTGGAGCATCCACTAACATAGAAGCTGACTGGCCCCAAAAAAAGATCAGGCTGTTGGGCAGTTTCGATACGGATGTTGACGGTTTCCATGGCGCCAGAGAGAACCCAGAACCATTCAATGCTTGCAGCTTGCTTTGCATTTGGGCCGGCAGAGGCTTATCAACTTGCAATCCCAGTCATCTCCATAAGCTTTTACGGTTGATTGGCGGTTTCTATTCAACCCTCTAAAAGTGAAGCTTTTAGCAGGGGGTCTGAGGACAGTCCAGTATGAGAAAACGGCTGGGCGCTGGCCAAAAGGAACCTTGCACCCTGATTGAGGTACAATTAGATACACTTAGTGGCAGCCGATCTAAGATGTTTCCCATTCACAGTACGTTTGGGCCAGGGAGGTGCTTCCTTTTGCATGAACTCTCCTAGCCATACCAGGCACCCAAGAGACTAGGGACGCAAGAATCGGTTGGGTACCCTCCCACAACAAATCCCTTGCTCTTCTAATCAGCTTACCCAAGTCACTTCGCACCAAGGCAGCAGCAGCAGCTCGACAGCAAGTGTTGGACTTCATTGGGCGAACGGCGGAAGTTCAACATGGTTACCAACCGTTTGGCCACGGGCTAACTGCGCCGTATCCTGTGCCTTAAGCGGCTCAAGTCAAACGAGCCCAACCCAGGCTTCAAATGACGCAATCAAGGCCAACGATACTTTTGGCCAAGTCAGTTCCTTGTGGACTTTTGGGGATGCTGCTGGAAAGTGCTTTGGGCAAATTTTAGACGGGATCAGACAGTTTTGCCTAAGAAAGACGCAGGAACTTGGCCATTGGTGAAGACGGGGCTTGTGCGGCTCGTCGTTTTTGAGGGTGCCATTTTCATGTTGGTTTAAGGGAATCCGACAGGAAACTCACCATTTGGGGGTTCCCATGTTTTGAGACATTTTTTTCCATCCCCTTGTTCCCAAAGACGTGCTTCACGTTGCTCTTTCACTTCAGGCGATCCCAACAAGCAATCTGCCAGGAAATGCCCATGTGGATGTTTTCAAATCGGAGCCCCCTTTGGATATGGTGTAAAGGATTTTATGGGTAAACCAAATGGAAACCAAGCAATTGTGGGTGTCCATGTCCTTGTTTTAGGAAACGCACATGAGCGGGGGGGTTGGTTTGTTATGCATATATTGGGGGGGGGGGGGGGCCGCTTCGCTCATTTTTTGCTGGGAAAACATGGGGGCAAGGTCCCCTATATCGAAAATTGTCCCAAAGGATCTTCATGCGGTCGGGGCAGGGATGTTGGCAAAGGCGGACCAGGTCCAAAAGATTGGTTGCCCTGTGTTTTCCAGACAAGCTTGCCTTTTTACTCGCAAAGCACGCGCTCTGTGTGCGAAATTCGCGTAAGAATCTACGCGTTGATCTGCACACCCCGGACCCAGCGACAAGACTTGACGCTTAATGTCATGAACCCTGTAAAACCTGGTTAGGGGCTTTCCCCAGAAGCAAGTATTCAAGGTTTTGTCAGGCACGGTGTTTGGGGGTATGGAGGCTTACGTACCACCAATATAAGCTTGTAAGGCGTTATATACCCCTTGTTCAGTGGGTACCTCCAAAACCCATACCTGAGAATGCTCTTGAAATTTTCAGAAGTGAGCCGCTGAAATCACCCCAGCCTGGGATTCAGTCACTCAACTCTGCGGGAATCAACCACTCTTTTGAAGGTGTTAGTGGGAAGTCTGACATCTGTCATGGGGAGTCCCAGGACACTGTTGGGAAAGGCCGGCAGTGCTCCGGAGATCCCAGGAACAGTGCATGTGTTGACCTCCGCAAACCTCACGGACGAATCCAGGACACTCTTCTTCCCCAAAAGTGAAGGATTCCCTCTAAACTGGGGCGCACTCCCCTTGGTGGTTCCTGGCTAGCTATCCCCGTAGGTTTTTAGGTTTTTAACTAGTTTAGTTTCGGTTTCCATTTAACCCACTAAAGTAAGCTTGATCTGAGGACAGCCCCGTGGGGATTTAGGTAGAACTATCCTGAGTTGTTGGACGGGGCAACATGTCCTATTGTTCCAGGGTCACAGCTTCCCTTCCCGCCAAGTGTTTCCTGGTTAGGAGTGGGGATTTTGAACTCCAAAATGTGTGTTTTGCTGGTTCTCGGAGGGAATGAGGGAATGAGCCTATGAACTGTCCCTTCCAAAACAAAACAGAAACCTAGGTTCATCCCAGAAAATCCAGAAAGATCCCTCCTAAGTTCATCCAAATGAACATGAAATTCCCTGCCTGCTGAAAGCCATGAAGTGGGTTCCCCTCGCCGCTTTCCCAGGGCCGAGTCGCCAGGCCCGGCATCGCTTATGCTTCGATTCGGACGATGTGGGATTTGGAGGCTGAAGAGCCCTTGGCCTTGCCCCGCAGAAACCCCAAAGTCGCCCTTTTTATTTTTGAAAACTTGGCGGTTCGGAACCAGCCAATCCTCAGGTTAAACTTAGGCTTTTGTGACGGTTTCCATTTAACATGCTAGACTAGAAGTTTTAAACTTTTAGTGGGGGATCCAAGGACAGCCCAGTTTTGTCCAGAAACGATGCCTTGAAAGTATCATATCAACACGGGGGTGGGTATTTGTCGTTTGAGGCTCAGTATACCCTTTCAGGGGTTTAGAGGGAAACACGCATAAAACCAGCTTGGATGGTTGCCCTGTTAGACAAATTTAGGTATATGGAAGGCCAACGGCTTTCTTGAAAAGAATGAGCAGCGCCTTGCTCCATACCCGGCAGGTGCCAGGTGCCCAGAGATTCTTTAACAGCAAGTCCCGTTTTGTGTGTAGGGAGTGAAGGTGCACCTGGATTTGCCCGATGATCGAGCGGAGAGCTGCGCAACAAGGCTGCCCAAGAGAAAACTACATGGTTGCCTGGTACCAAACGGCAGGAAAGGAGCCAGATTCGGCTGTGAGATGCAAGGGGAAGGCAGATAAAGTGGGTGTGTCCTTTGCCTTCTGTGATGGGGGGGGACTTTTGTTAGTTTTGACAGAACTCCAAAATGAAATAACCTCCCGAGGCAGCCCTCAGCAAAGTTCTAAATGCATAGAGCAGGCAGATAGACCCATTCGTCAACGGATTGCTCCACCCCGTGTTGGCCAAGGTGAAAGTCTTCGATGTGTGTCGCCGCGCGTTCGATGCAGTTCAGGGTGCTGTGGTGTTCTTCTTTATGTGGTTTCCGTGGATGCCAAAATCTGCTTCGCACCGGTCTGGTTATGTACAGGGTTTCATGCATCCCAACTGGTGCGTTTTTTGTGTGTGGATATTGTGCATGGAAAAGGAAACCAGCACATTTTCCTGACCCAGGCGGGTCTGCCTGACTTCTCCCTTGCTCGAGGCCGCGTTCTGGTGATCACGGAGGACCTGCAGCTCAGGCACTTCGGGAGCTTCACGGAGAACAGCTTCCCAGGTGGCTTTTGGGTGGTTTTGGGTCGAGGGGTTGAGGGGGGTGTCGAGGGGTCCAGGTGTTTTGGCTTCCCATGCTTTTGGCCACCTGGGAAGATGAGTTTTTACCGGCACACAAAAATCTTGGAGCTTCTTGGGGCTAGTCAGCTCTTTTCCTTTTGGCGGTTCTTATAAAGAGAATGGTTCGCCCTTTTGGGGTTCGTTTTTAAGGGAAGCAACAGTTTTGAGGGTCCCATAGCAATGTATGTGTAGGGCATAGGGGTTTTTGGGCCACTTTCTGTGATATCAAGGGAGCCTTCAAGTGACCAAATTGTCGCAGGGATGGCACACTCTGGTAAATAGGCTTATTTTCCGCAACGAGCACAAGTGCAGCCACGCTCAAGCAGCTGGCTCTCAAAATTGAGGGATGCTAAACTGGGGGCACTAGAAGGCGATGCTGCTTTTCTTTTGCTATACATCATCCATGACGTGAAATCAACATCGTCAAATCATACTGTGGATGGACAAAATTCTGCACCACCTAAGAAACCCTGGAAGGATGATTCTCTTGCAAATACCAACGCGCAATGTTCCGCATGGTTTCTTGGGTGGTGCGAGAAGCGGATTTCGCAACCACCCACAGGTAGTTGGAGAAGAATCACCCAAGTGATAGCCCCAACCTTCTGCTCTAGATCGCTCCGGAGCTTGTTTGGGCAGAGCTAGCTTTCAGCTGTTGGGGAGAAACATTGACAAAAGAGCGAGACGTGGCTTTCAGAGGTCCAGGCCGACGCAAGCCAGGTGTGATCATGCTGGGTGAGCTGAACAAGCTTCTCTTGCAGGAGCGCTGAGCAACCAGATTTGTTTGGGGTGAGCTCACCGGGAGGTAAAACGAGCTCAAGGTGATGAAGGTAGCTGTTTATAAAGGGCATCCTCTTATTGCAGGTGTTGGAAGCATTGCAAGAATTCACAGATCATGTGCATTCCCTGATTGATGTTGGAATCATTGCGTAGATCATTTGGAATCCGGGATGGGGTATTGCTCTATGGGCACCCAATTCCGGATGGTTTCGGAGAAGCGGGATCGTCCCCCTTTCAGGGCAATTCACTGAGCAGGCTTGGCCCTGCCTTTTCATGCTTTTCAATCAACGTGTGGCCCCAAGATCTTTTCTCGGGGCTAGGGAAAGTCTCAAGGAATCTTATTGCGGGAGCCATGAACATGGCATAGGATTATTTTGATTCATTTTGGCCTTGTCCTCAAGGCACACGTCGCAGCCTACCTCTCAAAGACACAATTAAACCCCGGCAGATGACGCTTATTAAAAGCATCGTTAGGTGCTGGACCTCCTAAGCATCGCGTTGCGCAACATGCGGGGTCAGAAAGCTAAGGGAAGACCGAAAACGTCACACGCACCCCCAGCAACATGGGCATGTCGTTTTTGATGGTACCCCCTTTTGGGTGGTTTGCAAGGGATACCAACAGGAACACCACTATGTTCGGGGGGCTGGAACCTATTGGGCTTTCCACCGCCAGGGCCGGCCAGACTAGGGTTTGGGGTTGAGGGGGGCTTAACCGTTGGTTTGGGGGGAGGCAGGGGTTATGGGGTTGAGGGCAGGGAGTTCGGGGTGTTTGGTGTTGGGGGTTTAAAGTTAAGCCCTGCAAAATAGGTTGGCGCCACGGTTAGAAAAGGATGAAGCCCAGATAGGCCGGCTTGTATTTGTTTGAATTGGACTTGAGGCTCGGTAGCGTTTTCAGATCGGTTCAAGAGCAACCTAAAGGAGCACTTTGTTTGTTGGGTGGAGTTCTCCTAATGTGGCACAAACCGACATGTTCAAATCACGATTGTTTAAAGATAACCTCCTTGTGGTTTCCCTTTCGAGGGGACCAACCGTACCGGCGACGCAAAGCATCCGAAGGGGACAAGCAACACCCAGCCCAAATCTCTGTCTGGTTGGATGTGGCTCACTCGCCCGGAATCCGGATCCATCCTACCGAGTGCACCTGCAACGGAACACGATGTCATTCGAGTCCGAATCAAGACCTGGCACTAAAGTTGTCAACCCAAAACCATTTAAAGAATTAACTTGGTGGAAATCCAAGAATGTTTTTTCTAGCCACGTTGGTGTTCATGTTGTCCCTGGGCACGACCCAAAGCCAAAGGGCGGAATGCCATGAATTATGGCACCCCTGCCTGCACTTTCACGCCTGGGTTCGTAAGAGTCTTCGCGATGGGCAGCGTGGACCTTGCCTGTGGGTGTGTCCAATTGTTTTCGGGGTCCCGCGGTCTCCTCGTTTTCGGTAGGATTCCAGCAGCCGCGTGCTCAGCGAGGTGGCGGCCCGCGGTGGCAACCAGCACCTTGGCTGAGCGGGTCGGGAGGGGGGAAGGCCGAGGGAAAGTGGGCAAGGCGTGCCCAAAATCGGTCGAAGCACCAAGAAGCTGGGGAGGTTGGCTTCAGTGGTGGGTTCCCCATGGTTTCTCTTTTAAGATGGCGCTCAGGGTTCACCCTACATCCCTGGCTGATGTTTCCATACATCCCTGGCTGATGTTTTATGTTTTTAGAGGCCACACCTTCACTTCTGGAGGAATAACACGCAAGAAAAATCCACGGAGTTGATTCATCCGCGGCCAGTGTCAATGGGAAGGCGGGACACATTTGGGCAACTTTCAGCAATCTCAACGATCGGCGGGGGAAAAACGAGAGCCCATGATGAAGGCCCCTCCTGATGTCCAGCCTCTGATGCAGTAATTGTGAAAGAGCAACAAATCAGAACGGCCGGGTCCGTCTTGTTTTGGAATCGGACTGGTCTTCCTTTCGAGGAACCCCCGAAAGGGTACGAAGCCTCAATAAAAGCACCCACTTGTGGTCATCGTCAAACTTGCTGGTGCTCAGTAGGGAATGACGCAGGGAACCAGAAAGGGGATTTTCTTAAAGGAAACCGTAGGGGAATCTTTATAGGGATCATTCACTCATTCCCCAAAATGTGGGTTGTCCCCTGCAAAGCCATCTACAAAGGGCCTACATCAAAAGGGGTCGTCGTGATGCAGGTGTTTTGTTTTAAATAGGTGTCATCCATGCCAACTGGTGTGTTTTGTGGATTTTGTCCATCCACAGTATGACCCTTCCTGTCCACAAACATGGAACTTCAAGGACCCCCCCCACCCCCAGTGAGGCTCCATGTTTGTGGATGGGAGGGGGTACAAATTGGGAGTCTCCTTTGAGATGCCTATAAGAAAGCCCACGAAGCCTTCCGGCTTCGTTTGTGCGGGGTCAATAGTTGTCAGGTTTCGGACAAGGGAGGCGATTCCCCGAGTTCCAACCCGATTCCCAGGAAGGGCGTTGTCTCACTTCGAGTTCAACGAGTCGACGCGCAACTGACTTCCTGGGACCCCAAATGGCCGTTATTTTGGTCATTCGCCTTTGACTGAAAAGCATGTCCTACGCTGTTTTACATACAATTTCCCGAACGCACTTGGACGGAAGCAATGGGCTGCCCGATTGGGCGCGCCATTCCGCGGCCTGGCAAGCCAAGACGGGGCAGAGCAACACGCAGCCCAGGACACATACAACGCTGACATCCGAGTGCTGCAGCTGCACCATCTTGTGAAGCGCCCGGGCGACAAGAACAGACAAACAAACAGAGAAAGAGCGAACAATGGGGAACAAAACCGGCGCCAACAGCGGGACTGGAAGACGACGCCTTCGACCCTTTTGATCTCTCCGAAAGTCCGTTTAGGAGCAACTGGAGCAAGACATAGAGGCGGTGCTCCGAGCGGAGGAGTTACAGGCGGCGGCTGACGCCCCCGCCGAACTACCTCTGTGTGAAAGGCCTTCCGTTGCCCGGAAACTGCGCCGCCCTAACACACGCCTGCTGTCAGGCGCAGGAGGCTGAGACGGAGGTGCTGAACTGCACGCCGGGCGAGCCTCTCTTCCCGCCAGCAGAGGCGCGCGACCTAGACAAACAGATCTGGTCGGCACGCCAGATTAAGAAAGCAAAGAAGAAGAAAGCGGCGGAGGCAATGCCGAGTCGGGCACTCGGCGGGTCCCCGACCGCGACCGGTTTCCCTTTTCCGCGTGAGGCAACCCAGGCAACCCTCGAGCAACGCGAGTGGCCTGGTGCGCGGTTGAAGCTGCGCCTTAACTGCAGCGCAGCCCGAACTTTGACCGCGCGCCCATGCCAACTCAGGGCTCGCCCAGACCAACTGGCTCGGCTCCACTCTGGAGGAGATTCGAGCCGAAAGACTGGACGCGCCCGCTTTCCTTTCCCTCCTTGCCGCGGCCTTGGAAATCTGTTTGGCCTTTTCTTTTTTTGTGGCTCGAGGCCGATAGCCTCCACTGCACTCCTGCGGCCTTGGAGCCGTTCAGGGATGCCATAGCGGGCGTGTGGCACACGGAGCGCCAGAACACGCTGCACCCTGAGAAGGCTGTTTGAGCTTCAACCCCCTCCCCGGCTTTTGTTTGCCCCTAGGATGGCGAAACGCCAAAGGAACGACAGCGCCGCGTGGCCGCCGCAAAGAGAAAGGCAAAGGAGGACTTGAAAAAAGACGCGGCGGAGCATAGAAAGGCTTTAAAGGCTCTTGAGGAGCGCTTCTCGCTGCCCCTTTCCGAGCCCGAACACCCAGGCGCGGCGAGCAAAAAAAAAAGAAGCAGACTCAAGCCCTCAAGAAGAAGAGGGCAGATCTGAAAAAAGCAGCCGTGCAGGGCGAGAAGGCGCGGGCTCGACAAGGCCACCGCGCCGGCGGAGCTTGTTGCGGCCAGGAGGCAACGCAAGCCCTGGCCGAGCTCCGCGACAAACGCGACAGGCCGGCCCTCTGGCTTGGGTCGGAGGGAGGGAGGGAGGGCCCAAAAACCAGGAGTACCGCGCTCGGGACAAGCTCAAAAAGAAGCACGGACGAGAGGCTCGAGACCCGGCAATCGCTGGCTGACAGTTGCCACCGCCCGCAAGGTGTGCGTCTTGGCGAGAAAAAAAAAGAAGAACTTCCCCCGCCTAAAGGGCCGACTCGAGAGAGCTGGCGAAGGCCCTAGGCGATGCCCCGCCTCCCCGCACGAACTGGCGAGGAGCCAGCGAGGCTCGGAACCTCTTTTTTTGGTCTTGCGCCCCCGCGCTCCCGCAGGAAGACCTGGACTTCGAGTACGCCGCGGCACTTGCCACGGCCGTGGTGGCCAGGGGCTCGGAACTTTTTCCGAAGACCTGAACCTCGAGCACGCCGCAGTGCTCGCCGCGGCTTTGGAGGCCAGGCCAAAAAATAAGGGAACAGAGTTGTCAACGCGCGCGCGCGAGGACGACGAGGATGAAGAATTTGAAGCTGCCCTGGCACGGAGCCGGTCCGGCGCCGGAAGAGGAAGGCGACCCGGACGCGGCGCCGAGCACTGGCTAAGACCAGAGTGTCGTGGCCATAGGGAGAGAATAAAAAGACAGTTTTTGATTCCCCTCCCCTGGGTGATCACCTTGTCAATGACGCATGGGTCAGCAAAACTCTTTATGAAAGAGTGCATCAGCACTTGCCGAATGCTGCCCGCGAATTCCTGCCGAAACATCGTGTGCTGTCTTGGTTGCTTGGTGAGACTGCGACGCGTGTCGAGCTGTCGCACGCAACTTCTGGATGCACTGCGACGCCGGTCACAAGCAGCGCGGTTGCCCCCAAGCCTGCACGCCAAAGCGATGATGCACCTCCTACGCCTGCGCATGCAAGCCAGTGTGAGACACTTCCAATGGAAGCTTGGACATTGCTGCATGCAGGCGCAGCATGCTGGTTCCTGGCCCCGCAATCGGTGGAAGTTGGGCTTGCCCAGAGACACACCATGCTTTGCACCTGTGAAGAGTTCTTGCTGCATGCCGGCTGTGAGAACATAATCTACGCAACAGCCTTGAACACAGATGAGAAAGCACTTCCAGCAAGAGGCATGTCCAACTTCTGCGCGATTGGGGGGCCGCCCGATCCCTGCTTGTCTATGATTGGCGGTGCTTGAGGTTATTGTTCCTGTGTCGTGTAGCTCTGGTGTCACATCATTCTTGTTACGTGTGGTTATACTTGGGCGGGGGCGGGTGTTGCCTGCTTTTGGTGTTTCTTGATCATGGTTGCTTCGTGTGGCTCTGGTGTCATCGGTCTTGTCTGTGTAGTTGGGGAGGGGGGCTGCGCCCGGCCCCCGCTGTTCTGGTTTATTCTTGCTTCGCACAGTTTTGCTCAAGATTGGGGGCGCAGCTGCGTGCCCAAGGTTTAAGAATTGTCACGCGTGGTTCTACCGGCGGGTCCCTGTTGTTTTTTGCGAGCGCCCAAGGTTATTGATCAGTCCTGTTTCATGCGGCGCTGGTTTCATGTCAATTTTTGGCTGATCATTTTCTCGTGTGGCTCTGGTGCTTCGTGGAGTTCTACTGGGGCGGCTGCGCCCCCTCCATTTTGTGTGTGGGGGGGGGGGGCTATTTTTGGCGGGCGCCCAACGTTATTGATCATTCCAGTTTTGTGTGACTCTTGTGTCACATCATTCTAGTTTCGTGTGGTTCTACTGGGGTGCTGCGCTCCATCCCCAAACCCCCCTGCCTTGGCAGCGCCCGATGTTTTTGATCAGTCTTGTTTCGTGTGGCTCTGCATCAAGGTTTCATATGATTTGCTTGCCGCGCCTAGATGGGCCAAGAAAGCGGGGGGGGGTAGGTTACAAAGATGCCAAGGTTGAAAACAAGGTTGCCCAAATTGTTTTAAAATGATCCCTGGACTTTGCTGGCCAAAAAACGGAGATGGGGGTGGAGAGTTGCGCTGAGGCCTCAGGGCGCCATGCTGAGCGCGGCAGTCCTTGTCAGGGCCCGGGGCCTGTCAGCAGGGTGTGTTTGTTGGGTTGGGGGTGGTTGGGGGGTTTGCTCGGGGGCGTGGGGGGTCCCGATGCACTGCTGCGGGTCGCCTTTATCGGATTATAAACCAGTTTCCTCCGGGGAAGCAGATTGGTATTCCAGTTCTATGTGGACAGGTTTAACGGCACATTCCCCTTTTTCCTTGGGTAGGGCACCCTCTTAGCGTTCTGCATGCCAGCACTGCACCCAGTTCAAGGGTCTCCTCCAAAACTATTTCAGGAGTGAATATGAAACAGAATCTGAAAACGAGTTGCCATACAGCCATTCCAGCATAAAACATTTTTTGGTCTAGATGTGGGCCGAGAGTTGTTTTTTCCCCAGGTTTATTGCATTTAGAAAAGCGTTTCCGTTTGTGACCTCGCGAAAATTGGAATAGCTCACCCGGCGGGTGGTTTTTTAGGACCCTGTTTTGAAGAGACATCTTACTGCAGGTGGCAGTAAAAAGTTGTTGGTCATTCCTTTGATGAGTGTGAGGAGCGGCCATGGGCATGGCTGGAAGATGGAGTCTCATGGACGTGGCTTGAACCAGATGGAGCCAGATGCACGCATAAGCCAAGCGGCCGAAAGAACGGCCGAGAGAGCGCCGGTGATGAGGAGGAGGCCAAAGTACATGGAGCCCGGACAGTTCAGGAAACCGCCCTCCCGCCTTTTTGTGGCAAAGCACATGCTCACCCTAGAAGTGTATAGAAACCCGTCAAGGTGGTCCACTTCTTTTCGTCGAAGACGGGGCGGTTCAAAGGTTCACTTGCTTTGATGGGACCCCCAAGCACAAAAGGAACCGTAGCCCCCAACGCCACCCTTGTCATTTGCACTACCAAAGGGCCCCTGATGGCAACCTTGACCTTGCCGCGAAAACAGTGAGGGACATGCCCCCACATGGGTGTGGTTCCTGCGTTGAGGGTCCCCCTTGTTGGTTGGTTTCAAAGGCAAGCGGAAAGGAAAACCACCATTTGAGTGGGTCTGCCAAAAAGCACGGCCACATTGCCAAAAGAAAGCTGGGAGGGGACCGTTGAATTTCCATGCTGCGTTTGCATGTTGTCTGTTCAGCACTTGGGTTTCTGGGGCAAGGTGTTCGAGCGGGTTGCTGAACGAGGGCAAGCCACTCTAGTTATGAGCTCATGAGGGATGGCGAGCTCGAAAATTATCCGAAGGGAAGTTACTTTACAGCCTCCGGCTGCGTCCGCCGACATTGTCCTCTCCCTTTTTTCCTTCTGCCTCTCTCCCTTGTCTCCCTTGAACTTGTGTGTTCTGTCGTCCTCTCTCCCTCCCTCTGCTCCCCATCCTCCCCATCCCCCCAAGCCTCTCTATGCCCAATCTCCCTCTCTGGTATGTATGTATGCATAAATATATATATATATATATGTGTGTATGTCTGTCTGTCTGTCTGTCTGTCTGTCTGTCTGTCTGTCTGTCTGTCTGTCTGTCTGTCTGTCCGTCCGTCTGTCTGTCTGTCTGTATGTATGTATGTATGTATGTGTGTGTATGTGTATGCGTGTATGTCTGTAATGTATGTATGTATGTATGTAATGTAATGTAACGTAACATAACGTAACGTAACGTAATGTAGTATGTATGTATGTATGTATGTATGTATGTATGTATGTATGTATGTATGTATGTATGTATGTATGTATGTATGTATGTATGTATGTATGTATGTATGTATGTGTGTAATCTATGTATGTATGTATGTATGTATGCATGTAGGTATGTATGTATGCATGTATGTAATGTCATGTAATGTAATGTAATGTAATGTAATGTAATGTAATGTAATGTAATGTATGTATGTAGGTAGGTAGGTATGTATGTATGTATGTATGTATGTAATGTATGTAATGTATGTAATGTATGTATGCATGTATGTATGTATGTATGTAATGTATGTATGTAATGTAATGTAATGTAATGTAATGTATGTATGTATGTATGTATGTATGTATGTATGTGTTAAAACCCTCTAGGCCCCGTGCCGAAATTGGGTAGCTGTTCTGAGGTCCTTGTTGGTGTTGCTTCCCAAGTTCCATTGATCGCCATTAGGCTCAAGACACAATTGAGGTTCAAGATCTGATGTGTGACTGCATACATACGTGATCGGCATTGAGAGCGAAAACACTTTGCTTGCGCTGCATTTGTCAGGACCACTGTTGTAACTATCATTCCTTCTCCCTTACAACGTTTACACGGGTTCGGCTATAACGGCATCGTCCGTATACACCTTTCTACGTGGTTTGTATTACAGCTTGAGGGTTCGGTGCATAGCGTCCCACGGGACGTCACCTTGCCGTCTCTTGACAGGTTATCAGCCGTAACTACAAGCTCTACACTGGACTGGGTGACAGCTGGTTTATTGCGGGTACAGGGACAATAAAGGAACGATAACCTACACAGTACAATGGCGTCTTCGGCGAGCCCAAGTACTGCAACTTTTGGGAACAGCAGCTCAGAGGGATCCAATGGATTGATGGCTCTTCCTGCGGTGATGGATATGATTGCAGATTCACAGGATGAACCTGGGAGCGGAGGATCCGCGCTATTCAGCGACATATCCACTCCCACAAGATCATGGAAGCAGATCGATGTTCATCAGGAGTCGAAGCAAATAGAATCCCCACCGAGAAGATCATCATCTTCGCCTGCGACACCACGGACGTCGCAGAAGGGCGTGAGATCGACATCGAAGGGTGGGAGGTCAAATCACCCACCAGTGCAGATTTTCGCGCCGTGATCAAAGAGAAGAATAAGATGGAGGTGGAGATCGGGGAATATCAGAAGACACTTGATGAAATGTCGGCAGCAATGGCGAATCTTAACCCAGAAGACTATGGAAGCACCATCCGGATCCAGGAGCTGGAAAGACGATGCGAGATTGCCAGCAAGCAGTCGGGACATCTAGTGAGTCACCACCAACACCACATGGCTGAGGCATGGCGCAAGTTTGAGGAAGAAGCCCAAAAGATGCGCAAGGTGGAAATGAACGCATTTCAGTACGGGGAGAAGAAAGACATGGAGTCGAATATTATAATGCAACAGATGAGGCAAGCTGAAGGAACTATCATGGAGCAGAAGCGGGAGATTGCATTGATGAAATCCTACATGGCAAGCGAGAAGTCGGCCGCGCAGGAATCAGCTATACGTGCAAATCAGATACACCGTGAGGCTTCACAACAGCTATCAGTTTATCAGCAACAGATCAGAGGCATAGAATCTTCTACATCTATCGAGAAGTTCAACGAGGAGGAGATGGTCCAAAGTCTGAAATCACAGTTGGAGCATGCACTCTTCAAGC
This sequence comes from Effrenium voratum, assembly GCA_963377175.1. Lineage (NCBI taxonomy): Eukaryota > Dinophyceae > Suessiales > Symbiodiniaceae > Effrenium > Effrenium voratum. The sequence continues at coordinate 23,930 of CAUJNA010002253.1, read as the reverse complement.
GCCCCGAGACGTACTCTTTGGAGGACTCCAGGGAACAGCTGATGGCGAGGCTGAATGACGTTACAGTATTTGCGGAACAGGAATCGAAGAGAGCAGTTTGCTTGCTTCGCGAAAAAGAAGAGATCGTCAAACAGTATGAGTCCGACGTGTCGATGAAGGACCAGATGATTGCTGTCGAAGGTGGTCATCGTCAGGATGCGATCTTGGAGTTAGCCCCGGTCAAAGAAGAGAAACAAGAGGAACGGTGCACGATGGACGAGAAGTCGAAGGAGGCTGAGTACTGGAGATTGACAGCTTAGGGAATGTACGATGAGTACCTCGAGGAGATGCATGAGCTTCAGAGACAACTGAAAGAAAGAGAGGCGACGCTCAAGCAAGAAGAGAGTTTTGTACGCCAACTCGATGCTGACAACGAGGAACTACGTGCACACAAGAAGCTGGAGATGCAGGAAGCCTCCAGCAGCAGAGATGGACATCGTGAACGAGCAGTAGTGAAACGCGCTGAGGGAGGACCCCAGGCTAATTCAAATAGGATAGACAAGAAGGTGGCTGGGTCAGTCCCGTCATCGTCTTCAAATCAAATCCCTAATTCGTCGCTGATGCCAGGTTCGATCCTCTTTCCGTCTTTCGGTGATCCAATGATCGATGTACACCTTTCCCAGATGCAAGGGGTTGTTGGGCATGTCCCACAATCCACTACTACGACTGGTGGTGGTGATGGGGGGGGAAACAACGGTACTACGCCCCCATTGGATTACGGTGGATTCCCGCCCAATGGGAATGGGCAGGGAGCGGGTCGACGTCAGTTGAGCCTCGCTGGTGGCGGAGGAGGACCTCCGGATGATCCACCCGATGATGAGGATGAGGATGACGACGACGAAGGAGATGAGGAAGACGAGGAAGAAGAAGAGGAAGAAGACGATCGGACACGGAGGAGACGAAGGAGATCGAGAGATAACCGAGAGATCAAGAATGATCGACCGAGAATCTCGAGGAAAGAGGCCGAGAGAGTATCTATTCCGGCCTGGCCAAAGATCCATCAACTTGACACCTGGAAGATGCAACTGCTGTTGAATGTTCTGAGCGCATGTGCAGATCCAGATACCGACGCATGGACGAAATGGCTGGAGCAGGCTCTTGGGTTGAACCCAGACCTGGATTTGCTTAGCGATTCAGGTGGCGACAGATTTGCTACGATAGATATTAAGATGGCCATGGGCATGCAGAACATGATGAAACAAGCACCTGACGAAGCCAAGGACGTATACCTCGATGCTACACGACACTCTGAACTACGACATCAACAAGGGGTGATCGTGAAGGGACGAGAGGTGGTGGCATTAGTTATGCAATCATTCAGAACTTCCGATAGAACGGATCTTGTCTACCACATCGAGCATTTATTCAACCTTGACTTTCCTGGCGACAAGAACTTGGTCATGTTCATGAACAAATGGTATGATTTGCTGCTGAAGATGAGGAGCGAGGACAGACCCAGTAAGCTGGCTCTCAGAGACATCCTTTACAGGAAGATCAAAGGGAGCAAGAAGATGGAGTTCGGCCTCAATGCCTACCATAGACTACCGGACAAGCATCCTCAGAAGATGTATGAATTCTTATTGGCGTTGATCGACTATCAGATCAAGGCAGATCGGGAAGACCTGATGCTCGACATGAAGGAGAAATCGGTCAAGTCGATGATGAAGTCAGGCGGGAAGGATGCGGCTCCAGCAACTGGCAAACAGGAGAACCAGGGTGGCAAGGGCAGAAAGGGGAAACCCGGTGGACCTGATGCCGCTCCTGTGCTCCCAAAAGCCAAGGCAAAGGGCCACGCTGGCAAGAACGGCAAGTCCGACGGTGCCAGCGACAGAGGCAAGAGTCCGGGCGGAAGCAAGGATAACCCCTGCTGGTACCACTTCAAATCGGCGAAGGGGTGCGTGAAAGGGAATGAATGCACTTTTTCCCACAGCAAGAAGACGGAGCATAAGTTGGAGAGCATGTCCAAGGGGAAAGGAAAGGGCAAATCCAAGTCCAGATCATCGTCACCAAAGAGGGATGATGGAGCATGCTTCGCGTTTCAGAAGGGGAAGTGCGATAGGGGAAGCGCTTGTAAGTACAGGCATGAGCTCATCAAGAACAATTCAGCTCCAGCAACGTCAAATGACAAGGCGCAAGCCAAGTCGAAGGCTGCCGCCAAAGCCGCAGCGCCTGCCATTGCGAGGAGGGCCATCGCAATGCCCGCGCTAGTCCTGAAGCAATCGGCTCCTGCAGGGAAGGTAAGCTTCAAGAAGGACGTTGATCAGGTCGAACCGGACGAAGCCGAGACTGTCTACCACGAGCACGATGACGACGCGATGAGCGAATCATCGAGATGGTATGGCGAGTCCGAGATCCCCGAGAAAATGGTGTGGTTCAAGGAAGTGCTCGACGTCGACGAGAATGGGGAGATCACCTACCTCGAAGACGAGAGAAGGCAATGGGAACGAAAAGGGGAATGGTACGGTTATGAGGACAATTAGAATGAGCCTTATCAGTACGTGTACGTCGACGAGAAGAAGTTCAAAAGCAGTGATCATCGTGAATTTCAGCCTATCAAGTCCAACGATCATTGATACGTGCGAAGATACTGAGAGAAGTAGTGGATGATGTATATAAGAAGCACTACTTCCCGGTGACCAAGGAGAGCAGCATAATGTTCGAGTATGATCGGAACAAGGACGAGATCAAGGAATCGGCTGTCGACTGGAAGAAGCAGCATGGTATGCCGAAGAACGTTTTCGCCATGTCAACGTGCATCAGCAAACGGGTGAAATGGTTGATGGACACCGGATGTGGTCATGATCTCATTGGAAGAGCCAAGGCGAAGAGCCTGGGTGTCGACATCGTGAAAGATGACGACGAGATCGTGTTCCAGACCGCGAATGGTTCCACTTCCACATCTGATGTGGCCAAGATAGTCGTGGACGAGTTGGACGAGACTGTCGAGCCGCATGTATTGGATGAGACACCAACGGTATTGTCAGTGGGGAGGAGATGCATGAAGATGGGTTATGCATTTCACTGGATGCCTGGCAAACTACCTTTCATGGTTACGCCAAAGCAGGGATTCGTGCACTTACAGGTCAAGGACGACATCCCATACCTAGTGAGTGATGGTAAACTTCGGAGTAACAGGCATCGCCCTACGATAGACGACCTCAAGGAGCACTTTTCGGAAGTATTGGCGATGGTAACGAACGACGAGGCAGATCAGGGAGGTGACGATGAGAACGACGTCACACCCGCCGCTGTCGGTGAGTCCGCAGAGGCCGAGGGCGAACACCACGACGGGGCATTCGACTTCGGGCCACCCGGAGGAGCCGGTCCGGTACGTCCGCCTCCCGTGGCTGAGGAAATACCTGTAGATGTTGGGTCAGTCCCGCATCGACATGGTGATGCCGAAGCTCACGAGGAAGAGGTTGATGAAGATGATCCAGATGCCGGAATCGAAGTAGACGTGTACGAAGGATCATCAATAAAGAGGAAAGTGGGAGTCCTCAAGAAGGACGCCAACTCCATAGCTCATTTGCTTACACACAGATACCGAAATCCCTTCTGCGAATCATGCGTCAAGGCAAAGATGAGACACTTCAGATCACGAACGGGAGCATTCAAAAGAGAAGTGAAGACGTTCGGTGACCTGGTGACGTTCGACTTTGTGACGGCATCAGGAGATCATGAAGTGGAAGGCAGGTATGCGCTCATCATCCGGGACATATATACCGGAATTATCATGGCTTATCCCACCGCGAGAAGAGACACTGACTCAGTCGTCAGGGCTTTCAAGCACTTCTGCGGGAGGAGGAAAATCAAGCAGGTATATTCAGATGACGGCCCGGAACTGATCAATGCGTGCGTGGAGCTGAAGCTGAAACACGACCTATCGCTGCCTGGACGGCCGCAGAACAATTCCCTTGCTGAAAGAACAAATCAATTCATCATTGACCAGACTTCGGCTTGTCTAGTACATGCCGGTCTACCCACGTGTTATTGGGTGCAGGCCATCACCACTCTGTGCCATCTCATTAACATCGAAGAGGTGAACGGATCGAGTGCATGGATGAGGCTGCATGGCGAGGAGTTCAAGGGCGAGAAGATACCTTTTGGTGCGCTAGTGGACTTCAAGCCGAGTGAAGCACGAGGAGGAAAGAGGGAGAAGTTCGAGCCGAGAGGGGAAACTGGTATATTTGCTGGATATGTGTTGAGCACCGGTATGCATTGGGCAAACAAGTATCGTGCTTGGGCACTTACTGCATTTGCGGGTGCAGAGCTGAACATCAAGAAGGCAAAGGTTCCGCCTCGGTTGAGATTGCCACATCAGACGGAGAGGATGATCCTGAAATCTCCTCTGACATTCCCAATACAACAGAAGTACAAGGTTGCCAACGAGACTTTGGAAGGAATAGAGATGTCTATCGATGCAATCGGTCTGGATGCACGTGACCGCCTGATCGAGGATGAGGACTACGAGCATGAATTGTTGCAGAGTGACGAGAAGCGACTGCTTGACGATGAAGTCGATCAGATCGCTGGTCTACTGCTCGACGATGGCCCGGAAGTAATCGCCGGAGATCGGGGGGATCATGCAGGAGAAGAAGATGCTAGACCGAGCTCCTCAAAAGGGAAAGGAGATGGACACCCTAAGGGCGATTAAAAGGTTGCGAAGTCCGACCTTCCACACGTGTCAGTTGGGCTACCCGGGGATGGTATCACGTACGTCAACGACGATGGCAAGGAGGTTAAGATCGACACGGCCGGGAGACCGTATCCTGTCGGGAAGGACGGATTCAGGCTAATGAAGACATCGAGACCTCCAGAGTTCACTCCTGAAGAATGGAAGATGATGAGTAAATATTACACCAAGGAAGAGAAGGCCGATGTGAAGGGCGGTGGCAAAAGGAAAGAGGAAGATCCCAAGAGTAAAGAGTCTGATATTTCCGCGCCGGCAGAGGCACGGACATTACAGATGCCCGGTGGTAAGTGAATTCGAGCGATGCTTCGGAACCGCTGGGGTGGAGTAGAATGGCAGTACAATTGGGGATTGCGGAAGAACATATCAAAGATCAAGAACCCAATGGATGGGAAGCACTTGGCTGAGCTTGAATGGGTCAGGATTGTGGTTAATCCTGTCGACGGGGTGGTTGTTCTCATGGATTCCAAACAGTCCCAAGACGTCATGAGACGAAACGTTCAGCTTGAGAAAGAATTTGAGTGTCTGGTGGTAATTTATGCCTGGAAGTTCAAGTCTGAGGAGCGATCAAAGTCGACTCCAAACTGGACGACGGCGGTTGCATCAGTCATGGAGAGTCATAAAGACGAAGCTGAGACAGCATCGGGGACGGATCCATCGGTCGACGAATCGACGGACCTCACCTGGTATGAATGGGAGGAGTCTGCTGAGATAGTTTCTGGAAAAGTGCCACTCGCAATGCCTGCGATAGGCGAAGACGGTGAAGCCAAGAAGTACCCATCGATGCCGTGCGTGACTTCTGAGCGAATACAGCACAGAGAGAAAGCTGTGAAAGTTGTACGATTCTTCGACGCTTTAGTATCCAGGCCGGTAGGCCGGAAAGAGATGTTGACCAACCCTGATGCATTGGCATCAATGAAGAAAGAGTGGTCGGGATTAATCGACCAGGGGGTCTTCGATCTTGGCGCGGTGCGCGAATATGACGCTGTAGCCAGGGAAGCAAAAGCGAAAGGGGAAGAGATACACATGGCTCGCGCACATGGCATTTGCGTTGAAAAGCACTCACAGTTGCCTGTTGGTGATCCTAAGAGGAAGTTCAAGGGTAGAGGCGTGTTGCTGGGGAACCAAGTGAAGAACCAAAGCTTTGAGGCTGCGATGTTTCAAGATTTGGGGAACTCCCCTGCTTCATTTGAAGCCTCGCGTTGGGCGGATTTTCTGGGTTGTCATGATGGCTGGGATGTGCAGATGGCCGACGCTGTTCAGGCGTATATACAGGCCACCTTGAGAGGCACGCCGTGTTGGATTGAATTGCCACCGGAGGCCGTGCCAAGTGAATGCAAATGGGATAAGTACAGAAGACCAGTCGTCCCGTTGAGGAAGGCGCTGTACGGACACCCAGATGCGGGAACATTTTGGGAGCAGCACTGCGATGAGTCGGTGCGTGCCGTTGGTTTTGAGCCCATCGGCGAAGAATGGCCTTCAGTGTACATTCACGAAATGCTCCAGCTTGTTCTGGTTGTGTATGTCGACGACTTCAAAATGGCAGGGCCGCAGAAGAACCTTGCCCAAGGGTGGAGCATGTTGCGTACACGTTTGAAGATTGAGCCCGAGACTGGACTTGACATGTACCTTGGTTGCAATCAAAGCAAGGGATACGTCACTCTCGGGAACGGACACCGAGTAACAACGGTGACCTATGACATGGAACAGTTCCTACGTTCCTGTGTCGACCGCTATCTTGAAGTGGCGGGCGACGTGAAGTTGAATATGGTTGTCACCCCTGAGTTGCATGAAGAAACAAAGAATCACGTCTCACGGAAGCCTGCCAGAGAGGGGCCGTCAGTCGTGTGCAATTGGTGTAACAATCTTGTGCCCACCGACGGTTCTGCCACAGTGCCGGACCAACGGGGAGGGACTCCTGGGTTGGCCATGAAGGAGCCCGTGCGTGGACACCTTGCTCCGCATGCCGCTAGCGTACTGATGAAGTTGCTGTACGGTGCGCGGATTGCTCGCTTCGATTTGTTGCGGCAAGAGAATCGCCTAGCACGGAACGTGCATAGGTGGACTGACTCCGATGATCGGGGTTTGCATCACTTGATGTGCTATGTGCATCATACCAACCATTGGCGCATGGTCGGTTGGGTTGGAGACCCTATGGACGATGTGCACTTGGCCTTGTATGTGGATGCTGACTTTGCGGGATGCATTGACTCGCTGCGTTCCACCTCCGGTGGACACTTGAATATACAAGGGCCTAATACCCGGTTTCCGTTGTCTGGCAGCTCTAAAGGACAGGGTTGTGTGAGTCACTCCACTCCCGAGGCCGAGATTGTTGCGGCCGATGTTGCCATGAGATCGATGGGTATGCCCGCTCTCAAGCTGGTAGAGCGGATTCTCAAGAAGTCACCGAACTTTGTGTTCTATGACGATAACAAGGCTATGATCGGTGTCGTGCGATCGGGGAGGAACCCCACGATGCGCCACCTTGAGAGAATCCATGGTGTTAGCATTTCGTGGATGCATGAGATGTTCACACGTGATTACATGTACTTGGCGTATGAGGTCACCGACAGGATGGCGGCCGATATTTACACCAAGGCGTTCAATGATGGGCGCAAATGGAAACATGCATGTTTGCAGATTGGTCTACTTGACCCGAGCTTGCTGTCTGACCCGGATACCCTCAAGGCGCTCACAACCACGTGTGATCCCATAAAGGGGACCATGCAGACCGCTTCGGGGACAGTTGACGGAGTTCCAACATTTCCGTACACACACATACCGATCATGCCCCCGGACCTATGGTGGTCTGGATTAACATCTAAAGAGGGATTGCATGAGCATGAAGGACATGATCAGGTTGTTGTTGCCAAGGGACCCAGATTGATGCGTGTGAAACCTCCACTCGCGGTTATGACACCGTTTGGGAGCAAGTGGCTTCGTTCCACTTGGGTTCTGAAGAATGGGTCATGGCTCAAAGTTGAGGATAGAGTTGACCCGGGGCTACAATGTGTGCGAATTGATGGTTGGGTTGAACGCGCAGTTTGGCAGTTTCATCCCGTACCGGTCGCTGCACCGGCGCGGGAACGGTCTCCACGACCACGACCAATTCACGTCGGGTCCGGGGATGTTGACATGCGGTCCGTGCTGGCCGCATTTGTTGAAGAACTGTCGAACGAGCGCATAGAGTTGAAGTGTGTTAACGACCTTGCTTTGGAAACGTTGCTCCGATTGAAATTGCTCATGCGTTGTCTGCATAACAATCACGAGCAGCTTGTCCCTGGTCGTTGTTTTGTTCCGTATCGCATTGCGGTGAAGCACAAGCCACAGTTAGCGCCGGGTATTGAACTCGCGATGGTCAAACACGACGGTTGTGTGCTTCGCGCTCCTGTTCATGTCTCGCTTCCTGGTATGAGAACTCGCACAGTCGTCACTCTTTACAGTGTTGACTTGGCTCGGCCCATAGTGCTGATGGCATGTTCCGAACCACGTAACTGGTTCACTGCTCTTGCCCGCCATGACGGGCCGCAGGTTGTCACCATAACTCTGGTTGATGACTTACTGAGCGAGTACGGGGGGAGAATCGCCAGACATGTGCTTACCAAACCTTCCGATTTGTTGTTCTTCGCCGGGCCTTGAACGGGGGGATCATCATGGGCACGCCTCAACAAGACTCGCGGAATTGACACCGCAGAGAAAATCGAGGCCAAACAAAGAGAATTTTGGAGATTATTTGAACGGTTCGTTGATATTAAACGGCATGCCATGACAAAACGAGCTGCGATTTTGTTTGAGTTGCCTGGAAGTTGTGATTATTGGAAAGATGAGAGACTGCATGAGGTCGTGCATGATGGGACTAGTCACGAGTTTGAAGGGTGTCGCTATGGCTTGAAACAAAGATATGCAAAGAAACCCATGCCAATCAAGAAACCATGGAGAGTTGTCTCATGGAACTTTGAACTTGGTGGCTCGTTGTCTAAGAAATGCAATGGTAACCATGAGCATGGACCTTGTGCTGGTCGTGAAACCAAAGAAACCCAGTTGTACACGTCTATAATTGTGGGTGTGATCCTTCGCCGTTTTCGTGCTCGAGCAAGGTGCCTCAAACAGGCACCGTTGAAACTCGCTCTTGCTTGCATTACGCGAAGGAGATCGCGGAAGCACCAAGCTACTGCGAGCGAAATCTGCACCACCCCAACTGCACAACCGAGGTGCTGGGCCAGTTCCGAACCTCTGGTGCATACGGGGAGCTGGGTCAGTCCCGAACCCCAAGCTTCAAGGAGGAGCTGGACGAGTTCGTCACCTCAATCTGAAGCTGGGATCATATTGGGACAATTCCGTGGCTTCATTTGCAGCTGCTTATTTTGGATTTTCCTGGGTCTGGAGAATATCATCAAGATGACTGCCAATCCGAATGTCGTCAATGCAAATGAGTTCTTCTGTGTGCCTGTTGGGAAATCTAGGCAAGCAGCAATCTTCTTGGGAAATTTGGTGAAGAACGCCATCGAGGAAGGCAAGAGGATACCCAAGAGGATGGAGATGAGCAGCGACCTGGGTATGTGCGTGAAGTGGATCGAGGACATAGGCGTCCCCTCTATTTATGCATACTCTGCGTACTACTCTGCCAAGGGCCGCGGGATGATGAAAGGTGAAGGGCAGTCTATGAGGGTTGCCTTAGAGTTCATCAGCAAAGTTTTCGGACAGCTTTCTGCCGACGAATGTATGCTTGGATGGAGGGAATTCTGCAGAAAGGGAAAGAAGATCGTGTCGGCGCTGAACCAACTTTGCGGTGAGGCAACGATGCTGGCGAAGAACCCCGAGTTGCTCAACGTAACCAAGTACTGCATGGAAGGGGAGGATATGTTGAGATCAATCGCGAACATCTGGGATCTCGCATTAGGCGTGGCCGAGGACAACGATGAACGGTCGTTCAAAGCTGCATTCCACCAGGACACCCCGGTTGGGGAGGTATACAAAGACTTCATCAGCGACGAGTCATCTAGGGCATCGTCATCGAGAAGGTGGAGGAGCTCCGAGGAGTTCCAGACGACTGCAGAGTTTGAGAGGCACGACCGGAGAATCGCAAGATACAGAGATCGAAACTGGGGGAAAGTGTTCACGTTGAGCGTGATCAAGGCTCCCAAGATCGACTCCTACGGTCGTGGTTCCACGGACGACTACCAGAAGAATTGGGACCTTGGGTTGGTCTACCAGAATGAGCTGCAGGCATCGATGAAGAACCTCGCATATGCACTGAGGAGGGATGAGAATGCCAGCCAGAACAACCTATTGCGCTGGATGATCTGTGGGTCAACCCCCAGTGACATCTCTGACGCGTGCATCGGAGCGGTCAATTCGCTCATGTGCGTCTCTTTCCTCATGAGGAGATTGCAGCCATTGCTCGGTGAGAAGGACTCCAAAGATCAGTCGTATACAGCTTATTTCCGTCCAGACAAAAGGGAGCTGAACGATCTCTACCGGGATATTGAGTACGCCAGGGATTTCCTATGGTGCATCGATATGATCTATGAGTCGAAGCTGCCTGCGATGAACATCAACTCCATCAGTTTGGCACCGCACGCGGCTGACAGGGCCGCTGAGAACCAAGATCGGCGCAAGGGGGTAAGCTGGATGAAGGAGATCGAGAAGAAGGCCGAGAAGGACGTCATGATCGAATTCTTCCAGAATAAATACTGCACGAATCATGAAATCGAGAGGGAACTGGAGAAGTACCCCGAGGATTTCGTGGTTGGGGAAGAGCCGACATGGTGGGTGATGGGCTCATCGAAGACGGAGCCGCCACGGAGGACGGAGCGACAGCAGAAGTCGGCATCAAGCTCCGGGCAAAGGAGTCAAACCGCTGGTGGGTCAGTCCCCCAGCCGGGAGCTCCAAGTGGGGGGTCGCAAGCCAGCGATGCTGTCAAGATCGACAACGAGATCATAGACTCCATTTTCCGAATGAACTCTGGCGGTGACGACGACAGATGGGTAATTATCAACCCAACTGCTGGACACGATACCTACACTTCATTCGAAGGGGGTACCACTTTGGGCGGAGCGACTGTCAATGTGAAATTCAACATAGACAACAATACGGGGTACACAATCATACAAACTGTATTTGGGCCGTGTCTTGCAGAAGGCAAGAGCGCAACATATTGGGAGTGTATGCTGAGATGCCTGACCTCTTCGCTATTGCACTTCGAGGAGAAGACCAGCGCGGAGAAGATCATTCTTTCCTATGTTGGGAAGGGAAATGCGGCATGGCTACAGCTGTATGCTTTCTTGTGTGCCCAAACAGGTTGCTTGATTACTGGACGCCTTCCGGGCGCCAAAGCCATCAACGCGTTGATTCAGGCGGAGAAGAACCCGGACAACGCACCTGGACAGTTGAACCGGATTATCAAGAGGCAGAAGAGGAGCCCCATTGGCGAGGCGACGATTCGCGACATGAAGATCCACAAGAAGAGCTTCTTGGTCCTGGATTGGCCCCTGAGGGCCGTCAACTCGAAAGGGAGCACGAAGACCTTCCAGATGATGGTCAACGAACAGGGATGGGCAAACATCGAGGAGAGATCATACTATGGGTCGAGTGAGCAAGTCTCCTCACCCAACGACACGTTGAATATCATCTCCCGATTGCAGAAGCTGGATAAGCTCATCGCTGAACGGCGGAGGCGAGACCTGGATGACTCACCAATGTCGGTGCACATCTGGATGTCGCTATATGATTGGGTGTGCATGAGAGGATGCGGATGGCAGGTGACCGCCAACCCCATCATCGACTCCCTGCAGAAGGCGATATCTGACCTCGTCAACACATGCAAGGGCCTGGTCGTGGTGTGCGTGAATCGCGATGTTGCTTTCCATGGTGGAAGAGGGGACTTGGTGACGATCGCCAACAAGGTTAGCGAGATCTGCAAGGCGGCAGGCGCGCTGGTGACCGAGAACGATCGCCTGTGGCGCGTGGTCCATGCGCTCACAGGAAAGAACTACAAGATCCCTGGGAGCTCGAACTTGCAACACTTCCTCCTGAAGCGACTGCTGATTGAGAAATCCAACGATGCGGTCGCACCAAGCAACGCGTTTGTGTGTGAGCTGGAGGGGACGTGCATAAACGAGCCCGACCTTCGATTCAACATCCCGAAGAACATGGAGGAATAGAAGGTGAAATTCGAGTACAAGCCGACCTTCACTGCACAGTCGAAGAGGAAACAAGAGCAGCAAGATGAAGGACACGGCGAGCAGGATGCTTTTGGGAAAGCCGATGTCGGTGATCAACGTCTTCGTTGGTATACGGTCACGGAGCTCAGCAAGTTTATCTGCGAACTTTGCGCTAAAGAGATGCAGATGAGCAAGTCGAAGGTGCTCGGACCGAACTCGAAGTTCAATCCCGCTTCTTGCGTGAACTGTTGCGCGAACTGGAACGCGGACACGAACGGTATTGCAAGGTCAATCGAGGGGAAGAAATGTACACGCGCCTCTTCGCGGAATGCGTGGTGGCAATCCCCGACCTTCATAACCTCATGGTGGACGTCAACAACATCCAGGCCATGATCACGATCATACGGGAGCTCGTGTATTCAAAGCTGAAGAAGGAGCTTTCTCACGTGGGATTCGTGAGCATGACTGTGGATCAAGCAGCGCAGTTCTACAACAACGGTCACGGGAAGCAATTGTGCGCATCCCGGGATGTGATCGTGTGCCAGAATTCCGAGGGAGTCGAGGAGAGGATGTCCATCTTCGTGATAGGCAAGGATCTTGGCAATGTGGCATATTCGTCCTGGATCAAGAGTGTGCTCGACCAAGGAACGATGTATGAACTCCTGGGACAAACCACGAACGAGGAATCATTGGGAGACGTCGTCGAGATGGTGTTGGGATTCTTTGAGGTGATGTCGTACTTCCAGCACGAACTGCCACTGTGGAAGGATGCATGGAAGATCAAGTGGGAGTTCGAGCAGTCAATAGTGCGACACCTCGCTGGGAACGTGACCCACACGACGGGCCAGAACAGAAAGCGGAACAGACCGTCCGCACAGCTCGGCGTGCCCACGAAGGAGGTGCTTGACATCATGAACAAGGTCAAGCCCAGACATCCACGATCCCTGATCACCGAGCCCTCTGCACAAGGTTCCAAGAGAAAGGCCACGGAGGGCGAAGACGAGGGTCTTGGTCAAGCACCAGACCCGAGTCGAAGTTCTCAGACCAATACTGAGAAGGAAGACAAGAAGCAGCGTGTGATCGACGGGCGGAGAGCGGCACTAGGATTCCTGGAGTCAATTAAGAAGTGCGCGAACCTGGCCCACGACGGCGACTGCAAGGACATTGAGGAGGCTGCTGGAAATGAGAAGGCGATGAAGGTGCTCCGTGAGCTACTCAGCAGTGACCCTATTTCATCTGATGAAGACATGGGGGATACGGAGGAACCGTCCTCATCAACGTCCAAGGAAAGAAAGAAAGGGGGACAAGCAGGGAAAGAAACAATTGAGATGTACAGCTACACCATTAATTTGGTGGAGATGGCTGACACGGCTGAGGGAGGAGAGCTACAATGTGGTGGCGTCGACCTCACCTACAACCCGTGCGGGGACAACAGGACATTCAAGAAGACGCTTGAGATGGGGTGCGACACCATCCCGTGCTACATCCCGAAGTATGGCGATGTGAGTGATGTGCACTTGCCATGGGCGTATGCGTCCATCGTTGACCCCAAATACTTTCCCAAAGGTGCAATCCTTGAGCAAGTGGACGTGATGCAACTTGGCAAGAGTGACAACTTCTGCATTGCTCCTTTCGACGGTGCTCCACTATGCAGGATTGGTGATGATCGCTCGGTATTTACTACAAGGGACCAAGCAAACCAGCTATCTCACGACCTATGCCGAGTCCTTCGACACAAGATCGGCAATTGCCGAGGAAGTGCTTTCAGGTGCGACGAGGGTGGATGGGTCGACATTGATGCTGTCATTGACGACCGGAACAACGCCATATTCCCACCATACACCACGAGAGCGAAACGATACATGGGCATCATGGAGGTGATCAAGTGGCAGGAATCCGGAAGCAGAAAATCGAGATTCCAGGTTTTGGCAGCAAGGTTTCCGAGCATCATGAACCCGACCGACACGAGGGCAGCCAGGGAGGAAATGACCGAAGCTGGCGTGGATCGGGACGACATCGACAGGATGTTCAACAGATGCGATGGATGGTACAGACCTTGGTGCATCCGAGTCACAACTGGTCACAGTGATTTTGGATTCATGAGCTCATCCGCGCTGGCGAATAGGTATTCCGCAAGAATGGGTGATTCTCTCGGAGGAGCATTCCATGTGACGTATGTGGAAAACCTGCCAAGCATCGTACGCTGTGGGTTCGTCCCCGGCGGAATCGATGGCGGCAACAGGCTAGCACTGCACTTCGGGGCGTTTGCTCCATGGGATGAGATGAACGTGGCGACGAAGACAACGCTACGGAACGTGAGGAGAGGGGATCCGATTGCGATCATCTATATTCCCAGTGCAACCCCCGCGCGGTATGGGGCTGGAGTCGCGGCTAATGGGACTTTCATGGTCTTTGACGTGATCCCGTTCTATGAGGTCAAGTCCATTTGGATTGGCAAAAGCAACGGCGGGAAGCGCCTGGAGTACGCTGACATCAAGAGGGCGTACTCGAAGTGTGTGGAGAACGAGATCTGCCCTGGCTTTGTCAACTCTTCCCAAGAGTCGGCTGCGATGTTCCTCCAGAACGTCGCAAAGATCAGCGAGAGGATGCCGGAGACTGAGACAGGTGCCGATAATCTGCACTACATCGTTGACATGGTTTATCGTGCCTGCGAACTCTATCGAATCAACAAGATGGAAGAGTTCAATGCACAGGTCAACGAGGTCCGGGACGAAATCAGCAAAGTCGTCATCCTGAATGACGAGACATGGGAAGGACTGAGGTGCCGGATATGTCCATCATGTGCGACCGCGATCCCCACCAGCTTCTGCTTATGCCTGGAGTGCGAGGCACAACTGATCTCCATCGGAAGATACTACATTCACATCAAATCCGATGACGAGGAGGACAACCAAAACCCCAACGTCTCTGGAGATGCCAGGCGAGCACAGGAAGAAGCTAACCACGATGCGGCAGCACAGGAGGATGAAGACGAAGCGGAGGAAGTTCCGGGAGAAGATGACGACATGGACACGCAAGGATATACATCCGGCTATGCGTCAGAAGAAGAAGACAGCGGTTGGCATTACCGCGACACCGATCTGGCGTCACGGGACATTATAAGTTCCAAACGGATGGCGATCTGCCTTGACGAGCCGCGTGAGGCTCAGTACATGGCAGGATTTATCGCACTCCAGCTGTCCAAGATGTGGGGGATGTTTGAAGGTGGTGAGGAGAGAACGATGAATGCCGGACTCGAAGGGAGGCCGGGCTGCCCTTATCACAAAGACTTCAAGAGGTACCCCAACATCACCGAGCATGATCAGGAAGGTATACTTTTGCCATCAACAATAACGAAGATTTCTCAATCGGAGAATGTTCGGACAAGAGCCTTCCGATCGGTTGAGGAGCGTGACGAATATATTCGTATGATGGTGTGCAAATGCGAGGGACTTTACACATTCTACAAGCTGTGGATTGCAGCGAGAATCCTCGATGTCACCAAGGAAGAAATGAAGCTCCTGGTCAAGGACCGAGTGCACCCGGTGGGTGATATTTTTTTCAGATGTTTTGCACTAGCTTTCAACTGTAAGTATATATCATTCGTGAGGGATGGCCTAAACCTTGGCAAGAATGGTTACACGGTCAACGTGAGCGCCATCATCTCGGCCATCGACCCGAACAAATGCGACACACCCCTGCTGGATTGGTGCCTTCGGAAAGGGCACTGGTTGCCAGAGGACTACAACAAGAAGTGTGTCCGGGCACGAGAAGCCCAGAAGAACTTGGACGAGGAGTTCCGCCGACGTACCCATAGGCTGTCCATTGGGGACAGGTATGCTTCGTGAAGATGATGATTGCGGTACGATGTGGGCCAGTCCCCATCTGTTACTTGCGTCACATCGACACTGTATCGGTGGAACGACTTATGTCATGATTTATATTCATGTGTCCAAGATGATTGGGTGTGTACATGGTTACATATTCCGATGACTATGACGCTCTGGATATTCATGGATGGAACTATTACCTTATAGATGATATCTTTTTCATTATTTATGCATTGTCCATGGTATCTGGAATGGCTATGATTTGCATTGATTACTCACCGATGTTTCTTTGCCGGAATTATGCAGACCGATTGCGAGCAGGCGCCTCTGGTGGACTTTTTTCGGCCAACCCATTTATGGATGACAGCTGCGCGATGCGCAAATGCGGCAGCTGGATTGTTCATTGGTGGTCAAATGACGTGACGATTGTGTATTATATACACCTGCATATGGATGTGTGCTTCGATTGGAGGATGAATGTTTCACTTTTCGTACAATCGAACCCGGCATGTATCACAGCGAATGAACGGTGTAGTGATAGCAAGTAAAAGAATGCACGACACGATTTCGTAGTTGAAGCCGTGGCCAGTGGAACGTTTTGTGGTGTTTGGACCGCATGATGAACAATGCGACCCAAATGGGGGATGTTAAATCCCTCTAGGCCCCGTGCCGAAATTGGGTAGCTGTTCTGAGGTCCTTGTTGGTGTTGCTTCCCAAGTTCCATTGATCGCCATTTGGCTCAAGACACAATTGAGGTTCAAGATCTGATGTGTGACTGCACACATACGTGATCGGCATTGAGAGCGAAAACACATCGCTTGCGCTGCATTTGTCAGGACTACTGTTGTAACTATCATTCCTTCTCCCTTACAACGTTTACACGGGTTCGGCTATAACGGCATCGTCCGTATACACCTTTCTACGTGGATGGTATTACAGCTTGAGGGTTCGGTGCATAGCGTCCCACGGGACGTCACCTTGCCGTCTCTTGGGACAGTATGGTATGTATGAATGTTATGTAAGTTGTATGTATGTATGTATGTATGTATGTATGTATGTATGTATGTATGTAATGTATGTATGTATGTATGTATGTATGTATGTATGTATGTATGTATGAAATGAATGCAATGGATGAATGTATGAAAGACGTCCAAAAACATGGAGTTTGTCCAGATTTTTGGCAAAAGGATGTAGGAAGCCCAAGCCAGCAAAAAAGCCGGCAGGGGGAATCGAGCCTGGGACCCGAAAAACCATGCGTATTTGACGTGTCCCGGGGGGGGACTAAGGGGGGGGTTATCCTCTATCCTCTCTTAGGTATCCAATAGTCCTCTCTTAGGTATCCGACACGCCGAGCAATGTCGGCGGACTTGTGAGTTGTCCCGTGTCTTTTTTGGGTGTGTGTTGTTTTAGGATGGTGACCCTTGTTTGTTTGTTTTTTTTTTGGGGGGGGGCCAAAGAAGAACTTTGTTTGTTTGTTTGCTTTTTTTGGGGGGGGGCTTCCCCCAAAGAAAGACTCGCCCTTTTGAATTGTCTGGGAAGCAATCAATTTTGACCGTGGCTCTGTGTGATTTGCTGAGTTCTCTAAACCGCCAGCTTCAGGTGGTCCAGAATCGCCGGAAGGGTACCGCCCCAGACAGGCGCAGGGAAGAACGCCCCAAAGCTCGGGTCGCGTGCGGAGGATCCAGGGACCCTCTGAACAAATGTGGGTGTGGGCCAAAATTCAACCACTAGGGGACCGCAGGTTTTAGTCCATGTTTCCATTTACTAAGGTTCCATTTTGGGTACCTATTTTTGAGCCACAGCCATGTAATTACTTGCTGATGCAATAGGCAGGGAATGAGGGAATGAACCTAGGGATTCCCTCAAAGAGACCACAAGGGATTGTTTTCCCACATTCCCTTCTGAGCACCAGCAAGATTGGGGAGTTGGACGTTATTTTCTTCTCATGTCACTGTACTAATTAGGGGTGGTTCCATTTAGCCAGGAAATCATGTTTTTTATGTTTCCTTCTTTTTCTGGGGGGGGGGGGGGGGGTTCCGCTACAATGGGCCTCAAAAAGGGTACCCACAAAAAATACCCAATCCCATGACCATTTGCCCTTGCGCTCGGACTTGGAAGTTCCGGCGCAAGGTCCCTGAGTTGGATTCCAACGATTCTCGTCCTTTTTTGTTGGGTGGGTCCCGACACTCCATGGACAATCGGCACAGAGGGTACCCTCCTGTCCACGTTGCCACCCGAGGATCCCTTTGAAGGAACGTAATCTTCCAGGACCGATTCCTCATGTGTTGCTACCACGTTTGCTTCTTGGTGGTTCCCAGCCATCCCCTTCGGCTTTGGGTTTTTTCAGGGTTTAGTTGCGGTTTCCATTCTGTTTTAGCAGGGGATCTGAGAACAGCTTTTTGTTCTACCACGTTCTCTTGATGTCTTCTTTATGTAATTTGCGATTGGTTTGGACTGAAGCCGAAAGGAAACCACCCCAGAATGAGGGGGTCCCCCTATTTTGACACATACTCGTTTAAAGTTTACAGAGCCCACGGACCCGCTGCGTTCATTGCAAGACTTGACACCATTCTACCCTCTTGCCCTCTTGTTTGTTCTTCATTCATCTCCATTCCCCTTCCAAACAGCATAACCAGCAACGATGTTACTCTTTGCAGATCGGATCCATCTAAGTGCTAGGAAACAAGGGGTCTCCTCCAAAACTATTTTATAGGTGCCCCTTTTCAGGGAGAAACATGCGGGCTCCTAACTTCGGGTTGTCTCGTGCCAAAGGGCTCGGTCTGCGCTAGGCGTACCGACTTCCCCGAGCTGCGACAGGAGATGTGAGAGACGGATATGAGCATTGCTCCGAGCCACGCAAATACATTGGGAGGTTGGTCCACTGGTAGGTGGTTTACCACTAACTTTTCAGAGGGCTTCATCTATCCTAAGCGGTGCGAAGTGGATGTTGTCTCCACAGTATGTTCGGATTCAGCTTCCTTGGGACAAAACCTCCTTGGGACCAAACACTTGGCCCATGAAACAGATTTCAGACAAGGAGAGTCCCCGCTCACCAAAAAAGGCCCTTTCGCCTTGGGGGTTCCTTTCTGGGCGCTCCTCAAATCTTCCGATGTGGTGTTGCAGAGGCACCAAAAAGGGAACCAGCCAGTTGGATGGGGTCCAAGCAATTTTGAGAAGCACCCTTATGCCATTGGCCAACAAAAGTGGTCTTGAGGGGGGCCAAGTCTGGAAAAGAAAACAGGTCGAACGGTGCTGGGATGCGAGCGCCCTTTTTTCGTTTTTACATGGGGTCTTATTTCAAGTGGCAGAGGGGCTTCGGTTGGTTCCCTCGTGCGCTCGCAATCCATACAATTCAATCCGCGCGATTCGTACTGACCCAAGCGGGGCATTTTGTCATCGCAGTGAGCCCTTGGAGACCACAAGAGCTTAAAAGTTGACAAGAGATTACAAGTTGACAACAGATTAATCAACCCCAGTTTATTAACAGGGGGTGGGGGCCTCTCCTGATTTCCCACTCAACCCCGGGAAACGCACCCCCCTATTATATAAACTGGGGTTGATAAATATGGGGTCAACATTACCTTTCCAGGGTTGACTCTTTTCGATGTCCTTTTGGCAGGGTCCCTTGAAGGATACTCCGAAAAGTCACCTGGCACATGTGTAAACCCGTGGAAACAGCTGGTGAAGGTGGTGTTTACTTTGGCCAAAGTAAGGAACCCTGTGTGTTTGAAAGTAAAGGGAACCCTTTGTGTAGAAACCTTGTTTCGGGAGCATTCTCCATCACCAGTTGTGCTGGATGCAACCTTCGAACATTGGGACAAGCCCCTATATATCAACTAATGTCTTGCGTGGAGATTTTACCCATCAACAGTAGGTGTCCTTGTTGGCCAGGTGGGGTGAAACACATAAATGGATTCCACTGATTGCAGTGTGGTTCTGATAATTTGCCGTTGTCATCTATTCTTCTGGCAAGGATACCTTGCCTTGAAGGGCCTTCCACTGGCTGAAATGGCGCTCAACCCCCTACGGCGCGTCGTGTCATGCCCTGCGAGCCTGCGGTGCCATGCAGGGCGCCGGGTTCCGGCCACCGAGACAGCGCGGACTGTTGCTCAATCTTGAGGTCTCCTTCACTAGCCTATACAGGGTATTTTCTGTGTACCATCTTGGCCAAGGATTGAAGCAATTGTTCTTTGTTTCCCACCAAAAGCTTGGGCCCCTAACTGTTCTTCTTTTTGTGGTGCATCAACTGTTTGGCCCTGAGGTGAGTTTTCCTTGGTAGGAGTGATGTTTTTAGGTTCGAAATGTACAGAGAAAGTTGACGACGTCAAAGGCAAAGCCTGCTTCCAGGAATTGCACGACGCTTTCTCCCTGATCACCAAGGTCTTGCGACATAGGCGCGGCTTTGACTTGAGCCTGTCTAACCTCTCCACGAAGACATCAAAGTCCATGCCCATTTACATACCCAGCTTATTTGGGTGTGGCTCATGGTTTTAGGCTTGAAGGAACCCCCCGTTTTTTGGGGCACCCCATTATCCATTTGTAGGCACATGTATGTGGCATACATGAGGGGCACTTAGATGGTAACATTGTAGGACACACCCGAGGAGTTCTCGGCTGTTTTTGTTCGAAAGCCGTCGATTCGGAAGTCAGACCCAAGATGCCTCTTGCAGATCCGCCCGGCTCTCTCTCTCCCCAAGCTTCTCAGCATACTTTCGGGAAGACCTGCTGAGTGAGAAACAAGCAGTTTAGTCTCACACACAATATTCATCTTCCCTGGTTTGTAGGTTAGGAGATGCATTTAGGCTTATTGTGCCAATCCACTCAAGTGAGGCTCGATCAATTTGTGTTGTGTCTCAGTGATTCCAGGATGTTTTTGCATTTGATTCCCCTAGAGCGACTGCAAAAAAATGTGTCAATCTGCCCATTTCTCTTCGTGGCGCCCCCAGATGTGTTCTGATTGGATGACCCTTTGTTTGGGATTCCACTTGGAGGCAAACCCTGCAGTCCCTAAAAACAGGGAATCCCCTATTTGGATGGTTTGAATGGAACCAAAAGGAAGCGAATTTGGATGTCCCTAATTTTGAGAAGCATCCATTTGGGACCCGAATACCTGGTCCCACTGAATGTTCAGTAGGCACCTTGGCGAGCCAAAGAAGCCAAAGAGGAAGCTGCTGCGATCCCCTCACAGCAGGAATGTCGAGTTGCACGGGGCTGTCACAGGCGAGTGTTCCATTCCTCAGCTTTCCTCGGACTGGTCGGTTTGGTTGGTGGGAAGTTGGGGGGGTGGCTTCTGCTTTAATTTACCCTCTACAAGAACCAGAGGTTGAATTCCACAAATCAGATGGTACTGTGGGGTGACGAAAGCCAATTCGCATTGGGATAAATGAGACCCTAAGACACTGCAACGATAAAGCACCTACTAAGTGGTGCGAGCTGGATGTTGTCCATGGATCCTTGGGCTCCTTCCTTGAGTAATCGAGGCTCCTTCAGGCTTGCTGGTGCTCTTTGGAGGAAATGATCGACCCATGCAACGTGTAGCTTTTGGGGAATCCGTTTTAAACGCTTCCTGAGACAAGACCCTTGAACTTCTACCGGCAAGTCATTTCAGAAGCTGTGGACTCCGCTGGGAAGGGTGGGGTGGCACCGGTGAGCGCTCACCAGGGTTTTGTCAACTGGAGGCGACTCGGTCCCGCAAAAACCATGTGCTGAACAAGATTCACTATAACAACCTGGCTGCTTAAGCCTATGAAAATGTGTTTTATTTGTCCGTTGGTTTGAAGGGAATCGATCGCTCATGGGACGCCCTCAGATTGGTGGTTTCCGGCCGTTGTATTGTTTGGGTGTTTTTGTTCGAAACCGCAATTTACAGGGAAACTTGAGGACTTCAATGGACCCGGCAAGAGGTATATAATTCATCTCTGCCAAAATTCCCATCAGCAAGGTTCAAGTGTTTTTGATTGCTCCTCGCCAGGGATGCAGGCAGTACCGACCAGGCCCGACCTGAGTTGTGTTTTTTTCTTCCGGGATCGAACGCGCTTCCCTTTCCCTCTTCTCTTTTTCTCACTCCCTGAGTTTCTGGACTTTATGCTTTTTAAGAAGACCATTTTGTGTTGTGGAAACAAAACAAATAGAACTCCTCCAGTCCATGTCAGGCTAAAAGATTCACTTCACCAGTTGGCTGCTGAGTCAAGAAAGTGGAAGTACGGAGAGAATACACTGAGCCTGGCTCAAATCATGGCAAATAGTGGAGAAGCTCATGTTGCAAATCGTTGGCAACCGTGGACCTCGCATTCGCTGCGCTGGTAGCAGACTCTGCAAGTCAATCCTTTGCCGAGCCAGAACCACTTGGGCTGAAAATCAGCAAAAAGGACTCCATATCCAGTATTAGGGAACAGCAGGAGGGGCTATCCCTAGCTAAGCCTGGAAAAAGCTCACTCCCTGAGTTTCTGGACTATGTTTTTTGGAAGGCCATGTCGGTGTTAAGCAAAAAGTATAAACTCTTTGGGCAATTTAGTCAAGAAGTGAGAAATACAAAGCACAAGCCAAGGGCTTGTTAAGGGTTTAATAGGTGACAGCCCTCCGAGCTGCTCCATGGCAAAGAGCTACACAAGAAGGCACGAAAAGGGTCTCCCGCCCCCCCGCCCCCCCGCCCCCCCCGCCCCCTTTTTGCACATCTCAACTGCAATACTTGTTTGCATCATCTCGGCAGTTGGCTCGAGGTAATACAAATGGATATGTATCCAATAGTGGGAAGTTGACAAAGCATGTCGCTTCTGGATGGAGAATATGGTGTGCTTCCCACTGGCCCCACAGATGGGGTCTGATCCCACTCGTCACATGGGGAGTCTCGGATTGAGCATTCCAATGGGTAATTTGGGGCTTAACTTACCTGGAACATTCCCACTGGGGAACCTGAAAGGGGATGTTGTCTCTCTGCGACATCTCAGGCGCAGGCGGCCAGGTCCGCCGGAAGTGGGGCCGGGCGTCGATTTTTCAAGTGGGCGCAATGGGGGAAGGTTGGGTGCTAGAAATGCTGTCCCTAGCATCTGAGTGGGCGTGTGTTTTTGTTTTAAAGGAGAACCCCCACGAAAAAATGAGTACCCTTAAAGGAAAACGCCCATCTAAGTGAAACAACCCCACTCAACCAGAAAACCAAAGTAAAGTGAGGTCAAGTAGGGCCGTTCCTTGTTCTCTAGACAGCCACCGTATGGAGAGTACCAACGCCATAGTACAAGTAAGGAAATCGAGGCTACTCACCAACAGTCCAGTTGGGGACGTGAAGATTGACTGTCGCATGAGGTTTGCTTGTAAGATTGTCTCAATTCATACTTAGTTAATGAGTTGATGTTTGGACAGCCTTTCAAGCTAGATGATGCCGGCAAATCCACCCTGGAGTCAAGATACCCCTCGCTTCCATCTGTGGGTTGATTTTGTGGGCTATTCTCAGTGCGAGTTGCCCCAAAGTTCGAGTTGCCCCAAATAATTCGCGGCTTTCCCAAGCACGCCATGAATATCCATGAATCAAGCCATTTGGGATTTGGCGTGTTTTCTTGGAGTTGGCACCAACTAATTTTGGTTTTCAAAGGGAAAACAAAAAGGAAAACGGAAGCGACTTCAGGTCCCAATGCTTTGCCTTGGGTGGCTCGTTTTTTATTAGGGGACCCCCGGCAAAAACAAAAGGTGTCCTTTCGTTTTACTTTAAGACCTTTTGGTTGTACGAGCTTAGTGCATTTTAGTCACGGAACCCTGTTTCGAATATCTCTTCCGATTGCTTGCACCAAACACAAACTATGGCATACCATCCAATCGAACCCTTCTGTACCCCTTGAACGGGCCACCCATGAACAATCCCTTTGATTTCCGGCTGCTTGTCCCCAGGATGGAAACTGCAGTTCGGCGCTGGCGCGACCTTTTGGTGCGCGTCTATTGAGGCATGGCTCCGAACGTGGATGCGGATATGTCGGATGACACATTCAGAAAAACTGCCAGGTGTCGATGGGCGCGATTTACTCAGCATTAAGGCCAACAATTGTCAAACATCCCGTTGCGTGGGGCTGGAAGATCGTAGCAATGTTAAGGTCCACAGAAGAACCATGACCGCAGCAGGTTACCAGAGGGGTCCCTTGTGGTCTGTAAGCTAGGGCAGATAATGAAATTGATTTGCTATCCATTCTTTATAACAATTTGCAATATATACAAAAATA
>CAUJNA010002252.1:0-39254 GCA_963377175.1 Effrenium voratum | reverse complement strand
TGCAGTTCTCTAACTCAATTTCTATAGTTTAGGTTGCAGTTCTCTAAATCATTTTCTAGAGTTTAGGTTGCAGTTCTCTAAATCATTTTCTATAGTTTAGGTTGCAGTTCTGTAACTCATTTTCCATAGTTTAGGTTGCAGTTCTCTAAATCATTTTCTCCAGTTTAGGTTGCAGTTCTCTAAATCATTTTCTATGGTTTAGGTTGCAGTTCTCTAAATCGTTTTCTATAGTTTAGGTTGCAGTTCTCTAAATCGTTTTCTATAGTTTAGGTTGCAGTTCTCTAAATCGTTTTCTATAGTTTAGGTTGCAGTTCTCGAAAACATTTTCTATAGTTTAGGTTGCAGTTTCTTTAACTCATTTTCTATAGTTTAGGTTGCAGTTCTCTAACTCACTTTATATAGTTTAGGCTGCAGTTCTCTAACTCATTTTCCATAGTTTAGGTTGCAGTTCTCTAAATCATTTTCTATAGTTTAGGTTGCAGTTCTCAAAATCATTTTCTACAGTTTAGGTTGCAGTTCCTTCAATCATTTTCTATAGTTTAGGTTGCAGTTCTCTAACTCATTTTCTGAAGTTTAGGTTGCAGTTCTCTAAATCAGTTTCTATAGTTTAGGTTGCAGTTCTCTAAATCATTTCCCATAGTTTAGGTTGCAGTTTCTCTAAATCATTTTCTATAGTTTAGGTTGCAGTTCTCTAAATCATTTTCTATAGTTTAGGTTGCAGTTCTCTAAATCATTTTCTATAGTTTAGATTGCAGTTCTCTAAATCATTGTTTAATGCTTACGTTGCAGTTCTCTAAATCAGTTTCTACAGTTTAGGTTGCAGTTCTCCAGATCAATTTCTATAGTTTAGGTTGCAGTTCTCTAAATCATTCTCTATAGTTTAGGTTGCAGTTCTCTAAATCATTTTCTATACTTTAGGTTGCAGTTCCCTGAAACGGTTTCTATAGTTTAGGTTGCAGTTCTCTAAATCATTTTCCATAGTTTAGGTTGCAGTTCTCTAAATTATTCTCTATAGTTTAGGTTGCAGTTCTCTAAGTCATTTTCTATAGTTTAGGTTGCAGTTCTCCAAATCATTCTCAATAGTTTAGGTTGCAGTTCTCGAAATCATTTTCTACAGTTTAGGTTGCAGTTGTCTAAATCATTTTCTATAGTTTAGGCTGCAGTTCTCTAACTCATTTTCTATAGTTTAGGTTAGAGTTGTCGAAAGCATTTTCTACAGTTTGGGCTGCAGTTCTCTAAACCATTTTCTATAGTTTAGGTTGCAGTTCTCTAAATCATCTTCCACAGTTTAGGCTGCAGTTCTCTAAATCATTCTCTATAGTTTAGGCTGCAGTTCTCTAAATCATTTTCAATCGTTTAGGTTGCAGTTCTCTACATCATTTTCTATAGTTTAGGTTGCAGTTTCTCTAAATCATTTTCGATAGTTTAGGTTGCAGCTCTCTAAATCATTTTCTATAGTTTAGGTTGCAGTTTCTCTAAATCATTTTCCATAGTTTCGGTTACAGTTCTCTAAATCATTTTCTGAAGTTTAGGTTGCAGTTCTCTAAATCAGTTTCTATAGTTTAGGCTGCAGTTCTCTAAATCATTTCCCATAGTTTAGGTTGCAGTTTCTCTAAATCATTTTCTATAGTTTAGGTTGCAGTTCTCTAAATCATTTTCTATAGTTAAGGTTGCAGTTCTCTGAATCGTTTTCTATAGTTTAGGTTGCAGTTCTCTAAATCGTTTTCTATAGTTTAGGTTGCAGTTCTCTAAATAACTTTCTATAGTTTAGGTTGCAGTTCTCTAAATCATTTTCAATAGTTTAGGTTGCAGTTCCCTAAATCATTTTCTATAGTTTAGGTTGCAGTTCTTTCAATCATTTTCTAAAGTTTAGGTTGCAGTTCTCTAAATCAGTTTCTATAGTTTAGGTTGCAGCTCTCTAAATCATTTTCTACAGTTTAGGTTGCAGTTCTCGAAATCATTTTCTATAGTTTAGGTTGCAGTTCTCTAACTCATGTTCTATAGTTAAGGTTGCAGTTCTGTAAATCATTTTCTATAGTTTAGGTTTCAGTTCTCTAAATCATTCTCTATAGTTTAGGTTGCAGTTCTCTAAATCATTCTCTATAGTTTAGGTTGCAGTTCTCTAAATCACTCTCTATAGTTTAGGTCGCAGTTCTCTAACTCATTTTCTATAGTTTAGGTTGCAGTTCTCTAAATCATTTTCTATAGTTTCAGGTTGCAGTTTCTCTAACTCATTTTGTATAGTTTAGGTTGCAATTCTGTAAATCATTTTCTATAGTTTAGGTTGCAGTTTCTCTAAATCATTTTCTATAGTTTAGGTTGCAGTTTCTCTAAATCATTTTCTATAGTTTAGGTTGCGGTTCTCTAAATCATTTTCTATAGTTTAGGTTGCAGTTCTCTAACTCATTTTCTATAGTTTAGGTTGCAGTTCTGTAAATCATTTTCTATAGTTTAGGTTGCAGTTCTCTAAATCATTTTCTATAGTTTAGGTTGCAGTTCTCTGAGCCGTTTTCTATAGTTTAGGTTGCAGTTCTCTAAATCATTTTCTATAGTTTAGGTTGCAGTTCCCCAAATCATTTTCTATAGTTTAGGTTGCAGTTTCTCTAAATCATTTCCTATAGTTTAGGTTGCAGTTCTCTAACTCATTTTGTCTAGTTTAGGTTGCAATTCTGTAAATCATTTTCTATAGTTTAGGTTGCAGTTTCTCTAACTCATTTTCTATAGTTTAGGTTGCAGTTTCTCTAAATCATTTTCTATAGTTTAGGTTGCGGTTCTCTAAATCATTTTCTATAGTTTAGGTTGCAGTTCTTTAAATTATTTTCCATAGTCTGAACTGGCAATTGTTCATGTTTTTAAAGTTTTTTTTTGCATTTCGCATTTTTCCAGTTTTTCGCGGGCATTTGTTGCTCGATTTATGTCGCTGAGGTTGACTTTAGAGAAGTTAATTGTTTGGGTTTCAAGTTGTTTTTCGGTGGGAAGGGGGGGGGCAGGACGGGACAATAATAATGCGCCTGTGTGCCCATTGTTGCGAAAGGCTTGATTCCTGCAGCATCGTTTTTCGCTGGCTGCTCGCCTTCGGAGAGTCGGAACGGAATTGTCTTTTTTCATCTCGTTTGTTGTTTGAGGGCTCGGTGGCTTGCCCCGCCCCACCCCCCCTCCTCCCAAGCCCATCAATGATTGACGTTGTTGCGTTTGCTTGCGCGGGTTCGGTGGCTTGCCCCGCCCGGCCCCCTTAAACAAATCCTTTCGCTGGTTTTGGCGGCATGCCCCATCCAGCAATAGGGTGCCCAGCTCCCCCTTCCTCCAAAGTGAAGCCCGCCAACGATTGAAGTTGTTGCATGTGCTTGTGCTTGCGGGTTCGGTGGCTTGCCCCGCCCGGCCCCTACGCCTTCTGCAAGCAAGAGGGAAGGCGTCTCAGGGCAAAAGAGTCTCACAGGAAAGCTGTGAGCTGACGAACGGACATGCGTGATGCGACGCAAGAGCCGCCCAAGTCGTATGTTTCTTGCGGATCATTTTTTCAAGCGGATAGATGTGTTTTTGCAGAGCAGATATGCTTGTTGCGGTGCGCGCTTGCGGGTTCGGTGGCTTGCCCCGCCCGGATCATTTTTTTCAAGCGGATAGATGTGTTTTTGCAGAGCAGATATGCGTTGCGGTGTGCGCTTGCGGGTTCGGTGGCTTGCCCCGCCCGGCGCCCACAATGACTTACGCTGGTTTCGGTGGCATGCCCCATCCAGCAGTAAGGATTCAGAAGGGGCGCTTCTGAAACCGCCCTTTTCCGGAAGCGTTCTCAGAAAGGCTTTCGTGTGTAAGGGCGGCTCGAAAAACAAGACTTTCGTGGGAAGTCTGCCTGCAAGTCTTGTTTTGTTTTTTGAAGTTTCGGCTCTGACATGTTGAACTGCCCGTAGAAGGGAAATAGCGTGAGAAAGTCTACCAATGGCACGGGGGCCTGCTCGCAAAAAAGGCAGCGCAGTGAAGCAGCTTTGCTCCTACAAGAAGTGCAGAGCCAAGAAGGACGTGAAGAACAAGTGCCACACAGCTCGCCGTGAGGAAGTGGATCTTGAGCAATGTCGGCCCTTAAGAAGCCACTGTCAGACTGTAAAGTTCTGTGGTCAAACGCATTTAGACGCCTGCCTATCAAAAAAGAAAAAAGCTCCACCCGTTGGAAGGGAAGCTCTGGACACGCAGCAACTGGCCAGTCTTTTTCAAACCTTGGTGGAGCTAGGCCGTGCCTGGGCAGCCGTCATGGGGTTATGCCAGCTTTTTTTGGGAGAGCGCGCTGACTGCGTGCGGCAGCTGAGAACATCTTGGCTGCGCAACTTGGGCCCTCAAGAGCACGCACTCCGGCCGTTTGCATCCCTGAAGGGGTGAACAAAAAAACAACCTCCCGTGAAGTTCCTCTTCACAGTGGCCTGGCTACCTTGCTTCATAACTGGATGTTTCGTGAACCACTCCGGGGCGCGCAGCAGTCATGGCCACATCCAGGGCAAGAAGTTCAGGAAGGGGACAGATTGTTGTTCCCAGGGCTTGTTTTGAAAACTCAGGCTAAGGCCTGGGGAGTGGCTGTTTCTGAGCGCGCATACCTTCATGCACTGACAACAGCAGCTGGAGTTATACAAAGCCAACGCCAATTTGTGCGGGAAGCTGGCGGCCGCCATATATTTGAAGATGTGGATTTGTCCCGTATTGGCACGCACACATTCAAAAAGAGCCACGTGACATTGATGAAGTGCGAAGGAGCGAGCTCATCACTAATTTCTTCAATCACGGGAACCACCGCAGCAACACTAGAAAAACACTATGACGTTCCCACCCGTAAACGGCAACATCACGCTATCAATGCTTCCCTGGGCCCTGTGCTCGACATGGTTGCTTTTCCGGCAGATGCTCAGCCGTCTTCCCCGAAGAACGCAATTAACATTTGGTGCCCTTGGTGCGGAAGCCCTTGCGAAACCCAGTGGAACTTTTGCCAAGCATGTGGGCAAAAACTGCCTACGTTGCCCTGATCGAAAAGAGGTGTTTGGTGGCTTGCCCCGCACCCGTTGGCCGTATGGGCTTAGG
Source organism: Effrenium voratum (assembly GCA_963377175.1). NCBI lineage: Eukaryota > Dinophyceae > Suessiales > Symbiodiniaceae > Effrenium > Effrenium voratum. Next base: position 34,196 of record CAUJNA010002252.1, on the reverse strand, counting down.
TGGCCATGCCCCAGCCCGTTTCACGCAACCTTTTTCTACTTCAGCCAGAGCTGCCTCTTCGCCGGTGAAAAAGCGTGCGCCCTCTGGCATGCTGCTGCTTTCATGTGACTGAACACGCTGTGTGGTTACAAGTGCTGCTGGTGCGAGTTGAAATGACAAGTTGCAGCATGCTATTCCGTGAAACAGACGCTGCGAGGGATGCCGGGGCAAGCCACCAATGCGATCCCTTTTGAGGCGGTGCTGGGGCAAGCCACCAAAGCGCCGCTCGCAGGCTGTCGGATCAGCACGTCTCGGTGGCCTCCAGGCAAAGTGATTAGGGCCGCCCTATTAACTTCCCACTGTTAAGTTAGTTTCCCCATTGGCCTCGTAAAACAATGGGAATGACACACATGCTCCTTTGCACAGCAGCCCGCGCCTGCAGCGCGCGGAGCAACACGCTAGCCGTCTCATCGCCCAAGCGCAGCTTGGCATCATAGTTGGCGCGGCATTCCTGGCAGTTGTCGCACGTGCCGTACTGCCACAGCTGCGCCATGAGATGCAAGTCCAGGACGTGGGTGAAGCCAAGCTTCCGCAGGGCCAGCGCCAGGAGAAACACGCAGCTCACAGACCGGTGGCGTCCTTTGTTGCAGAACACACCAATGGCCACGCTGGCGCTGGCCGGGAGGCGCCGGGTCAGAATCTTAGCCATGGACTGAATCCAGTCGCCCCACTTGGGGCGCCGCGCCACCGCCGCCAGGTTCTTGACGTTCAAGCCGATGTGATTGCAGGACTGGCGGCTCTGCGGGCGGTTCGGGTCGTAGAAGCACCTCACGTCCGTGCAGACCAAAGATGGGCTTGGCTGCCCGGACGTTTTCAGCCCGGCAGTCTCCATCATGATGTCCGCCAGTCGAAGTGGGTCATCTCGGGCTTCCTGGCGCCTCTGCCTCAAGAGCGATTGGCCAAGCACACCGGTCTACGACTGCTTGGCCATAGCTGAAAACGTAAATCGGCTTGTTGAGGTGGGCCAGCCCGCTTGCTAGCGGCGGAGGCGGCGCGCGGGGCAAGCCACCAAGCGCATCCGCCTTGGGCCTGGGGAGGCTAGCCGGGTACCCCAAATTCTGAGGGGGGGCTCTTGACCCGCGCCCACTCTTGGCCTGTACCACCGCAAAGAAGGCCGCCAGGTCCTTGCCTAAGAGGTCTCCGGCCCTTGAGCCGTGGACCATGGCCTGCACGGGCCAACCCACGGGCGGGTCACCTCGCGTGGTTTTATACGCGTTGCGGAAGTATCCTTCCTTTGCGCACATTGTCTGCATGTTGCGGGCGTTCATCGCCCCCCATTTGTATTTGGCCTCGTTCGAGACGTGGTCCAACTTGGCGTCTCCCCTCTCGCGCGCCTTGTTGTGGAGGTCATTGTCTATGGCAAAGCCCACGGCATCGTGAGCGGCCGCGGCGCCTTTCCCGCATTGCAGCGAGGCCCTGTAGCCTCCCCCACCCTTGCGGGTGGCGGAGGCTGACGCCCACGCACCCACCCGCTTGAGGAAGTCTATGTCCTGGGGCCCGGCAATGTTTTCTGCAACTGGCTCAGGTCTTTCCCCCCCCGCCTGGTAGCCAGAGCCCAAGACGCCCGGCTCCTCGTCATAGCCGTTCACAGCCTCAAAGGCCGAAAGGCGCACCGCAATGCGACCAGTGGTCGCAGACTCCCATCCTCGCGCTTGGAGAATCTGCAGCCTGGGGTTCGCGAAGGTTTCCAGGAGCGCCGGCAGGAACTTGGGGCCGATGATGTTGTCGCAGTCCAGGTTAACGAGGATGACGCTGGATGCGTCACAATCGTTAACCGCCCTTGACACAGCTTCTTTTCTTGCCAGCATGTGTGAGGCGTTCTTGGCGAAGGACATGTGGAAGGCGCCGCCGGTGGCTCTGGTGTCAACAAAGCCCAGCGTCAGGCGGACTTGCTGCAAGCCTTAGCGGGGTGTGTTTCGCACCATGTGCTGGGGCAAGCCACCAAAGCACATGGCGGGGCAAACAAACAAAGCCTTGGTGGCGTGAGCCTCGCCACGTGCTGGGGCAAGCCACCAAAGCACACGGCGGGCCAAACAAAACACATTGACCTTGTTAAACAAAGGGGCGGGGCCAGTCCTTCAACTCCTGCAGGGCCTGAAGCGTCACTTCCTCCCCTGTGCCCGGCGCCGTGATAATCACCCAGTGCACTTCGGTGCCATACGCAGCCGTGTGCTCGCTGATCATGGCGATGTTCGGCACCAGGGCGATCTTCAACTGCTCATGCCGCCATAGGCAGCTTGTGCAGAGGTACACAGAGACGGCAGGACGCGCGGGGGGCAAGCCACCAGCCGCAGCACCTCCGCCAAGACTGTCCCCCAAGCCGATGGAATCAGCCACCGTCTTTCGCACCTGGCTCGCCGTCGCTCAACAATGCAAAATAACATTAAATGAGGGCAACAAAAATAAAACCCAGGGCACAAACACTGGAAACTGAATGAGGCAAGGCGCATTAATGGGCAGCGCGTCTTCGCCCAGCACACGCTCCTGCAGTCGCTTTGCTATCGCCGACAGCTGCGGCCCAGCTGGCGGCCGCTCGTTTGTGGCTGCAGCCGGCGGCTCCGGCGCAAATGTCAGGGGGCCCTCTGAGACGCAGCCAAGTGTTTCCTCGCCTATGACATAGTCCAGGATGGACTCCGTGGCACCTTCGCCTGAGCTTGCGGCATCCGCAGCATCAGCAGACTCAGGCTCAGGCTCAGGAGCAGCATCGGCGGCGTCGGCCATAGTGACACTCAACTCTTCGGGAAGCTCGAGGTTGGCAAAGCTGATGCGCAGCTGACTGTGCAAGTCGATGATCATCTCCTTGTACAGCGTCAGACCTGCGAGCAGCGCGGGGGGAGGGTTGATTCTGATTGTGGGCGCTTAAGACAACTAACTACTGATCACCATGGCAGAATGTTGGATGTCTGACAAGCGGCAGTCGTCACCGCAGATGCGGAGGTAGTTGTGGCGCATGCGTCTCAACCTATCTTGCCGGCCGCGGATGGCCGTGCTTAGGCTCAGCTCCTCCGCCCTGGCTGCGTACTTCTGCCACAGCTCCGGGGTGTAGCCTGACCGGCTGACTGGCCAGCGCGTGTAGATGTGCGGCCTCATGTCCGGTCCGGTCCCGGGCTTCAATGATCCAAGCTGCCCAATGTCCAGGCGGGGGGCCTTTGCCTTCGCCTTTGCCTTCGCCGCTGGCCGGCGCATGGCTGCAGCTAGGCTGGGGCAAGCCACCAAGGCCTTGCTGAAACTGGAGAGGGGCAAGCTTTCAGATCCCAGCTGCGGCGGGATAGTATGGACTTCACAACCCCGGCAAACAGACACGCAAGCCACACGTGACTGCATCCTGAAACTTCCAAGCTGAGACTCTCAAGGCATAAGCGTCCGCGCTTTCTGGTTTGTCGGCTTTTCGCTCGTAGGTTTAGTCCCCTGACCCTGTCGCAAAAGAAATATGCACAATGCTGGGGCACGCCGCCGAAGCAAAATCGCATAACCCTTCCCCTTCAATGTACACCTGACATGCGCGCCGTGTGTCCGGGGCAGGCCGCCAGGACGCCTAACAACAGCGCGCCGGGGCAAGCCACCTGAGCGCTTTTCAGGTGTAAGGATCCCATGAATTTGCAATGGACTGCTCACAACAGACCTGTGAAACAATGCCACTCACTTGCCGCACATGCCAGAGCTGCACTGCCGCAGCTCCAGCTTTGCCATGGTGCTGGGGGCCGTGTCGGCGGTCAAAAGCTTTAGGCAGCGGCCAACTTTTGCAGGCCCGAGTTGACTTGTCACCTCGCTGGCCTCCTCATTGGTCACGAAGCACACTAGCTCATGAGCGCCACGCTTCTTGTCCAAGTTCTTCTGCGCTTGCTCGCCGACCTCGCCCATGGAGCTTAGCATCTTCCATCCACCTTTGTGGCGCTCTCGCCGGGTGAGCAGAATGCGGTGCAACTCAGGGCTCTCGCACTGAAACCCGGGACTGACCCAAACATGCTTCCGCAGTCGCAGCGCGACTTCATACTGACAGGTTGCCCCAGGCGTGTCAGGGTAGCAAAACTGGCCGGCCGACACCAGCATGCAGCCGCCCAGCATGGCGTGCCAAAGAACTTCTTGAGAAGGGTGGGCCACGTCCGCAACCACAAACACATCCGCCTTGGCAGGGTTTGGCTCATAGGACGCCCCCAGAAACTGCATGTGTTCGTCGACCGCAGTTCCGCGAGCCAAGGGCTCACCTCCTAGATGCACTGCCTTGTAGCGCAGCTGGGCGGCAAGCGTCTCGCTCGAGCCGCGGACTTGTTTTTTCTTTTTCTTCACGTAAGCTGTGATCTTGGCAGCCTGAGATTTCATACGCTGCTGCAACGCAGCTGGCGCATTTTCTCCAATGTACTGGCGAACTTCCTCATCCTGAAGTGTGCCCTGCTGGTATGCCCCCAAGGCTTTCGATCGAAAGCGGCTTTCCTGCAAGGCTCTTTCCTTGACGTGCTTTTCTGACCAAAAAGCGTTCTCTGTGATATCCTCTTCTGTCACTGTCACCTCAGCCTGCGCCGACAGGCTCTGCACCTCTGCTTTCCGCATTTTGCGAAAAGCTTGTAGTGTTCCGGTCGGCTCGCTTCGAAGGCGCTTCTGTTGCCCGACCTTCCTGAACACCGACATTTGCGCGCTCCCCTGCCGAGGCGCTCCAAAAATTGATGCATAGAGGACAATTGCCGCGCGGCCGAGGGCATGGTCGTCCGCCTCAGAATGATCTTGAGTGCTCAGCAAGAAAAGCACATCTCGCCAATGGGCATCGGTCAAGCTTGTCTTGTTTCCGAGCATGAGGCGAACGTTGGCAAAGCACCGCTCCACTCCTGAAGTTGACGCGCCCCACGCGTAGGCCCGCACAAGCACTGAGCGCACCACTGCCTGGGGGTGCGCAGCTAGTTGGCGTTCGGTCTGGGAGGCGGACAAAGCCTCCCTCCATGCCGGCAGACTTGCTAAGCCGCTTGCGTCGTGGAAATGCTGGGCAATGGGGAGGTGGTCAACAAACTGCGACTCCAGAGCCTCCGCGTCCACGCCCAGCAGCACAGCGAGCTTGTGCGCCTTTGTGGCTATGTCGGCGCGCTCCTCCCCCGCAGTCATGAAGCGCTGTTGTTCAGCCAAAGGCCGTAGATGGAAGATGCTGAAAGTCTGCAAGGCCTCGAAGCACGGGAACTCCGCCGACACAACGTCTTTGGCCAAAGCGGTCCATGCCTTGAAGCGCTGCAAGCAGGACGCAACTGTCTGAGCCATCTGATGCTGCGGCGCACCGCCGAGCCGCCGGGGCTGGCGATCCACATACAGCACCCGCTGCGTTGACAGCAGCTGCAGCACGTGCTGCGTGAAGCCGGTCCTCAGGCAGCCCCCTTGATCAAAAAGCATGGTGATCCGCGTCGTGAACCGGCCCAACTCCGCACACAGTTGGCTGTTGTCTAGCGTCTCGCTGTCCAGAAAACGCACCAGCTGAAGATTTTCTTCTCCAGCGTCAGCTAGCATGCCCAAAAGCACCAAGTTCTCCTCCGTGGCAAGCATCAGAAACTCCTTTGCTGCAGCGCCTACCCTTTCTTGTTTTCTTTCATCATGTAGGGACTGCGCTGTTGATAGAACAGCTTCCATTGTCAGGCACAACTTGGCAAAGGGGGTCGCCCAGGTGTCGAAGCGGTGTTTGGCGGCGCTGAACTTGGACGAGTTCTGCTTCCACATCGGGTTGTACTGCATGGCGCGCACCTCCTGCGCATACTTCACCCGCACAACGTCGCTGTGGTGGATCAGCTGGACGATGCTGCCTTTGTTCATCACTACCTTTTTGACCAACGTGTCCAGCACAGGGTCACACTTCCAAGTGCGACTCACTATCCTGGCAGAAGGGCCAGTACACTCGAAGAACATGCGGTGAAAATCGCATGGCCACAAACAAAAAAAGGGTCCTGCGGGCTGCGTGGGGCTTGTCTTTGTTTACAAACTTCAGGTTCGGAAAGACTTGCAGCGTGCCCGTGTCCATGTCTGCCAAATCGCAGTATAGCTGAGCAAAAGCTTCGTGCTCCGACGACAAGAGCTGTCCCGCCAGCTGCTCGTCGGCTGCTGCGTCGGCGTTGAACACCTCAACGCGCCCAAGCCACTGCCGAAACGCAACTGCGTCCAGCTGGGGACAAGCCACCTGAGCTGGCACAGTTGGCTTCAGGCAGTCCTTGAATTCTTCTGCACCAGCAAAAGGGGTGGCCAAATCATGAAGCAAATGCACAACAGCCGTGGCAACTCCGACCGCAGAGAAGTCATGAAGCTTCCGTGCGCCCAGAAGCATGTGCTGAGGACGCAAATCCTCTGCGCACGTTTGCCCTCGCAAGACAAGGATCGTCTTTGAGCAGTCCGAGTGCACAGTGACGCAGGAGGCAGCGTTGAGCGTTTGTCGCGTGCGAGCCCGCAGCGACTCGGCCAAGCAAAACTTGAGCTTCTGGGCTCGGCGGCGAAGGATCTTGCCGCCGGACCAGGCAATCCCATCATCACCGCCATCTTTTCCCTTGCGTGTAGCTCGCAGAACTGCGATGAACTCTTCGAGAGATGGGGCCATCAGGCGCAGTCGGATGTCTTCATTTGATGCTGCGGCCTGGTGCCTTTTGGTTTTCTCATGGTCTCGGAAGTGGCTGACCTGCAATGAAGCAATGGTTCGAAACTCCGCTGACACATGCCCAGCAGCTTTGCAGGCAGCACAGCTGACGGAGAAGTCGCCTGTGTCCCACTGCACAGCCTCCAGCCACGGGAACTGCTCGGTCCACCGCCTGCCAAAGCGGGCCCATGCGCTCTGCGCGGACATTCCGGGCAGCTTGGGCCAGAGCTCTGTCCAGAGGGCGCTTGCGGAAAAAAACTTAAGTTTACGCACGAAGTTCCTGTCCAGAGGGCCTCTGGAATCCGAAGGTCGACTCAACAAGCCGCAGCGCTGTGGACTGTCCAAAGAACTAGAAACGTTCGAACACCGGGAATTTTGCGTTCCCCGAAATCCAAGAATTGTAGTCCACTCGACGGTCCGCAGCGCTGTGGTTTGTGGAGACAACTTATGGAAACCGGAGACCCTCTGGACAAATGGGGTCTGTGGAAAAAAACTTAAGTTTTTTTCCGCGGACCAAGCTGATCGGGCGAGCGTACGTGTCATGTGGGAAACTGGATGGACGTGACCGGACTGTCTCTCGGCAACCCTTGATCCTCAACACTTCATGACGCCGGACGTCCTGATTCAATGTCCTTGGCTGGCCGCATGTTTTAAGCACCGTTCGATCTGCGTTTGACATCTCTCTGCAGCAGCAGCGGGGGCACGCCGCCGACGCAAACTACTCAATGTGCTGGGGCAAGCCACCAACGCGGGCCGGGGCACGCCACCTGAGCCACATCATGGTTGCCAAACTCACAAACTTACGCGGCAGAGCGCGCAAAAACCCAGCTCAGTTGGGCTCCCTGTCCGTGGGGTCGTCCTCCTCTTCCTCGGCTGGGTCTTCAGTGGCCGGCGGCGCGGCAGCCTTAGCCTTGACTCGTCTGCGCTGCTTGGGGGCTGGTCCGGCGCCTGGAGCAGGCGGCGCAGCTTTCAGCATGTTCTCCACCAGGTCGACCAGCGCCGAGCCACTGTTCGGCGGCCCTGCCCCCCCGTTCTTGGCAGGAGGAGGCACTGGGCCAAGCTGCCCAGCCTTGCTTTTGGCTTTGCTCACCGGCGGCGCTTTTCCTCCGGCCTTGCCCCTCGTCAAGCTGCTGTCACCGCCGCTGTCCGCCTGCGTCGTGGTTGGCAGGCACGGCGAGACCACTTGGTTTCAGACTGGTTTGAAATATTGTAGCAGCAGAATAAACACTGCGTCTGAGCATAAAACAAAGCACTGGCCTGCAGAGCGTCGCGCAGCTCTGCAGCGTAATACTGACTGCTTGGGCTCTGCATGTGTGCCCACAAGCGGCCGAAGAGGTACTGCCGCACGACATTCATGTGAAGACTAGTCTGGCAGAATCCTAAGAAAGGCTTTTTCTCCATAAGGGCGGCCTCGGCAGCGTACCCGGGGCCCACCGTGAAGTCAATGACACATTGCACATTGTGCGAATGAATCAACTCTGCCCACAAGTGCCATGGCTGCGAATGGAAAGACAGGGGCTCCAGGGTGTCCGGCTTCCTCACCAAGGACTCAGACCCCGCAGGCGCGGCCCCGCCAACCTTGCAGCTTCCTTTGCACTTGTCAGACCACACATCCTTCTTGACCTTCCATGGGATCATGTGAGATTGCTCTTTTGTCAGTGGCGGGCTTACCACCGGCCCCAACGAATTGCTTCGGTTGGTGCCAGGAAAATGCTTCCGGTTGCGGACGGGCATGTCAAGGGAATCCTTGGTGACGCAATAGAATTGCTCCATCAAGTTGAAATTGAAACCCCGCACTTTCTCGTACCGCTGGAAGTAGCTGCTCTCTTCCATCTGAACGTGCAGAACCCGCACCTGCTTGTTGAGCGCGCCCCCGGTGGCGTCCATGAAGCCACCCAGCAATGTTTTTGGCGTCAGACCTGCGGCAGACAAATGTTGAAACCCGATCACGCTGCATGCCTGCAGTTTAATCCATGAATGTGAAATGCTGTTGGGCTCTCTGTTTGAATGTGGCAGTAAACGTCAAAAATGAACTGTGGGCGGCAGGGCTGTTTTCACGCACGGTTTCCGAGTCAAGTGGATGCATTGCTGGCCGCGCAGGCGGGAATAGGTATGAATTAACAATCATGTGCACAGCCAACATTCCGCCGGCCTGGGCACTAAATTGCAACCATCGATTGCGCTATTTCCAATGTGCATTGCTCAGGTGGCTTTCATGTCTTCATCCCATCACGGTGCTGGCCCAAGGGTCTGCCGCAGTGGCCGGCACAGCCCCGACGGCCCGCAGAAGGCGCAAAGCAACTCGTCCGCACACGGGCGTAGAAAAGGCATTGCCGATCATGTGCGCAAACTTCTGGAGCGAGACCTTGGCTGGTATCTCGTACTGCTTCTGCGGCAGCCCCTGCAAGGTCTCCATCTCCTCCAAGACCATGAAGCGGTTGTGAGGCAATAGCATGTGCCCACCGGTCGAGCAGCGCGAGGCAGTCAGCGTGGGCGACTTGTTGGCGCTGCAGCTCCCACCGCGCGAGCGACTGCCGCCGACATCTGCCACCCAAATGGCCTCCTGCAAGTTGCAACTGACTGAATGCTTAGCTGGCGCTCGGCTGGAGCTATGGAACTAACTATGACACATGTAAAACCAAGCGCGCCTTTTGCCCTTACAAACTTGTCTCCTGTAGGGCTGCGCAGCTCTGCGTGCTCTTAAAGATCTTCCGCGCGGCTTTGGCCATGTTGGCCTTTAGTCTGCCTTGCCCGGCTTCCGTTGGAGCGCGGGCCACAGCTGTGCTGCTCTGCGGGTCCTCAACCAAAACTTCATGGAGGGACATGCATGGCAGCGGCCGTGGCCACTGGAACGGCCGCTGCTGGGCGCTGCGTCGCCACCCCACAATGTACGTCCGACGCCGCGCCTGGGGCAAGCCGCCGGTGACGCTGGTGTCCAGGACTCGGTAGGACACGCTGTAGTACTGCGATCCATTTTCCTCTGTCAGGCTGTTCAAGTAGAATAGGATGAGCTCCAACAGCGGCTTGAACTTGGCGTGGGTGGCCAAAGTCGAGGAATTTTCTAGCATGAAGCTCTGGGGTCTGACGCTTGCGATGGTCTGCAAGACTCGGAGCAGCACTCGGCCGCGGGGGTCCTTCAGTCCTTCGCCTTTGCCTTGGGGACTGTAGGGCTGACAGGGAGGCCCTGCCGTGTACAGGTCCAACTCCCGCGCAGCTGATGGGAGCTGACCGTCGTCTCGCTTCATAATGTCCTTGAAGATCAGCGGCGGTGGCCGACCCTCCTGGAACAAGGCGCCGGTCTGTTGAGCGTAATTTGCCAGCAGCGTCACGCGCGTTTGGCGGTCTTTTTCTGAGGCGAACACGGTATATGGCTGAAGCCCAGCCAACCGCAACGCCGTGCCTGCAGTGTCCAAGCCTGTGCAATCAGAAGCCACACGCACGTCTCGGCACTTCACTGGGAGCAACAAGGGCGAGGCAGGTCCTCTGCCCAGTCGAGTCGGGCTTTGGCAAAGTGTTTTCTCACTTTCCTGAGAGTCATCCCCCGTCTAGCGCCTGGAAGTGCCTGAGCTACGCTGCCGCGCACGGCCGGCAGCGGTGCAGCTGCATCCTTGCTTGCCCTGGGCCTCTTCCTTTTGGCTCCTGCACCTGCGCGCTGCGATGACGATCCCTTGGCCCGCTGACGTGGCTGCTGCACAATGCACAGCTCGCCAAGCTCAGTGTCACTCAAAAGCATGTCGTCCATGCTGAAGAAACACTAGGCCAACCTTTGCTTGGCAGTCCCTGAAAACACAAATGGCTGACGTTCGTGAAAGAATCGCGAGACACAGTCTGAACCTGCAACTTGAGCCATGGATGCTTGCAGAAGTGACAGAGCAGTATTTTTTCATTATTCAAATGAATGCGCCCGACAAGCTGCGCACGACGAGCGCGACGTACGTTTGGAGCTTGCCCGCCTGCTTTCATGCCGTCCGGGATGACCCACAAGTCTGCGTCGGCCAGGTCATCTTTCATGTGGCCGACATTGGCTGCCAGGCTGCCTCTGATGAAGTCCTTCAAGTGCTCCCCGTTCTGCCGCAGAGGTGGAAGCCGAGTGCTCGGGTGACTGGACGCCTCGCCAGCAGACTTCATATCGTAGATGAGCATGGCATAGCTGGAGCTGTTGCTGGGAGCTTCGTCAGTCTTCGCTTTGTCCCTGATCGCTTGGCAAGCGCTCCCTTTTAGCCGTTCTTGAACAAAGTCCGCCAGGCCCTCCGCAGGCTCCACCTCGAGCTTGACGATGGTGTCCAATGTGTTCCAGCATGTCGTGACATAGCTATCCACAATGGTTTTTTTTTGGCCCTGAAGCGTCTGCCATTCGCGGACCAGGTCGGAGGGTGGCTCATTCCCGTCCAAGTCAGCCTCGCGCTCGCTATCCTCGGCCTCCTCGCTGGGGCCAGCCGCCTGGGCAAGGGAATATCTATCCGGCTGCTGAGCCTCTTGGATAGCCTTCCGCACCGCCTCAATCTTGTCTGAAAAAGGCTGTGTCTCCAAAATGCCCTTCGCGTCCTTCCTCTGCCGCACGCCTGAGAAGATGGCCGGGTCCAGGTCCTGCGAGTACACAGCCACTTCGATGAGCTGAAGCATCATGTCCACGGGCTTGGCCAAGCCAGCTTTCCACTGCAGGTCCACCTGCCCGGCACATGTTTCGCTCCCTGCGGCCTACTAATCAAAAGGAAAAGAACGCATTTTTTCTGTGATTGCCCAGTTTTTCTTTCCAGTGCAAATGCCGTGGCCTTGCGGTGCTGGGGCGCATTGATATAGCCGCACTTCTCCCTGAAAGACTCCACGCAGCGGCATGTGTTGCGGATCACGGCTTTGTCATCATCTTTGAAGAGGCTGTCCAACAACTCCCCAGTCAAGTAAACAAGCACCTCCCGCTTGGCCACGAGCAGGTCTACCGTGCCTTTGCCGTCGCATCGCGACTGTTTGCCATCCAGGGCCCTGTCGGCAAACTTGTCCTCTGCGTAGTACCCAGCCTCCCAAAAGTCCTGTAAAATCTGAAAGCACCACTCCAGGTTCTCCTTTGACCCGCCCGCGCGCTTTGCGATTTTCTGCAGTTTGCACACCGAATCAAAGGGGTTCGCGGGACCGTAGTTCTCCATCTTCAACACGATGCTCTGGACCTGCGCCACATGACTATGACGCCACACGCGACTTGCGTTGCAGGCCTGTACTTGAAAATGACAAACAAATTATGTCCGGCGCGAGCCAGCCGCAACAGTTTAGGATAAAGCTCTGGGCTGATCTAAAAACTAAGGGCTTCATGACTGACTGCAGCCTTGGGGTTGGGCAACGCGTGCTTCAACACGTAGAGCGCGTCATCGACAAAGCGTGCCTTGACTGGTTCTGAATTTTTAGCGTACCTGACGGCGGCATAGTGCGCGACGACTTGCTCTTTGGTGAGGCTGGTTTTGGCGGCCATAAGGCCTTGGATGTCAAAGACTTTCTGTAGAGCGCTCATACGCATGCTGGCGAAATTCTGCGAGATGTTCTCCCTCAATTGCAGAGACGCAATGTGGCGCTCGTCCTCGTTATCAATCTTGTGGAAAACACAGGGGCAAGCTGCCAGCGCCTCTGCCCACTCGTGCAGCACATCCATGTCGCTGGTCTTTATGTCCCGCTGCACCGCCAGCAGCACCGCCATCACCATCTCGGGCGGGGACAAAATGCGAAGCTTCTTCTGCTCCACTGCGTGCTCTGCCTTGGCCACGTCGCCTGCCACCACATGAACTGGAGCATCTGCGGGAATCGAGCTCGGCTTTGTGAAGTACTGGCCGATGAGCCCCTGCACGCTATCTTCGTTGACCGGAACATGTGGCGAAGCCAGAATGAAATGATCCAGCCACATGAAGTTAACAGCACACTGGTACTTGGAGCCTGCGTTGAATGCTGCCGACATGGCCGACTTCTTCCATGGCTCCTGCGAGCTGCAGTGAGTTGGGCCCCGCCAAAAAAACATAATTTGAGGCTAGCGACATCCTTGATTTCACTGTATGGAAGAAAGTAAGCAGCTGGGTATTGCGACTGCCGCGTCGCACCGTTTAACCAAGAAATTAGCAAGCTCCTGTGTGGCATATTGGCTGCTTCCGATTTTGGGCGCATCTCGTGTTTCCAGGCCCTGGAAAACCTGGTGCTCTGTCATCTCTTTCATTGCCACCTGTATCTTGGTCAGCATGCTCTGGGTCGAAGGGCACACCTCCGTCCGCGGAGGGGCTTCCAAGGCGGCGGCCTTCCGTTTGGCTGGCATGTTGGACGCACGCGAAGAGGGCTTGTGCTAAGTAACCTTGTGAGCAAATAACCTCTCGGATGATAGAAAGTAAATCCAGCATGGGGCCCGTGAAGCAAGCAATGCTGCAACATAACCAGCAACGCAGCAAACTGTAAGTAACAACTTTCAACACGGCGTGCTATGCAACGGTGTCCCCGCAGACTGCCAGCTCCCACTCCAACTGCGTGATTCGACGTCGCTTTTTCTCATCTGCCATATAGCTCTGCCAGCATGAGCTCAGCCAAACAAACTTCTAGGGCGGGGCAAGCCACCGTGCCTTACTGTACAGTACTGGGGGGGGGCAATGCCACGGCGCCTCAGCTAACTACTCCCTGCCTTGCTGACTGGGGAAACACAGGTAGCAGCGGCGCCTGGGCAAGATGTCAGCAGCGCGGTTCTCCATGATTCCGCGGCAATACGGGCTGCCGTGGTAGTGCCTGCCGTCGCGCGCCACGTAGATCGTAGCGCCAACGTTCCCAGGGTCCTAAGCTCTGAAAAAGGAGCATGGACAAGCGATAGTGATATCATAGAAGCCCCTCACAATGAAAACGAAACCAAGGAATTTCCTGGTGGGGGGCGGGCGGGGCAAGCCACCGACCCCGCGAACCCACCCTTTGAACCGGGCGGGGCAGGCCACCAAGCCCGCAAGCGCATTCCCTGCGCAACGAACATTTCAGGGAGCAAGAGGTCAGAAACCTACCATTAAATAGTGTAGCGGATAGAGTGGCGATTGTCAGCTTACCAAACGTTCTGTCAAGAGACGGCAAGGTGACGTCCCGTGGGACGCTGTGCACCGAACCCTCAAGCTTTAATACCAACCACGTAGAAAGGTGTATACGGACGATGCCGTTATAGCCGAACCCGTGTAAACGTTGTAAGGAAGAAGGAATGATAGTTACGACAGTGGTCCTGACGAATGCAGCGCAAGCAGTTGTTTTGCTCTTAATGCCCGTCACGTATGTGCGCAGTCACACATCAGATCTTGAACCTCAATTGTGTCTTGAGCCAAATGGCGATCAATGGAACTTGGGAAGCAACACCAACAAGGACCTCAGAACAGCTACCCAATTTCGGCACGGGGCCTAGAGGGTTTTAACATCCCCCATTTGGGTCGCATTGTTCATCATGCGGTCCAAACACCACAAAACGTTCCACTGGCCACGGCTTCAACTACGAAATCGTGTCGTGCATTCTTTTACTTGCTATCACTACACCGTTCATTCGCTGTGAAACATGCCGGGTTCGATTGTACGAAAAGTGAAACATTCATCCTCCAATCGAAGCACACATCCATATGCAGGTGTATATAATACACTGTGGCCACTTCACTTGACCGCCAGTGAACATTCCAGCTGCCGCATTTGCGCATCGCGCAGCTGTCATCCATAAATGGGTTGGCCACAAATGTCCACCATGCGCGCCCGCTTGTGATCGGTCTGCATATCTCCGGCAAAGAAACATCGGTGAGTAATCAATGCAAATCATAGCCATTCCAGATACCACGGACAATGCATAAATAATGAAAAGATATCATCTATAAGGTAATAATTCCATCCATGAATATCCAGAGCGTCATAGTCGTCGGAATATGTAACCATGTACACATCCATTCATCTTGGACACATGAATATAAATCATGGCATAAGTCGTTCCACCGAAACAGTGTCGATGTGACGCAAGTAACAGATGGGGACTGGCCCACATCGTACCGCAATCATCATCTTCACGAAGCATACCTGTCCCCAATGGACAGCCTATGGGTACGTCGGCGGAACTCCTCGTCCAAGTTCTTCTGGGCTTCTCGTGCCCGGACACACTTCTTGTTGTAGTCCTCTGGCAACCAGTGCCCTTTCCGAAGGCACCAATCCAGCAGGGGTGTGTCGCATTTGTTCGGGTCGACGGCCGAGATGATGGCGCTCACGTTGACCGTGTAACCATGTTTGCCAAGGTTCAGGCCATCCCTCACGAATGATATATACTTACAGTTGAAAGCTAGTGCAAACATCTGAAAATAATATCACCCACCGGGTGCACTCGGTCCTTGACCAGGAGCTTCATTTCTTCCTTGGTGACATCGAGGATTCTTGCTGCAATCCACAGCTTGTAGAATGTGTATAGTCCCTCGCATTTGTTCACCATCATACGAATATATTCGTCACGCTCCTCAACCGATCGGAAGGCTCTTGTCCGAACATTCTCCGATTGAGAAATCTTCGTTATTGTTGATGGCAAAAGTATACCTTCCTGATCATGCTCAGTGATGTTGGGGTACCTCTTGAAATCATTGTGATAAGGGCAGCCCGGATTCCCTTCGAGTCCGGCATTCATCGTTCTCTCCTCACCACCTTCAAACATCCCCCACATCTTGGACAGCTGGAGTGCGATAAATCCTGCCATGTACTGAGCCTCACGCGGCTCGTCAAGGCAGATCGCCATCCGTTGGGAACTTATAATGTCCCGTGACGTCAGATCGGTGTCGCGGTAATGCCAACCGCCGTCTTCTTCTTCTGACGCATAGCCGGATGTATATCCTTGCGTGTCCATGTCGTCATCTTCTCCCGGAACTTCCTCCGCTTCGTCCTCATCCTCCTGTGCTGCCGCATCGTGGTTAGCTTCTTCCTGTGCACGCCTGGCATCTCCAGAGACGTTGGGGTTTTGGTTGTCCTCCTCGTCATCGGATTTGATGTGAATGTAGTATCTTCCGATGGAGATCAGTTGTGCCTCGCACTCCAGGCATAAGCAGAAGCAGGTGGGGATCGCGGTCGCACATGATGGACATATCCGGCACCTCAGTCCTTCCCATGTCTCGTCATTCAGGATGACGACTTTGCTGACTTCGTCCCGGACCTCGTTGACCTGTGCGTTGAACTCTTCCATCTTGTTGTTTCGATAGAGTTCGCAAGCACGATTAACCATGTCAACGATGTAGTGCAGATTATCGGCACCTGTCTCAGTCTCCGGCATCCTCTCGCTGATCTTTGCGACGTTCTGGAGGAACATCGCAGCCGACTCTTGGGAAGAGTTGACAAAGCCAGGGCAGATCTCGTTCTCCACACACTTCGAGTACGCCCTCTTGATGTCAGCGTACTCCAGGCGCTTCCCTCCGTTGCTTTTGCCAATCCAAATGGACTTGACCTCATAGAACGGGATCACGTCAAAGACCATGAAAGTCCCATTGGCCGCGACTCCAGCCCCATACCGCGCGAGGGTTGCACTGGGAATATAGATGATCGCAATCGGATCCCCTCTCCTCACGTTCCGTAGCGTTGTCTTCGTCGCCACGTTCATCTCATCCCATGGAGCAAATGCTCCGAAGTGCAGTGCTAGCCTGTTACCGCCATCGATTCCGCCGGGGACTAGCCCACAGCGTACGATGCTTGGCAGGTTTTCCACATACGTCACATGGAATGCTCCTCCGAGAGTATCACCCATTCTTGCGGAATACCTATTCGCCAGTGCGGATGAGCTCATGAATCCAAAATCACTGTGACCGGTTGTGACTCGGATGCACCAAGGTCTGTACCATCCATCGCATCTGTTGAACATCCTGTCGATGTCGTCCCGATCCACGCCAGCCTTGGTCATTTCCTCCCTGGCTGCCCTCGTGTCGTTCGGGTTCATGATGCTCGGAAACCTTGCTGCCAGAACCTGGAATCTCGATTTCTTGCTTCCGGATTCCTGCCACTTGATCACCTCCATGATGCCCATGTATCGTTTCGCTCTCGTGGTGTATGGTGGGAATATGTCGTTGTTCCGGTCGTCAATGACAGCATCAATGTCGACCCATCCACCCTCGTCGCACCTGAAAGCACTTCCTCGGCAATTGCCGATCTTGTGTCGAAGGACTCTGCATAGGTCGTGAGATAGCTGGTTTGCTTGGTCCCTTGTAGTAAATACCGAGCGATCATCACCAATCCTGCATAGTGGAGCACCGTCGAAAGGAGCAATGCAGAAGTTGACACTCTTGCCAAGTTGCATCACGTCCACTTGCTCAAGGATTGCACCTTTGGGAAAGTATTTGGGGTCAACGATGGACGCATACGCCCATGGCAAGTGCACATCACTCACATCGCCATACTTCGGGATGTAGCACGGGATGGTGTCGCATCCCATCTCAAGCGTCTTCTTGAATGTCCTGTTGACCCCGCACGGGTTGTAGGTGAGGTCGACGCCACCACATTGTAGCTCTCCTCCCTCAGCCGTGTCAGCCATCTCCACCAAATTAATAGTGTAGCTGTACATCTCAATTGTTTCTTTCCCTGCTTGTCCCCCTTTCTTTCTTTCCTTGGACGTTGATGAGGTCGGTTCCTCCGTATCCCCCATGTCTTCATCAGATGAAACAGGGTCACTGCTGAGTAGCTCACGGAGCACCTTCATCGCCTTCTCATTTCCAGCAGCCTCCTCAATGTCCTTGCAGTCGCCGTCGTGGGCCAGGTTTGCGCACTTCTTACAGATCCCCATATCTCCCATGCACTTCTCCATTGACTCCAGGAATCCTAGCGCCGCTCTCCGCCCATCGATCACTCGCTGCTTCTTATCTTCCTTCTCAGCATTGGGCTGAGAACTTCGACTCGGGTCTGGTGCTTGACCAAGACCCTCATCTTCGCCCTCCGTGGCCTTTCTCTTGGAACCTTGTGCAGAGGGCTCGGTGATCAGGGATCGTGGATGTCTGGGCTTGACCTTGTTCATGATGTCAAGCACCTCCTTCGTGGGCACGCCGAGCTGTGCGGACGGTTGTTCCGCTTTCTGTTCTGGCCCGTCGTGTGGGTCACGTTCCCAGCGAGGTGTCGCACTATTGACTGCTCGAACTCCCTCTTGATCTTCCATGCATCCTTCCACAGTGGCAGTTCGTGCTGGAAGTACGACATCATCTCAAAGAATCCCAACACCATCTCGACGACGTCTCCCAAGGATTCCTCGTTCGTGGTTTGTCCCAGGAGTTCATACATCGTCCCTTGGTCGAGCACACTCTTGATCCATGACGAATATGCCACATTGCCAAGATCTTTGCCTATCACGAAGATGGACATCCTCTCCTCGACTCCCTCGGAATTCTTGCACACGATCACATCCCGGGATGCGCACAATTGCTTCCCGTGACCGTTGTTGTAGAACTGCGCTGCTTGATCCACAGTCATGCTCACGAATCCCACGTGAGAAAGCTCCTTCTTCAGCCTTGAGTACGCGAGCTCCCGTATGATCGTGATCATGGCCTGGATATTGTTGACGTCCACCATGAGGTTTTGAAGGTCGGGGATTGCCACCACGCATTCCGCGAAGAGGCGCGTGTACATTTTCTTCCCCTCGATAGACATTGCAATACCGTTCGTGTCCGCGTTCCAGTTCGCGCAACAGTTCACGCAAGAAGAGGGATTGTACTTCGACTTCGGTCCGAGCACCTTCGACTTGCTCATCTGCATCTCTTTAGCGCAAAGTTCGCAGATAAACTTGCTGAGCTCCGTGACCGTATACCATCGAAGACGTTGATCACCGGCATCGGCTTTCCCAAAAGCGTCCTGCTCGCCGTGTCCTTCATCTTGTTGCTCTTGTTTCCTCTTCGACTGTGCAGTGAAGGTCGGCTTGTACTCGAATTTCACCTTCGATTCCTCCATGTTCTTCGGGATGTTGAATCGAAGGTCGGGCTCGTTTATGCACGTCCCCTCCAGCTCACACACAAACGCGTTGCTTGGTGCGACCGCATCGATGGATTTCTCAATCAGCAGTCGTTTCAGGAGGAAATGTTGCAAGTTCGAGCTCCCAGGGATCTTGTAGTTCTTTCCTGTGAGCGCATGGACCACGCGCCACAGGCGATCGTTCTCGGTCACCAGCGCGCCTGCCGCCTTGCAGATCTCGCTAACATTGTTGGCGATCGTCCCCAAGTCCCCTCTTCCACCATGGAAAGCAACATCGCGATTCACGCACACCACGACCAGGCCCTTGCATGTGTTGACGAGGTCAGATATCGCCTTCTGCAGGTAGTCGATGATGGGGTTGGCGGTCACCTGCCATCCGCATCCTCTCATGCACACCCAATCATATAGCGACATCCAGATGTGCACCGACATTGGCGAGTCATCCATGTCTCGCCTCCGCCGTTCAGCGATGAGCTTATCCAGCTTCTGCAATCGGGAGATGATATTCAACGTGTCGTTGGGTGAGGAGACTTGCTCACTCGACCCATAGTATGATCTCTCCTCGATGTTTGTCCATCCCTGTTCGTTGACCATCATCTGGAAGGTCTTCGTGCTCCCTTTCGAGTTGACGGCCCTCAGGGGCCAATCCAGGACCAAGAAGCTCTTCTTGTGGATCATCATGTCGCGAATCGTCGCCTCGCCAATGGGGCTCCTCTTCTGCCTATTGATAATCCGGTTCAACTGTCCAGGTGCGTTGTCCGGGTTCTTCTCCGCCTGAATCAACGCGTTGATGGCTTTGGCGCCCGGAAGGCGTCCAGTAATCAAGCATCCTGTTTGGGCACACAAGAAAGCATACAGCTGTAGCCATGCCGCATTTCCCTTCCCAACATAGGAAAGAATGATCTTCTCCGCGCTGGTCTTCTCCTCGAAGTGCAATAGCGAAGAGGTCAGGCATCTCAGCATACACTCCCAATATGTTGCGTTCTTGCCTTCTGCAAGACACGGCCCAAATACAGTTTGTATGATTGGGTACCCCGTATTGTTGTCTATGTTGAATTTCACATTGACAGTCGCTCCGCCCAAAGTGGTACCCCCTTCGAATGAAGTGTAGGTATCGTGTCCAGCAGTTGGGTTGATAATTACCCATCTGTCGTCGTCACCGCCAGAGTTCATTCGGAAAATGGAGTCGATGATCTCGTTGTCGATCTTGACAGCATCGCTGGCTTGCGACCCCCCACTTGGAGCTCCCGGCTGGGGGACTGACCCACCAGCGGTTTGACTCCTTTGCCCGGAGCTTGATGCCGACTTCTGCTGTCGCTCCGTCTTCCGTGGCGGCTCCGTCTTCGATGAGCCCATCACCCACCATGTCGGCTCTTCCCCAACCACGAAATCCTCGGGGTACTTCTCCAGTTCCCTCTCGATTTCATGAATCGTGCAGTATTTATTCTGGAAGAATTCGATCATGACGTCCTTCTCGGCCTTCTTCTCGATCTCCTTCATCCAGCTTACCCACTTGCGCCGATCTTGGTTCTCAGCGGCCCTGTCAGCCGCGTGCGGTGCCAAGCTGATGGAGTTGATGTTCATCGCAGGCAGCTTCGACTCATAGATCATATCGATGCACCACAGGAAATCCCTGGCGTACTCAATCTCCCGGTAGAGATCGTTCAGCTCCCTTTTGTCTGGACGGAAATAAGCTGTATACGACTGATCTTTGGAGTCCTTCTCACCGAGCAATGGCTGCAATCTCCTCATGATGAAAGAGACGCACATGAGCGAATTGACCGCTCCGATGCACGCGTCAGAGATGTCACTGGGGGTTGACCCACAGATCATCCAGCGCAATAGGTTGTTCTGGCTGGCATTCTCATCCCTCCTCAGTGCATATGCGAGGTTCTTCATCGATGCCTGCAGCTCATTCTGGTAGACCAACCCAAGGTCCCAATTCTTCTGGTAGTCGTCCTTGGAACCACGACCGTAGGAGTCGATCTTGGGAGCCTTGATCACGCTCAACGTGAACACTTTCCCCCAGTTTCGATCTCTGTATCTTGCGATTCTCCGGTCGTGCCTCTCAAACTCTGCAGTCGTCTGGAACTCCTCAGAGCTCCTCCACCTTCTCGATGACGATGCCCTAGATGACTCGTCGTTGATGAATTCTTTGTACACCTCCCCAACCGGGGTGTTCTGGTGGAATGCTGCTTTGAACGACCGTTCATCGTTGTCCTCGGCCACGCCTAGTGCGAGATCCCAGATGTTCGCGATTGATCTCAACATATCCGCCCCTTCCATGCAGTACTTGGTTACGTTGAGCAACTCGGGGTTCTTCGCCAGCATCGTTGCCTCACCGCAAAGTTGGTTCAGCGCCGACACGATCTTCTTTCCCTTGCTGCAGAATTCCCTCCATCCAAGCATGCATTCGTCGGCAGAAAGCTGTCCGAAAACTTTGCTGATGAACTCTAAGGCAACCCTCATAGACTGCCCTTCACCTTTCATCATCCCGCGGCCCTTGGCAGAGTAGTACGCAGAGTATGCATAAATGGCGGGGACGCCTATGTCCTCGATCCACTTCACGCACATACCCAGGTCGCTGCTCATCTCCATCCTCTTGGGCATCCTCTTGCCTTCCTCGATGGCGTTCTTCACCAAATTTCCCAAGAAGATTGCTGCTTGCCTAGATTTCCCAACAGGCACGCAGAAGAACTCATTCGTGTTGACGACAGTCGGATTGGCAGTCATCTTGATGATATTCTCCAGAACCAGGAAAACCCAAAATAGGCAGCTGCAGATGAAGCCACGGAATTGTCCCAATATGATCCCAGCTTCAGATTGAGATGACGAACTCGTCCAGCTCCTTCTTGAAGCTTGGGGTTCGGGACTGACCCAGCTCCCCGTATGCACCAGAGGTTCGGGACTGGCCCAGCACCTCGGTTGTGCAGTTGGGGTGGTGCAGATTTCGCTCGCAGTAGCTTGGTGCTTCCGCGATCTCCTTCGCGTAATGCAAGCAAGAGCGAGTTTCAACGGTGCCGGTTTGAGGCACCTTGCTCGAGCACGAAAACGGCGAAGGATCACACCCACAATTATTGACGTGTACAACTGGGTTTCTTTGGTTTCACGACCAGCACAAGGTCCATGCTCATGGTTTCCATTGCATTTCTTAGACAACGAGCCACCAAGTTCAAAGTTCCATGATACAACTCTCCATGGTTTCTTGATTGGCATGGGTTTCTTTGCATATCTTTGTTTCAAGCCATAGCGACACCCATCAAACTCGTGACTAGTCCCATCATGCACGACCTCATGCAGTCTCTCATCTTTCCAATAATCACAACTTCCAGGCAACTCAAACAAAATCGCAGCTCGTTTTGTCATGGCATGCCGTTTAATCTCAACGAACCGTTCAAACAATCTCCAAAATTCTCTTTAAAGTTTGGCCTCGATTTTCTCTGCGGTGTCAATTCCGCGAGTCTTGTTGAGGCGTGCCCATGATGATCCCCCCGTGCAAGGCCCGGCGAAGAACAACAGATCGGAAGGTTTGGTAAGCACATGTCTGGCGATTCTCCCCCCGTACTCGCTCAGTAAGTCATCAACCAGAGTTATGGTGACAACCTGCGGCCCGTCATGGCGGGCAAGAGCAGTGAACCAGTTACGTGGTTCGGAACATGCCATCAGCACGATGGGCCGAGCCAAGTCAACACTGTAAAGAGTGACGACTGTGCGAGTTCTCATACCAGGAAGCGAGACATGAACAGGAGCGCGAAGCACACCACCGTCGTGTTTGACCATCGCGAGTTCAATACCCGGCGCTAACTGTGGCTTGTGCTTCACCGCAATGCGATACGGAACAAAACAACGACCAGGGACAAGCTGCTCGTGATTGATATGCAGACAACGCATGAGCAATTTCAATCGGAGCAACGTTTCCAAAGCAAGGTCGTTAACACACTTCAACTCTATGCGCTCGTTCGACAGTTCTTCAACAAATGCGGCCAGCACGGACTGCATGTCAACATCCCCGGACCCGACGTGAATTGGTCGTGGTCGTGGAGACCGTTCCCGCGCCGGTGCAGCGACCGGTACGGGATGAAACTGCCAAACTGCGCGTTCAACCCAACCATCAATTCGCACACATTGTAGCCCCGGGTCAACTCTATCCTCAACTTTGAGCCATGACCCATTCTTCAGAAACCAAGTGGAACGAAGCCACTTGCTCCCAAACGGTGTCATAACCGCGAGTGGAGGTTTCACACGCATCAATCTGGGTCCCTTGGCAACAACAACCGGATCATGTCCTTCATGCTCATGCAATCCCTCTTTAGATGTTAATCCAGACCACCATAGGTCCGGGGGCATGATCGGTATGTGTGTGTACGGAAATGTTGGAACTCCGTCAACTGTCCCCGAAGCGGTCTGCATGGTCCCCTTTATGGGATCACACGTGGGTGTGAGCGCCTTGAGGGTATCCGGGTCAGACAGCAAGCTCGGGTCAAGTAGACCAATCTGTAAACATGCATGTTTCCATTTGCGCCCATCGTTGAACGCCTTGGTGTAAATGTCGGCCGCCATCCTGTCGGTGACCTCATACGCCAAGTACATGTAATCACGTGTGAACATCTCATGCATCCACGAAATGCTAACACCATGGCTTCTCTCAAGGTGGCGCATCGTGGGGTTTCTCCCCGATCGCACGACACCGATCATAGCCTTGTTATCGTCATAGAACACAAAGTTCGGTGACTTCTTGAGAATCCGCTCTACCAGCTTGAGAGCGGGCATACCCATCGATCTCATGGCAACATCGGCCGCAACAATCTCGGCCTCGGGAGTGGAGTGACTCACACAACCCTGTCTTTTAGAGCTGCCAGACAACGGAAACCGGGTATTAGGCCCTTGTATATTCAAGTGTCCACCGGAGGTGGAACGCAGCGAGTCAATGCATCCCGCAAAGTCAGCGTCCGCATACAAGGCCAAGTGCACATCGTCCATAGGGTCTCCAACCCAACCGACCATGCGCCAATGTTTGGTATGATGCACATAGCACATCAAGTGATGCAAACCCCGATCATCGGAGTCAGTCCACCTATGCACGTTCCGTGCTAGGCGATTCACTTGCCGCAACAAATCGAAGCGAGCAATCCGCGCACCGTACAGCAACTTCATCAGTACGCTAGCGGCATGCGGAGCAAGGTGTCCACGCACGGGCTCCTTCATGGCCAACTCAGGAGTCCCTCCCCGTTGGTCCGGCACTGTGGCAGAACCGTCGGTGGGCACAAGATTGTTACACCAATTGCACACGACTGACGGCCCCTCTCTGGCAGGCTTCCGTGAGACGTGATTCTTTGTTTCTTCATGCAACTCAGGGGTGACAACCTTATTCAACTTCACGTCGCCCGCCACTTCAAGATAGCGGTCGACACAGGAACGTAGGAACTGTTCCATGTCATAGGTCACCGTTGTTACTCGGTGTCCGTTCCCGAGAGTGACGTTTCCCTTGCTTTGATTGCAACCAAGGTACATGTCAAGTCCAGTCTCGGGCTCAATCTTCAAACGTGTACGCAACATGCTCCACCCTTGGGCAAGGTTCTTCTGCGGCCCTGCCATTTTGAAGTCGTCGACATACACAACCAGAACAAGCTGGAGCTTTTCGTGAATGTACACTGAAGGCCATTCTTCGCCGATGGGCTCAAAACCAACGGCACGCACCGACTCATCGCAGTGCTGCTCCCAAAATGTTCCCGCATCTGGGTGTCCGTACAGCGCCTTCCTCAACGGGACGACTGGTCTTCTGTACTTAT
The DNA here is from genome assembly GCA_963377175.1 of Effrenium voratum. Taxonomy (NCBI): domain Eukaryota; class Dinophyceae; order Suessiales; family Symbiodiniaceae; genus Effrenium; species Effrenium voratum. The sequence goes on along the minus strand of CAUJNA010002252.1, from coordinate 9,836 downwards.
CCCATTTGCATTCACTTGGCACGGCCTCCGGTGGCAATTCAATCCAACACGGCGTGCCTCTCAAGGTGGCCTGTATATACGCCTGAACGGCGTCGGCCATCTGCACATCCCAGCCATCATGACAACCCAGAAAATCCGCCCAACGCGAGGCTTCAAATGAAGCAGGAGAGTTCCCCAAATCTTGAAACATCGCAGCTTCAAAGCTTTGGTTCTTCACTTGGTTCCCCAGCAACACGCCTCTACCCTTGAACTTCCTCTTAGGATCACCAACAGGCAACTGTGAGTGCTTTTCAACGCAAATGCCATGTGCGCGAGCCATGTGTATTTCCTCCCCCTTCGCTTTTGCTTCTCTGGCTACAGCGTCATATTCACGCACCGCGCCAAGATCGAAGACCCCCTGGTCGATTAATCCCGACCACTCTTTCTTCATTGATGCCAATGCATCAGGGTTGGTCAACATCTCTTTCCGGCCTACCGGCCTGGATACTAAAGCGTCGAAGAATCGTACAACTTTCACAGCCTTCTCTCTGTGCTGTATTCGCTCAGAAGTCACGCACGGCATCGATGGGTACTTCTTGGCTTCACCGTCTTCGCCTATCGCAGGCATTGCGAGTGGCACTTTTCCAGAAACTATCCTCAGCAGACTCCTCCCATTCATACCAGGTGAGATCCGTCGATTCGTCGACCGATGGATCCGTCCCCGATGCCGTCTCAGCTTCGTCTTTATGACTCTCCATGACTGATGCAACCGCCTTCGTCCAGTTTGGAGTCGACTTTGATCGCTCCTCAGACTTGAACTTCCAGGCATAAATTACCACCAGACACTCAAATTCTTTCTCAAGCTGAACGTTTCGTCTCATGACGTCTTGGGACTGTTTGGAATCCATGAGAACAACCACCCCGTCGACAGGATTAACAACAATCCTGACCCATTCAAGCTCAGCCAAGTGCTTCCCATCCATTGGGTTCTTGATCTTTGATATGTTCTTCCGCAATCCCCAATTGTACTGCCATTCTACTCCACCCCAGCGGTTCCGAAGCATCGCTCGAATTCTCTTACCACCGGGCATCTGTAATGTCCGTGCCTCTGCCGGCGCGGAAATATCAGACTCTTTACTCTTGGGATCTTCCTCTTTCCTTTTGCCACCGCCCTTCACCTCGGCCTTCTCTTCCTTGGTGTAATATTTACTCATCATCTTCCATTCTTCAGGAGTGAACTCTGGAGGTCTCGATGTCTTCATTAGCCTGAATCCATCCTTCCCGACAGGATACGGTCTTCCGGCCTTGTCGATTTTAACCTCCTTGCCATCGTCGTTGACGTACGTGATGCCATCCCCAGGTAGTCCAACTGACACGTGTGGAAGGTCGGACTTTACAACCTTCTCATCGCCCTTAGGGTGTCCATCTCCCTTCCCTTTTGAAGAGCTCGGTCTAGCATCTTCTTCTCCTGCATGATCCCCCCGATCTCCGGCGATTACCTCCGGGCCATCGTCGAGCAGTAGACCAGCGATCTGATCGACTTCATCGTCAAGCAGTCGCTTCTCGTCACTCTGCAGCAATTCAGGCTCGTAGTCCTCATCCTCGATCAGGCGGTCACGTGCATCCAGACCGATTGCATCGATAGACATCTCTATTCCTTCCAAAGTCTCGTTGGCAACCTTGTACTTCTGTTGTATTGGGAATGTCAGAGGAGATTTCAGAATCATCCTCTCCGTCTGATGTGGCATTCTCAACCGAGGTGGAACCTTTGCCTTCTTGATGTTCAGCTCTGCACCCGCAAATGCAGTAAGTGCCCAAGCACGATACTTGTTTGCCCAATGCATACCGGTGCTCAACACATATCCAGCAAATATACCAGTTTCCCCTCTCGGCTCGAACTTCTCCCTCTTTCCCCCTCGTGCTTCACTCGGCTTGAAGTCCACTAGCGCACCAAAAGGTATCTTCTCGCCCTTGAACTCCTCGCCATGCAGCCTCATCCATGCACTCGATCCGTTCACCTCTTCGATGTTCATGAGATGGCACAGAGTGGTGATGGCTTGCGCCCAATAACACGTGGGTAGACCGGCATGTACTAGACAAGCCGAAGTCTGGTCGATGATGAATTGATTTGTTCTTTCAGCAAGGGAATTGTTCTGCGGCCGTCCAGGCAGCGATAGGTCGTGGTTCAGCTTCAGCTCCACGCACGCATTGATCAGTTCCGGGCCGTCATCCGAATATACCTGCTTGATTTTCCTCCTCCCGCAGAAGTGCTTGATAGCCCTGACGACTGAGTCAGTGTCTCTTCTCGCGGTGGGATAAGCCATGATAATTCCGGTATATATGTCCCGGATGATGAGCGCATACCTGCCTTCCACTTCATGATCTCCTGATGCCGTCACAAAGTCGAACGTCACCAGGTCACCGAACGTCTTCACTTCTCTTTTGAATGCTCCCGTTCGTGATCTGAAGTGTCTCATCTTTGCCTTGACGCATGATTCGCAGAAGGGATTTCGGTATCTGTGTGTAAGCAAATGAGCTATGGAATTGGCGTCCTTCTTGAGGACTCCCACTTTCCTCTTTATTGATGATCCTTCGTACACGTCTACTTCGATTCCGGCATCTGGATCATCTTCATCAACCTCTTCCTCGTGAGCTTCGGCATCTCCATGTCGATGCGGGACTGACCCAACATCTACAGGTATTTCCTCAGCCACGGGAGGCGGACGTACCGGACCGGCTCCTCCGGGTGGCCCGAAGTCGAATGCCCCGTCGTGGTGTTCGCCCTCGGCCTCTGCGGACTCACCGACAGCGGCGGGTGTGACGTCGTTCTTATCGTCACCTCCCTGATCTGCCTCGTCGTTCGTTACCATCGCCAATACTTCCGAAAAGTGCTCCTTGAGGTCGTCTATCGTAGGGCGATGCCTGTTACTCCGAAGTTTACCATCACTCACTAGGTACGGGATGTCGTCCTTGACCGGCAAGTGCACGAATCCCTGCTTTGGCGTAACCATGAAAGGTAGTTTACCAGGCATCCAGTGAAATGCATAACACATCTTCATGCATCTCCTCCCCACTGACAATACCGTGGGTGTTTCATCCAATACATGCGGCTCGACAGTCTCGTCCAACTCGTCCACGACTATCTTGGCCACATCAGATGTGGAAGTGGAACCATTCGCGGTCTGGAACACGATCTCGTCGTCATCTTTCACGATGTCGACACCCAGGCTCTTCGCCTTGGCTCTTCCAATGAGATCATGACCACATCCGGTGTCCATCAACCATTTCACCCGTTTGCTGATGCACGTTGACATGGCGAAAACGTTCTTCGGCATACCATGCTGCTTCTTCCAGTCGACAGCCGATTCCTTGATCTCGTCCTTGTTCCGATCATACTCGAACATTATGCTGCTCTCCTTGGTCACCGGGAAGTAGTGCTTCTTATATACATCATCCACCACTTCTCTCAGTATCTTCGCACGTATCAATGATCGTTGGACTTGGTAGGCTGATAATTCACGATGATCACTGCTTTTGAACTTCTTCTCATCGACGTACACGTACTGATAAGGCTCATTCTCATTGTCCTCATAACCGTACCATTCCCCTTTTCGTTCCCATTGCCTTCTCTCGTCTTCGAGGTAGGTGATCTCCCCATTCTCGTCGACGTCGAGCACTTCCTTGAACCACACCATTCTCTCGGGGATCTCCGACTCGCCAGACCATCTCGATGATTCGCTCATCGCGTCGTCATCGTGCTCGTGGTAGATAGTCTCGGCTTCGTCCGGTTCGACCTGATCAACGTCCTTCTTGAAGCTTACCTTCCCTGCAGGAGCCGATTGCTTCAGGACTATCGCGGGCATTGCGATGGCCCTCCTCGCAATGGCTGGCGCTGCGGCTTTGGCGGCAGCCTTCGACTTGGCTTGCGCCTTGTCATTTGACGTTGCTGGAGCTGAATTGTTCTTGATGAGCTCATGCCTATACTTGCAAGCGCTTCCCCTATCGCACTTCCCCTTCTGAAACGCGAAGCATGCTCCATCATCTCTCTTTGGTGACGATGATCTGGACTTGGATTTGCCCTTTCCTTTCCCCTTGGACATGCTCTCCAACTTGTGCTCCGTCTTCTTGCTGTGGGAAAAAGTGCATTCATTTCCTTTCACGCACCCCTTCGCCGATTTGAAGTGGTACCAGCAGGGGTTATCCTTGCTTCCGCCCGGACTCTTGCCTCTGTCGCTGGCACCGTCGGACTTGCCGTTCTTGCCAGCGTGGCCCTTTGCCTTGGCTTTTGGGAGCACAGGAGCGGCATCAGGTCCACCGGGTTTCCCCTTTCTGCCCTTGCCACCCTGGTTCTCCTGTTTGCCAGTTGCTGGAGCCGCATCCTTCCCGCCTGACTTCATCATCGACTTGACCGACTTCTCCTTCATGTCGAGCATCAGGTCTTCCCGATCTGCCTTGATCTGATAGTCGATCAACGCCAATAAGAATTCATATGTCTTCTGAGGATGCTTGTCCGGTAGTCTATGGTAGGCATTGAGGCCGAACTCCATCTTCTTGCTCCCTTTGATCTTCCTGTAGAGGATGTCTCTGAGAGCCAGCTTACTGGGTCTGTCCTCGCTCCTCATCTTCAGCAGCAAATCATACCATTTGTTCCTGACATGACCAAGTTCTTGTCGCCAGGAAAGTCAAGGTTGAATAATGCTCGATGTGGTAGACAAGATCCGTTCTATCGGAAGTTCTGAATGATTGCATAACTAATGCCACCAACTCTCGTCCCTTCACGATCACCCCTTGTTGATGTCGTAGTTCAGAGTGTCGTGTAGCATCGAGGTATACGTCCTTGGCTTCGTCAGGTGCTTGTTTCAGCATGTTCTGCATGCCCATGGCCATCTTAATATCTATCGTAGCAAATCTGTCGCCACCTGAATCGCTAAGCAAATCCAGGTCTGGGTTCAACCCAAGAGCCTGCTCCAGCCATTTCGTCCATGCATCGGTATCTGGATCTGCACATGCGCTCAGAACATTCATCAGCAGTTGCATCTTCCAGGTGTCAAGTTGATGGATCTTTGGCCAGGCCGGAATAGATACTCTCTCGGCCTCTTTCCTCGAGATTCTCGGTCGATCATTCTTGATCTCTCGGTTATCTCTCGATCTCCTTCGTCTCCTCCGTGTCCGATCGTCTTCTTCCTCTTCTTCTTCCTCGTCTTCCTCATCTCCTTCGTCGTCGTCATCCTCATCCTCATCATCGGGTGGATCATCCGGAGGTCCTCCTCCGCCACCAGCGAGGCTCAACTGACGTCGACCCGCTCCCTGCCCATTCCCATTGGGCGGGAATCCACCGTAATCCAATGGGGGCGTAGTACCGTTGTTTCCCCCTCCATCACCACCACCAGTCGTAGTAGTGGATTGTGGGACATGCCCAACAACCCCTTGCATCTGGGATAGGTGTACATCGATCATTGGATCACCGAAAGACGGAAAGAGGATCGAACCTGGCATCAGCGACGAATTAGGGATTTGATTTGAAGACGATGACGGGACTGACCCAGCCACCTTCTTGTCTATCCTATTTGAATTAGCCTGGGTTCCTCCCTCAGCGCGTTTCACTACTGCTCGTTCACGATGTCCATCTTTGCTGCTGGAGGCTTCCTGTGTCTCCAGCTTCTTGTGTGCACGTAGTTCCTCGTTGTCAGCATCGAGTTGGCGTACAAAACTCTCTTCTTGCTTGAGCGTCGCCTCTCTTTCCTTCAGTTGTCTCTGAAGCTCATGCATCTCCTCGAGGTACTCATCGTACATTCCCTTAGCTGTCAATCTCCAGTACTCAGCCTCCTTCGACTTCTCGTCCATCGTGCACCGTTCCTCTTGTTTCTCTTCTTTGACCTGGGCTAACTCCAAGATCGCATCCTGACGATGACCACCTTCGACAGCAATCATCTGGTCCTTCATCGATATGTCGGACTCATACTGTTTGACGATCTCCTCCTTCTCGCGAAGCAAGCAATCTGCTCTCTTCGATTCCTGTTCCGCAAATACTGTAACGTCATTCAGCCTCGTCATCAGCTGTTCCCTGGAGTCCTCCAAAGAGTACGTCTCGGGGCGCTTGACGAGTGCATGCTCCAACTGTGATTTCAGACTCCGGACCATCTCCTCCTCGTTGAACTTCTCGATAGAGGTAGAAGATTCTATGCCTCTGATCTGTTGCTGATAGGCTGATATCTGTTGTGAAGCCTCACGATGTATCTGATTTGCACGTATAGCTGATTCCTGCGCGGCCGACTTCTCGCTTGCCATGTAGGATCTCATCAATGCAATCTCCCGCTTCTGCTCCATGATGTTCCTTCAGCTTGCCTCATCTGTTGCATCATAATATTCGACTCCATGTCTTTCTTCTCCCCGTACTGAAATGCGTTCATTTCCACCTTGCGCATCTGTTGGGCTTCTTCCTCAAACTTGCGCCATGCCTCAGCCATGTGGTGTTGGTGGTGACTCACTAGATGTCCCGACTGCTTGCTGGCAATCTCGCATCGTCTTTCCAGCTCCTGGATCCGGATGGTGCTTCCATAGTCTTCTTGGTTAAGATTCGCCATTGCTGCCGACATTTCATCAAGTGTCTTCTGATATTCCCCGATCTCCACCTCCATCTTATTCTTCTCTTTGATCACGGCGCGAAAATCTGCACTGGTGGGTGATTTTGACCTCCCACCCTTCGATGTCGATCTCACGCCCTTCTGCGACGTCCGTGGTGTCGCAGGCGAAGATGATGATCTTCTCGGTGGGGATTCTCTTTTCTTCGACTCCTGATGAACATCGATCTGCTTCCATGATCTTGTGGGAGTAGATATGTCACTGAATAGCGCGGAACCTCCGCTCCCAGGTTCATCCTGTGAATCTGCAATCATATCCATCACCGCAGGAAGAGCCATCAATCCATTGGATCCCTCTGAGCTGCTGTTTCCAAAAGTTGCAGTACTTGGGCTCGCCGAAGACGCCATTGTACTGTGTAGGTTATCGTTCCTTTATTGTCCCTGTACCCGCAATAAACCAGCTGTCTCCCAGTCCAGTGTAGAGCTTGTAGATACGGCTGATAACCTGTCAAGAGACGGCAAGGTGACGTCCCGTGGGACGCTGTGCACCGAACCCTCAAGCTTTAATACCAACCACGTAGAAAGGTGTATACGGACGATGCCGTTATAGCCGAACCCGTGTAACCGTTGTAAGGAAGAAGGAATGATAGTTACGACAGTGGTCCTGACGAATGCAGCGCAAGCAGTTTGTTTTGCTCTTAATGCCCGTCACGTATGTGCGCAGTCACACATCAGATCTTGAACCTCAATTGTGTCTTGAGCCAAATGGCGATCAATGGAACTTGGGAAGCAACACCAACAAGGACCTCAGAACAGCTACCCAATTTCGGCACGGGGCCTAGAGGGTTTTAACACGTTCTGACAGCCTTGCTGGCGGCATAATTTTTGTTCCTTGAAACACCTGGGTCCTTTCAATCGTAATGCTGTCCTGCATGCTGTTGCGCAATACAGCACGAGCGAATTGAATAGGGGGCCCACACGGGGCAAGCCACCAAGCTTAGGCTTGCAAGCGCAAGCCGCAGCGAGCATGGCCAGCCTGGGCGGGGCAGGCCACCAAGCCCACAGGCACAATCCCTGCAAAACGTCAACCAGCTTTAGGGGGCAAATGGGCCAAGCATTGCGTTTGACAAGTGAAACAACCCGGGGTCTCCATGGGAACTACTTTTATGGTTTACACGCGATACTGACTTCTGCGCCCTGCGCATTCCTCCCCGACGCACCCTTTTTCAGTTTACATAAAACGGATAGGCCTTGAATGTTTTTGTCTTTTCCGTGTCCCTGCCCCCCAGCCCCTTTCGCTCATAGTAATTTTAATTCTCTGCCTTTGTCACTTCCATGGTTGGTTGTTTTCATTAAAATTTCCTCTCTGTGGTTCTGCCTCCCGTTCTTTGTCTCTCATTCTCTCTAACTTGCTGGGCCCCGGTCTCATGATCAACTTGCTTTGCCTTACAGGTGTCCAAAATTTTGCAACGCGTAGCGCCGCATTTGCGCCAGCCAGTCGTCAACAACAAGGCTTTGACAAACCTCTGGGCATGCTGCAAGGCACCCAGCGAGGAGCTGGCAGCGGCGAGCGTGTCCGGCCCTGTGAGGCAGGCTCCGGCTGCGTTTGGCCACCTTGCTCCTCATACACAAAGAAGTCGTCCATCGGCTGCCACTGCGAGCCCTGTGCGGGCAACAAAGGAGGCAAGGAGCCGCCGAAACACTTCCAGCTAGGCTAACCAACGCAAAAGCTACTGCGCGACGCAGTTTTGCAGCTGCCTAGCAACACCGTCGTCAAGAATGTCCAGGTCCGGCCTTGGACTCGCTGGCGGCCCGTTGGCATTCAATCACGATCTCGCCGCTCTGCGGCACAGGGTCCGCCGAATCAGGCTGGGGCAAGCCACCAGAGCCTACTTTGCCTCCCGCAAGTGGATTCCCAGTGGCCTCTGGCTGAGGTAAGCCGCCAACGCCGTCGCTGCTGCGGCTGCCTTGCTCGTCAGTCTGACCCTTGCCCGCCGCGCTGCCGCCTTTGAGGCCCTTCCCGCCAATTGGCACACCCACGCCCATGAAGAAACCTACGATGACGCCAGCAACGAGCGCAATCGACATGGCTGCAGCTTTCACGCCAGTGATGGGGCAAGCCACCAAAACACGGCCGCGCCTGCTAACTTGTCTAATAGCCGCCAAGCGAACACAGCGCGTCTTGACTTGCCAAGCACGGATGGTTTTGCAAGCGGGCCGCAGTGACCAAACCTTGGAAGCAATAGAAAACAACTGCCTTCTGAGCTGTCGCCATTGAGCCTGTGTAGCCGCACAATCAGGAAAACTTTAAGGTCACTAGTCCAGATTTGGCGTGGGGCCAGGCCCCACTAAAAGTCTGGTAGTAACAATGCGCGCGCCCGCAGCCTGCAGGCAGACTTCCCACGAAAGTCTTGTTTTTCGAGCCGCCCTTACACACGAAAGCCTTTCTGCAGGCAGACTTCCCACGAAAGTCTTGTTTTTCGAGCCGCCCTTACACACGAAAGCCTTTCTGAGAACGCTTCCGGAAAAGGGCGGTTTCAGAAGCGCCCCTTCTGAATCCTTACTGCTGGATGGGGCATGCCACCGAAACCAGCGTAAGTCATTGTGGGCGCCGGGCGGGGCAAGCCACCGAACCCGCAAGCGCACACCGCAACGCATATCTGCTCTGCAAAAACACATCTATCCGCTTGAAAAAAATGATCCGGGCGGGGCAAGCCACCGAACCCGCAAGCGCGCACCGCAACAAGCATATCTGCTCTGCAAAAACACATCTATCCGCTTGAAAAAATGATCCGCAAGAAACATACGACTTGGGCGGCTCTTGCGTCGCATCACGCATGTCCGTTCGTCAGCTCACAGCTTTCCTGTGAGACTCTTTTGCCCTGAGACGCCTTCCCTCTTGCTTGCAGAAGGCGTAGGGGCCGGGCGGGGCAGGCCACCGAACCCGGCAAGCACAAGCGCATGCAACAACTTCAATCGTTGGCGGGCTTAGTTTGGAGGAAGGGGGAGCTGGGCACCCTATTGCTGGATGGGGCATGCCGCCAAAACCAGCGAAAGGATTTGTTTAAGGGGGCCGGGCGGGGCAAGCCACCGAACCCGCGCAAGCAAACGCAACAACGTCAATCATTGATGGGCTTGGGAGGAGGGGGGGTGGGGCGGGGCAAGCCACCGAGCCCTCAAACAACAAACGAGATGAAAAAAGATAATTCCGTTCCGACTCTCCGAAGGCGCAGCCAGCGAAAAACGATGCTGCAGGAGTCAAGCCTTTCGCAACAA
>CAUJNA010002251.1:0-39278 GCA_963377175.1 Effrenium voratum | reverse complement strand
CCGAAATCCGTTTTCTGCCCCGAAAAGCCTGCGAATTCCAGCCCGCTGAGCTCGTCACCGCTTGTCACCGCTTTGTCACCGCTCGCTTTTTGGGTGCAAAAGTGCGCAAAACCGGGCCCAGTTCCCGAGCTCCTTCTCCGCAGGGTTTTTCGCGGCCCGACAGCCCGCCGAGGACCAGGCTCGGAGTCCGACAGCCCGCCGAGGTGGTCCGTCAGCCCGCCGAGCTTGTCACCACTGATGTCACCACTGATGTCACCGCTCCATCCGGCGCCGGTTTTTGGTGCAAAAAGCGCTCAAAACGGTCGAGTCCGAAGAGTCCGTTTTTCGTGTCGGACTGCAAGTGGGATGCCCGAGCCTCCAAGTTCGCTCGTTTTCCGCCGAAATCGGGCTCCAGACGTCAGTTTTCCGCTTTCGGCCCGGAAAAGCGGCGAATTCCAGCCCGCCGAGCATGTCACCGCTTGTCACCGCTTCGTCACCGCTGTCCGTCAGCCCGCCGAGCTTGTCACCACTGATGTCACCACTGATGTCACCGCTCCATCCGGCTCCGGTTTTTGGTCACCGCTCCATCCGGCTCCGGTTTTTGGTGCAAAAAGCGCTCAAAACGGTCGAGTCCGAAGAGTCCGTTTTTCGTGTCGGACTGCAAGTGGGATGCTCGAGCCTCCAAATTCGCAGGTTTTCGGTCGAAAGCGGGCTCCAGACGTCAGTTTTCCGCTTTCGGCCCGGAAAAGCGGCGAATTCCAGCCCGCCGAGCATGTCACCGCTTGTCACCGCTTCGTCGCCGCTCTCTTTGGGGCCGAAAAGTGCGCAATGGAAAAGCGAAACTCCAAGGGTTTGCAAAACCTGGTTGATCCTGCCAGTAGTCATATGCTTGTCTCAAAGCCGTTCCTAAAAAGGTCTCGGGCTCGATTCCTCCCGGGTCCGCCCCTGATCACCCTAAGAGCCACATCTCCACCGAAGTCGGAAATCCGACCTCGCTCTACACCGAAGTCGGATTGGGGCCTGGTGCGGGCCTGGTGCGGGCCTGGCAATCCTGTGTTGGACACAGGAATGCAGCTTCAATCCTGCCGCGGGCACAGGATTGCTTCATTCAATCCTGTCGCCACAGCAGGATTGCCCTGATGCAGCACCAGCAGCTCTGGCTTGGAGCCGTTCTTGCCCGAGCACAGCCTTGTGATGGAGCCGGCCCTGCTGTAGAGCTCCCAGGCTTCAGGCACGTGAAGCACAGCGACGTCCCCCAGCAGCCGGTCCACGTGTGGAGCTAGCCAGGATTTGCTTCCCATGTACTTCAGCCGCATGCCAGCCTTTAGATTTATCCCGGTCTCACTGCCCGGCTTCCCAGCGTCGAATTTGGGAAGTAAGGCAAAGGACGTATGGGGAAGATCAAGCTGTTTCCTACGGCTGAGTACAGCAGCAAACAGCCCTCGGACCCCGTGGTGCCCCAGGTACCATGTACAGGTATCTTCCTCGGCCCCAGCAAGTCCGGCAAGACCGTGGCGCTGATCAGCATGATTCTGGAGCAATACCGCGGTGTCTTCGAGAAAATCTATATCGACGACAGCTGGGTCCCTGTAAAGAAGTACATAGAGGAGGACCTGGGGGTTAATACCGAGCGGGAACAGGCCTACTACGACGAGTGGGACGAGGCAGCGCTGCGGGGGATCATCCAGAGGCAGCGCAAGATCACCGAGACATCCAAGAAGTTGGAGATGAAGAAACTCTACCAGGCGCTGATTATCCTGGACGACTACGCAGATAGCCCGCAGCTGCACAAGGCCCACGGCGCCCTGGACACGCTCTTCATCAGAGGCAGACACATGCAAATAAGCACCTGGGTGAGCTCCCAGAAGCTGAGGCTCATCAGCGCAGCAGTGCGGGTCAATCAGCAGTTCCTCTGCTGCTGGAGGCTGCGCAACCAGCACGAGCTGGACGCCGTCATCGAAGAGCTCAGCGCCCTGCTGCCGAAGGACAAGCTGCACAGGATCTACGAGCAGGCGACCCGAGAGCCCTACAGCTTCCTCTTCGTCTACTACCTCCAGCCAAAGAATGAGATGTTCTACTTGCGCTTCGAAGAGCGTTTCGCATTGGAAAGAGAAGCCGATGGGAGCGGCGCTCAGCTTCCTGGGCCAGAAGCTGTTCGCTAGCTCCACACTGATCAGCGCACGGTGCGAGAATATCTCCTGCTGCACCTCCGTCACAGCAGTCCAGCCGCCCATCGTTCGCCGAACGGGTGGCTTCCTAAAGAAAAGAATGACGACGATCTACGTGGACAGCCGCAAGAGGGTAGCCGGCTCGGACAGCGACTTCGAGGTAGACCTGGGAGAGTCCCTGCACATGCAGAGCGATGCCAGGCTGGCCGTCTATAAGATCAGAATCGCCGACAGCTTTTTGTCGACAGACCGGGGCCGCTACCTGTACTGTGGTGGACGCCGCGCTCGGCACGCTGAATTGGGCGCTCCTTCCGGAGGGCGCCTACACGGGCTCCCGGCTGGCAGCCTGGATCAGCTCCAACTTCGCTACTGCCACGTACAGCGAGACCACGAACAGCCTCAGCGTAGCCTACGACGGCAACCGCCTCATTCTGAACGATCTGGAGCTGCAGCAGCAGTTCCCAGACGCTGTGGACTACCCCACCTCGCCGGGCGCCTCTCCGAGCAAGCCCTTCAGCATCGATCACATGCTAGGCCCCAGCTTCGTCTCCGGCAACCAGCAGGTCTTCGAGTTCGTGCGCATGAATTGCTACAACGAGGTCTACCTGCGCTGCCCCCAGCTGGCCAACGCCAGCCGCGTGCTGGGGAATCTGGGGGACGACATCCTGTCCAAGATAACGCTGAAGAGCGGCGTGGGCACCGGCTCCGATGACGGGCACTTCATGGCCGTTAGGGGCCCCATCACCCTGAGACACCTGCGCTTCCGGCTGACAGACCTGGAAGGCCAAGTCGTCCGACTGCGGGGCTCGTCGTTGTCCTTCGTGCTGTTTTTGGATCACGTCTAATTCCCCGAAGGTCTTTAAAAAAAATATTTTCTATTAAAAAACCGATGAAGCAAGCGCAACCGGCGCCAAGGCCTAGAGGCAGGCCCCCGGGCAGCAAAAACAAGCCGAAGCCGCCCGAGTTGCCCCTGGCGAAGAGAAAAAGAATGATCGCCGACCTGGCGAGGAGAGAAAAAATGATCGACGACCTGCCCACGGAGCCGGCGTATGACTCCCCTTTCCGTCCCAAGAGGGTGAGATTTCCCACAAAGCCCAAGACGGCTCCCAAGGCTGCACCCAAGGCAGCGCCCGCGGCCAAGGCTGCGCCCGCGGCCAAGGCAGCACCCAAGGCACCGCCCAAGGCAGCACCCAAGACAGCGCCCGTGCCCAAAGCAGCACCCAAGGCAGCGCCCGTGCCCAAGGCAGCACCCAAGGCAGCGCCCAAGGCTGCGCCCAAGGCAGTTGCCGCCAGCTCCTAAGCCCAAGGCAGTGCCCAAGGCAGCGCCCAAGCCCGAGCCACAGCTAGAGCCCGAGGTACAGCCCGAGCCCGAGGTACACAGAGAGGTACGGCCCGAGGAGGTACGGCCCGAGCCCGTAGAAGCGCCTCGGCCGAGCGAGCGCGCCATGCGCATGCTGGAGAGGCAGTCGGCCTACGACCGGCTGACGGCGGGAGCTAGCGTACTGGTGTAAAGAGCAAGATGATGTCGATCGAATCTCGCAACGCGCCGCAGATGCTCCGGTGGTTTCGAAAGACGTATCCGAGCTATGACCTGCAGCCGCTGCTGCTGAAGCGCCAGCGAGAGCTGGAGGAGGCGCGGGCCTTCAACAACTGGCTTGGCGAGCGCCGGCTAGCCCAGGAGGGGCAGCGGCACCTGGACGACGTGAGCCGGCTGACGGAGGCCGTGCACCGCCAGGTCCCTCAGCTGCGCTACGCGCGCGCCGAGCGCAGGGGCGTGGAACGCGCAGCGGGCGAAGTTGCCGCGCAGTAACCCATAAAGAGATGAAGACGCTTCGGTCCCACGGCTTCAATCAGCGCCTGCGCTTCGAGCAGGTTGTGGGCTACCTGGAGCGGAACGAGCCGCTGCCCCTGGACCAGCCGGACCGCAAGGCCACCACGTTCGTCACGAGCCACTTCTACTTGGACGATTTCGTACAGTCCAGCGAGGACCCCAACCCGCAGCCTCTGCAGCACACGCCGCTGAGGGCGATTCCCCAGAGGAAGGCTTCCGCACTCCCGCCGAGGCCACGGACGAGGATGTGCGACTTGCTCGGATGTACCAGGGCTACGGAGGAACCCGCTTTGTCGAGGACGACCTGGCTGGAGACCCCGAGGCCGACGCGCTGACGAACAACGGACAGGGCCTGCCCTCCATCACGGGCCGTCTACGCAGCGCGGCCGACGGAGCGCAGGCAGCAGCGGACCTTGTGGGCGCAGGAGCGGCAGGGCTCGCGGCGGTGCAGGCCTTCCGCTCCCAGCTCCCCCAGGACGCTGCCGAGTACGTGCGCCTAAATGTGATGCCCCGCAGCCGCAGCCGCCGCCGCAGATCATAGGCCGACCCGACGACGTTGAGCGCCTCCTGGACGAGGCGGGGCAGCGCGCGCAGGAGGTGGAGCGCGGCGCAGCGCAGGCTATAGAGGAGACGGCTGCGGTGGCCGCAGAGGAGGGTGAGGTAGCCGCTGCCGCCGAGGGCGTGGGCGGGGCCTTTGGCTCCTTGGGGGGCCTGGCAGAAGGAGCAGCAGCCCTCGCACCTACGGCGGGCGAGGTTGCTGGAGCGATGGCTGCCACGGCGGGAGTTGGCGCAGCGGCCACGGCAGGGTTGGCTGTGGGACTCGCAGGCGGCGCAGCCTACGGCCTGGCCGCGGCACGGGCTGGGTGCTGGAGAACACGCTCTTCCGGCCTCAGCAGGGCAGCGAGGACGCGGCCGTGCAGGACGTCCGGTCCGCAACAACATGAACGACGCCACGCAGCCCCAGCACTTCACGCTGCGCACCGGCAGCAGCACTTCGGGCAGCCCCGCATGTAGCCGCGCCTCCTCGCAGTCTGGCTTCCGAGTCCAGGCGCAGACCAATCACACGCCCCGCCCCTTCTCCTGGGGCCTGAACCCCGTGACTCTGCCTCAGTCCCAGCCGAACTCCCGGGCAAGCTCCCGCAGCTCGGGGCAGTCGCGCCAGAGCCGCCTGCCTCCGCCGAGCTACGACCAGCTGGCCCGAGACATCGAGGCGGCCTAGACTCTCCTTCGACGTACGAACAAAAATGAGTGTTGCGCTACATGTAAAGAAGCATGGAGGTAGTCACAGCCGGAGCACAGGATGAGTTGATGCAGAGCTTGGACTACAAGCTGAAAACCAGCACCACCAACTACGTGACCGCACGGCACGACGTGCAGTATTTTCCCAGCTCGCTGAGCTCCTTCTCCCCCGCCACCTCGAGGGTCTGCCGCATTCCTCTGACCAGCGGCACCTCGTTTATCGACCCCGAGTCGATCAAGATCGCCTTCAGAGTCAGAAACACGGTCGCCACCAACCCGCTGGCGCCTGCCACTCCGAACCCCGCCTGTTTCATCCAGAGGATCCAGGTCTTCGCCAACGGCCAGCGCTGCGACGACATAAACGACTACGGCCGCACCGTGGCCGTGCATGACCTGCTGAAGGGCCGCGAGTACAACCAGAACAAGGCCGTGGAGGGCTTCGACGAGGTGAACAACTCTCGGACGACCCGCGCGGTGCACCAGAGCGGCTACGCGGACGTGCTGCTGCGCCCCACCATGGTGGGCATCCTGCGCTGCGGGAAGATGTTGCCGCCGCAGCTGAACCTGGTGATAGAGATCGAGTTCGCGGACGCGACGACAGCGCTGTGGTCCGAGAACGCCGGGGCGCACCCGGCGGGAGCCACGCTGAGCACCGATTTCGAGATCCAGAACGTCCGAGTTCTGGCCTCACCGGTCGTCCTGGACTCTGCGCTGGTAGAGTCCTTCAACCGCGTGCTCCTCTCAGGAAGGTCGCTCGTGTTCAGCTACCCCACGGTGCACACGCAGCAGTCCACGGTGCCTCCGGGCGTGGCGGAGCACAACGTCACCGTGGCGCGCGCCCTCACGAAACTCATGGGAGCGTTCGTGACTTTTTGGGACAACGACGCGGGCTCCAAGATCCACCTGCTGGCCAACCCGGGGCAGGACGTGGCCCCCATCGGTGCGGCCAGGCAGGAAGACAGTCTCCTGGAGTCGCAGATGCAGCTGGGCAGCCTGCAGTACCCGCGCAATCCTATGAAGGGAGCCTCTGAGCACTTCCACTTCCTATCGGTCCTAGCGGGGACCTACGACGACACGGTGCGCAACATCGACATCGACCGCGCGGGCTACCTGCGCCACAGCTTCATAGCGGGCTTCCCGACAGAGCGCGTGCCCAAGATGCCCCTGAGCGGCGTCAGCACCCGTTCGGGCGACCTGGCTCGGTTCACATTCATGGCGCTCGACGGTACGATGACTGATGTGTTCATCCACCTGATAGCCTATCAGCTGGTGACGCTCTCTGGCACAGGAGTCTCCGTGCTTGACTAGTAAGGGTCCATAGCTCAATTGGAAGAGGCTCTGAAGCTCTGAAGCTTGCAGACCGCAGGCTCGATTCCACCCGGGCGCGGATCATTTTTTTACTTGGCGAGTGCCTTTGGGAATTCTTTTTTCCCTCGAGCCGAGACGGGTCTCCGAGACGGATCTTCCCACCTCCAACCCAGTGAGCGCCTCTCCTGGGAATAAGAAATTCCCGAGACGGATCTTCCCGCCTCTCCTGGGAACAAGAAATCCCCGAGACGGATCTTCCCGCCTCCAGCCCGGTGAGCGCCTCTCCTTAAGAGACTTTAATTCCCAGGTCCGAGACGGATCTTATTGCCTCCAGCCCGGTGAGCGCCTCTCCTTAAAAGACTTTAATTCCCAGGTCCGAGACGGATCTTATTGCCTCCAGCCCGGTGAGCGCCTCTCAGGGGAGCGAGAAATCCCCGAGACGGATCATTGTGGAGAGACGGATCATTGTGGAGAGACGGATCTTTCCGCCTCCAGCTCGGTGACCGCCTCTACCTAGAGGGCTTTTATTCCAAGGTCCGAGACGGATCTTCCCGCCTCCAGCCCGGTGAGCGCCTCTCCTTAAAAGACTTTAATTCCCAGGTCCGAGACGGATCTTATTGCCTCCAGCCCGGTGAGCGCCTCTCCTGGGAGCGAGAAATCCCCGAGACGGATCATTGTGGAGAGACGGATCATTGTGGAGAGACGGATCTTTCCACCTCCAGCCCAGTGAGCGCCTCTCCTTGGGAAAGTATTTCCCCATGTCCGAGACGGTTCTTTTCGCCTCCAGCCCAGCGAGCGCCTCTGCGTAACCTTTTTGTTTGCAAAGCCCATTCCCAGACTAATTGCCACGTTTTTCCGGAAATGCTCGTTGTACGCGCGCGCCCTGGTGGGCTAGCTTGTTTTGCACGAATTTGCATGGTTTTGACATTATTTTGCTTGATTTTCGCATGACTTGGTTTTGCACGGATTTTGACATGATTTTGCTTGATTTTCGCATGACACGGTTTTGCATGTTTTTTTGACATGATTTTCGCATGACATGGTTTTGCACGGATTTTGACATGATTTTGCTTGATTTTCGCATGACACGGTCTTGCATGGTTTTTGACATGATTTTCGCATGACATGGTTTTACATGCTTGGAATCGGCATGCGCTTCACCCCAACACGTCCCCCCTGAGTTTTTTTTTCCTGTCAGGCTGTCGTACGTGTCAGGTCCAGGAGAACTTCGTGGAGTGGGAGGCGGGGCAGTGCCGAGCGGGCACTTGTAACTAGACGTGCCGAGCGGGCACAGTGCCGAGCGGGCACTTATAGGTAGACGTGCCGAGCGGGCACAGTGCCGAGCGGGCACTTGTAACTAGACGTGCCGAGCAGGCACAGTGCCGAGCGGGCACTTATAGGTAGACGTGCCGAGCGGGCACAGTGCCGTGCGGGCACTAGTAGGTAGACCACTTGTAGGTAGACGTGCCGAGCGGGCACTTGTAGCTAGACGTGCCGAGCGGGCACTAGGACGTACCGAGCGGGCACTTGTAGCTAGACGTGCCGAGCGGGCACTAGGACGTACCGAGCGGGCACTGTGCCGAGCGGGCACAGTGCCGAGGGTACCCGGTGCCGAGCGGGCACCGTAGGAGCGAGCAGCACCAAGCAGGCGACGTTGTGTTGTGGGGCCACTGTGATATAGGCGGCCACAGTACAAGCGGTTGAGCGTGCGCTTTAGTACGCCTCCGCCCAACCTCGTTTGATACAGGCTCGCCCAACCTCGTTTGATGCTGGCTCGGTCGGGTTTTTTTAAGTACTGGTTAGCCCAACGGGTCCGGGCGGGATCGTTTTTTCGAGTACTGGTCTGCCCAAAGGGCCCGGCATTTTTGGCTTAGTACTGGTCTGCCCAACGGGTCTGGAGGGGTTTCGGATTTTTTTTAAGTTCTGGTTTGCCCAGCACGTCTGGAGGGGTTTCGGATTTTTTTTTCGAGTACTGGTCTGCCCAAAGGCTTCGGGGGTTTTGGCTTGGTACTGGTCTGCCCAACGGGTCTGGAAGGGTTTCGCTTTTTTTCAAGTACTGGTCTGCCCAACAGGTCTGGAGGGGTTTCGGATTTTTTTCGAGTACTGGTCTGCCCAAAGGCTTCGGGGGTTTTGGCTTGGTACTGGTCTGCCCAACGGGTCTGGAAGGGTTTCGCTTTTTTTTCAAGTACTGGCCTGCCCAACAGGTCTGGAGGGGTTTCGGATTTTTTTTTCGAGTACTGGTCTGCCCAAAGGGCCCGGCATTTTTGGCTTAGTACTGGTCTGCCCAACGGGTCTGGAGGGGTTTCGGATTTTTTAAGTTCTGGTTTGCCCAGCACGTCTGGAGGGGTTTCGGATTTTTTTTCGAGTACTGGTCTGCCCAAAGGCTTCGGGGGTTTTGGCTTGGTACTGGTCTGCCCAACGGGTCTGGAAGGGTTTCGCTTTTTTTTCAAGTACTGGCCTGCCCAACAGGTCTGGAGGGGTTTCGGATTTTTTTTTTTTTTTCGAGTACTGGTCTGCCCAAAGGGCCCGGCATTTTTGGCTTAGTACTGGTCTGCCCAACGGGTCTGGAGGGGTTTCGGATTTTTTTTTTCGAGTACTGGTCTGCCCAACGTGCCTGGGGGGTTTCGTTTTTTTAAGTACTGGTTCGCCCAACGGGTGCGGGGGGGGTTCGTTTTTAAGTACTGGTCTGCCCAACGTGCCTGGGGGGTTTCGTTTTTTTAAGTACTGGTTCGCCCAACGGGTGCGGGGGGGTTCGTTTTTAAGTACTGGTCTGCCCAACGTGCCTGGGGGGTTTCGTTTTTTTAAGTACTGGTTCGCCCAACGGGTGCGGGGGGGTTCGTTTTTAAGTACTGGTCTGCCCAACGGCTCATGACCCAACCAGACGAAGGGCGTCGGAGTTTTTTTAGGCCCTTGTAGGAACCTATAGGAACCACTGGCTCGCCCAACCTCGTTTGATACTGGAGAAGGATCTTATAAGAAATGATCCTCGGTTCAGTCCGGAATGCTCAGCCGATCCGCAAGCTCTGCCGTGGCCGCACTCGCAATCTCCTCGCACAGCGCCGTAGGAATGCTGTAAAGCAGCTCACGCGACTGCCCTCTGACCTTCTCACGCAGGCCCCCCATGAGTCGAGGCCCCCCTTGGGCGCCCCTCAGATGCCTCCCGTCCTCCCACGCATCGCACCGGCTGCCGGTCCTGCACAGCCCTCGGCTCGGCCTCCAGCGCATGTTGGTCCACAGCCGCGTCTGCTTCCTGTACGGAGTTCCGTACTTGCAGTAGGTCACGTCCACCCAGGGCAGGCGCTCCATGAACGGGCGGGTCTTCAGCAGGCCGGTGGCCGGATTCTCTATGACCCACATGAGCGGGTCGAAGTGCGCCATGATCTCAAGGGCTCTGAGCACCAGCGCGTCGCCCTCCTCGAGTCGTCGAGGGCGCATCGTCAGAGCTCGGCTGTACTCCGTGCAGACCGGGCTGGCCCAGACCATGTCAAAGTGCCCCGGCGGAAACAGCGCGTAGTCCCAGCTCCGGATGTCGCACAGGATCGTGGGCTCAAATTTCGATATGATGTCCAGGGAAACGACCTCCCACCCTGCCGCCTCGAAGGCTCTGCCAATCGACTTTGTGCCGCAAAACAGCTCCAGCAGTCTCGGCATGTTTAATAACCACCACCAGCACAACGAAGCACGCACAGGCGACGACGCGGCTCAAGCAGTTTCGCATGCTCGGACCAATCTTTTTTTAATCGGAGACAGAAAAGGATGACGAGCCAGACAAGCATGTGGAACTTGGGCGAGGTGCGCTCCAATGCTAAGGGTGGCAAATTCTTGTGCCTGGAGCCGCTGTTTTGGCAGAGCGAAGCTTCGCTGGAATTCCCATGGGAGCCCAGGGCTTTCTCCGAGGGGCAGCGCCCCAGTGTGAGCTTCGCAACCGACGAGCGCACGAGGCTCTTCTGGGAGCGGGCCGAGACCGATCTGGTCGAGCAGCTGGCGGCCGCATCCGAGCGCGTCTTCGACGCGAAGCTCACGCCCGAGGCCGTGCGCCAGCGGCTGCTGCCCTCTGTGAGGCAATCGCGCGGCGGCGATTGGATGCTGAAAGCCAAGCTGTCGGCCCACGCGCGCTTCTGGAACGCCGGCGGCACGTTTGCGGACCGCCCCGCTGAGCTGGCTCACTGCGCCGCGCGCGTTAGGCTGAGAGCGCGCAGCTTGTGGCTGATGAGCGGCATGTGCGGGTTGAGTCTTGAGGTCACAGATCTGCGCGTGGAGCCACCTTCTCGAGAGTGCCCGCTGTAGTTTCTTCCGATGCCGCAGCCTTTTTTGCTCATTAAAAAAAATTCAGAATGGCCACCCATGTCCTTGAGCGCCGCGAGCAGCTGAGGCCTCTGCTGAGGGCCGCCGTCGATGCCGAGGCGCTGAAGCGGGGAGCCTCTCTGGAGGAGGTGAGCCGCCTGCATGACGCGCTTACTCGGGGAGCGCCCGTGCTGGAGCGGCTGCTGGCTGACGGGGTCGCCGGCAGGTTCCCGGCGGAGGAGGTCGACATGCAGGACTGGAGGGACATGCTGAAGCGCTCCCAAGAGCTTCGGCTCAAGCTTCGCAAGCGCATCAACCAGCGCACGGCCCGCTGCTCCGCTCCCGCGGTGGCCGAGGAGCGCCAGGAGGAGAGCTGCGAGACGCTCCGCGAGAAGCGCGAGGCCCTGAGGCAGCGCCGCATTCGCACGAGCGACATCGCCTTGCTGGCGCAGATCGAGAGAGGAGCAGCTCGTCAGCAAGAAGATCGCTGAGCGGCTGCCGGTCTCGCTGGCGGCCAAGAGCGCAACCCTCGCAGCCTTGGAGCGGGTTGAGAAGGCGCGCAAGGAGCTGGACGAGGCCTCCAGAGAGCTCCTCACTGCGCTGAACCTGCAGGGCAGCAGCACCGACTCGCTGTGAATAGAATCCGGGACAGAACAGAAGCCAGGACAGAACGTGACAGAAAAAAGAAGCGCTCGTCCGACCGACTGAATATTTTATTATTTTTTCTATAGAAAGCAATTTATTCAGCTCAAACCAATTCGCGCCATGATCTCCGAGCTGTCTGACCGCATCTGGGGCCGCCTGGGGCTCAGCGCTGTCCGGGCGGTGCCTCTGGAGGAGCCGCGCGCTCCTAGCGCCGAGGCCGCTGTGACAGAACTGCGCCCGCGCGGGGCCGCTTGGACGCGCGAGCTGCGGCTGCGCCCTCTTCCTGGGCAGCAGGTCTTCACCATCGATGCCATGCGGCTGCTGGTGGACCGGCTCCAAGACCTGCTGGCAATTCGGCTGCCCTTCCTCGCCAAGGTCAGCTTCCAGATCCTGCTGACGCGCCCGGCCGTAAACGACGAGGACGAGGACGAGGACAGGGTGGAGCTCACGCTCCACTACCTCAGGCTGGCGCCGTGGATCGTGAGGCCCGCGCCTCTGTCGGCCCGCGCCGGAACCATGATGGCAGCCATCAGGACGAAGTTCGAGGTCGCGCTCGAGCGCTCCCGCTTCCCCGAGTCTAACTGGACCGTCGTGGGCATCACGGCGGCGTATTTGCTGACTGCGCCCTCGCAGCAGCTGGCCGACATGCCCGCGCCCCCGCCGCCCAACGAGGCGGGAGGCTGCTGGAAGGAGCTGCCCGAGACCCTGGCCAAGAAGAAGGCCATCTGGAACCCTCAGAACGAGGACCACCGCTGCTTCATGTGGTGCGTCCTCGCGCACTGCCTCGGGGTCGAAGGGCTCACCTGGCAGGAGCGGAAGAGGACCGTGAGCTGCTCGGGCTCCTTCTTCTACCCCGAGATGACCCGCCGCGGACGCCGCCCAGTGGGCTGGCAGCCCGCTCTGGCCGACGTGGGGGTGGACTTCTCTGGCCTGCCGACGGACCGCCCCGTGGGCTTCGACGACATCGAGGCCTTCGAGCTCCGCAACGCCGGGCGGGTGGAGGTCTTCGTCTTCGTGTGGCAGCAGACCCTGTGGACGGACGGGCTGGAGTACTACCACGTCCTCCAGCAGCGCGCCCCGAGCGGCACGGGCGTCGTCCAGCACACCGTGCTGCTTCTCCTGCACAGCGGCCACTACAGCCTGATCCACAACTTCCAGGCGCTGGCCGGCAGGCAGGGGCTGACCCTGGGAGCCACGCCCACCAACACCGGCGGCTGCGCGGAGTACAAGTGCCCGAGGTGCATGGCCCGATTCACCGCGAAGGCCTCCTGGCAGCGGCACCGCGCTACCCAGTGCTATCGAGAGATAGCCGAGCGCACTCGGAAAGTGCCGCTGCCCGGGCCCGAGAAGAGCCTGCTGCGCTACAGGGGCAAGGCCTCCGCAGAGCTCGCGCCCCTCACGTGCAACGCGGACCTCGAGGTCTACAGCACGCCCGCCCCGACGGTCCACATAGCGCAGCAGCAGCCGGCGCGCCAGACCGTCGCGGCTTCTTCCTGCTACGTCGCTGTCGGGCGCTGCGGCTACGTGCCACCCGAGGAGCTGAGGCTGTGGCTCACGCACCACGAGCGGGACAGCGACAAGTACCACGCCGTCCGCACCATGCTGAACGACCTTCTCAAGCTGGCCGACCACTACCTCACCTGGAGACGCCGAACTCGGCCCGTCAGCATGACCCGGAGGGAGGAGCTGGAGCACAGGGCCGCCACTCACTGCAGGGAGTGCCTCGCCTCCTTCGAGACCTCTGAGAAGAAGCTCCACCACTGCCACGGCACTGGGCAGTATCTCGGGGCGCTGTGCCACTCCTGCAACATCGCGGCCCAGACGCCCAAGACCATCCCAGTGGTCTTTCACAACGGGGGCGGCTACGACTTCCACTTCCTGCTGCGCTACATCGCCACGAGGGGCTCTCCTGTCAGCAGGGCGCCGCGCGAAGAGCTCGGCGAGGACAGCGACAACGACGGCACCGAGAGCGATGAGGAAGGAAGCGAGTCCGAGAGGCCCATGCCCATGGCCAAGGCTGCACCAAAGCCAAAGGCCGCACCCAAGGGCCAGGCCAAGGCCGCGCCAAGGCCCCTCAGCGGCTGGTGCGCCCTGCAGGCCGCAATCAAGCAGGGCGACTACAGCCACCTCTGCCTCCGAGTCCTCTGCAAGTCGGGCGAGAAGTGCCTGCAGATGAGCTGGGGCCCGCTGAGGTTCGTGGACAGCATGAACATCTTCCCCACAAGCCTGGCCAGCATGATCGACGACCTCAGGGCCTGCACCCACAAGCAGCTGCCAGAGCTCTTCCCGCTGATGGCCTCGCTTCACCCCGAGCTGCAGCTGCGCACGCCGACCGACTCTCCGCCCCAAAGACGGCCTCGCAAACAGCGGCGGACGCACTGCGACCTGGAGCAGGCGTGGGACTGCATCCTGCGCAAGCTGCCCATGCCCTTCGAGCACTTCTGCGGCGCCGAGGCGTGGGAGATGCCCGCGGTGTGGGAGCAGCATTGCTACGACAGCGTGCTGGCTGGGAAGGCGGTGAGCGCAGAGGACCACCGGCTGGCCGTCAACCCCGCCAATCTCATGGGGTGGGAGACCTTCCGAGAGTTCCACGACTGCTACCTCCACACCGACGTCCTGGCCCTGGCGGACGTGATGGAGAGCTACCGGGACTCCTTCCGGGCGCAGTCGGGGCTCGACCCAATCCACTATGTCACGCTGCCCGGAGCCGCCTGGGACGCCATGCTGCGGCACTCGGCCCGCGAGACTCCCATTCACCTCATCACCGACGAGCAGGCCTACGCGGACGTGCGGTCCTCCGTCATGGGTGGGCTGAGCTGCATCTTCCAGCCCTTCGCTCAAGCCAACAACCCCGAGCTGGGCGAGGAGGACTACAACCCCGAGGAGCCCGATCTCGTACTTGGACTTCAACGCCATGTACCCATGCCCAACGGCCTGCGCGACGGTCGCCCTGCCGGAAGAAAACGCAGCAAGACTGAGCTGGCTGCACGAGACGTGCCTCTCGGGGCTGAACTGGGCTCCGAGGAGGTGAGCTACCTGCTCCTCGTGGACTACGACTTTCCCCCGGAGGTGCATGACCGCTCGGACTGGGCTCCCCCCGCGCGCATGAAGGTCGGGAAGGGCCTGTACGGGCCGGAGCGCCTCGTCTCCCCGTCGCCCTGCGAGAAGCTCGTGCCCTTCCTCGGCATGCACGTAGAGGAGACATGAGCCCACAGAGCTTGCAGATTCCAGCGGACATTGAGGAGCTGATCAACCCGATGGTAGGGAAAGGGGGGACGGCTGCTCTCAGCACTGAATCCTCCCGGCCGCCGTTCCATTGGAAGCTCAATCTCCAGACGTGCACATGCCGGGAGTTGATGAACTGCTATGGCACCACACTCAGCGTGAAGGATATATGGAATCTGGTGGGCGTGGACGGCAAGCGGCTCAAGTGGAGGCTGCACAGAGCCTACCGCTTCGCCTGCAGCCCCTTCATGGCGGGCTTCATGGAGCTCAAGCACAGCGAGCGGAGGCAGCTCAAGACGGCGGGGAGCGTGGTCGCCGAGAAGGTGGTGAAGCTCACCCAAAACGCCATCTTCGGCCGCTGCTGCATGAACCCCGACAAGTTCAGGAACACGAACGCCTACGTGGACCCGGTCAAGTTCGAGCGGGCTGTGGGCAAGAGCTCCGTGACGAACTTCGAGTTTCAGATCAACGACTCGGAGGGGTTCCTGGCCTTCGTGGAGACGCTCAAGACGAACCACAGCAAGGCTTGCGTGAGCGTGCCCACCCAAGTCGGCGCCCGCACGCTGCAGCTCTCCAAGCTCATGATGGAGAAGGCCTACTACCTCCACATGAGGAGGCTCTTCCCGAAGATGAGGCTGCTCTTCACGGACAACGACTCCGTGATGGTGCAGATCTTCGAGCTGCAGGACCCGCTCCACGCCATGGCCGAGGCGAACCTGAACGGCGCCGCCCTCTTCGACGTGGCCGGCAAGTCCAAGGACCCTGAGAGGGACCTGAGCGCACTCTCTGCTGCGGCGCGCGCCAAGGCCATCGAGGTGATGGGGCTGCTGGGCAAGCTCGGCGACGAGACCTTCCCCGCCAGGATCCTGGAGTATTTCGGCCTGCGCTCCAAGATGTACAGCATCCTCACGGTCCAGCCCGACGGCGCGCGCAAGGAGAAGCGCAAGATCAAGGGCGTGCCCAAGAAGGCGGTGACCAACGTCCGGCTTCTCGAGTACAGGGAGGTGCTGGAGGAAGGCAGCGAGCGCAGGGCGACCTTCGCGCAGCTGCGCAGCCGCGCGCACGAGATCGCCGTGGAGACCGTCGAGAAGAAGTCCCTCTCGCCCTTCAACGACAAGGTCTACGGCCTCGACGCTCACAACTCGCGGCCGATGGGGCACTGGCGCAACCTGGAGCAGCTGCGGATGCTGGGCGCTTACGCTCCGCCTGGCTCTGCGCCCTTCGACCTCGTGATGGAGTTCCTCGTGGGGCCCCCGCCTCTGGGGCCCGCTCCGACATTGCCGCTGCGGCTGAGCCGATGCTGGGCGTAGACTGTCGGAACCTGAAAAAAGAAAGATCCCGAGCTCTAGTTTTCTCGCTTTCTCGATAATGCTGATTTCGAACCGCCGCAGCTGCTCAAAGAGATGACTTCCTCAGCGGCCTTCCGATGCGTGCAGGCATGGCTCCTGGAGAAGCCTGCCGCGTGGGCGGACGAGGACGCTCCCTGCCTTGCGGCTGCTCTGATGGCCCAGCGGCCTCCTACGAGCGGCCTCGCAAGGACGCTGCTTGAGGCCGAGCGCTCGCACCAGCGGCATCTCATCGCGCAGCTCGATGAGGAGCTCCTCGATGAAACTCAGCGCCGCGAGGATCGGGAGATCGACAACAAAATTCTCCGCAGGCAGCTGGACCGCTGCAACGAGTTCCTCAAGCAAACACGCAAGCGAGCGGTGCGGGCGCAGGTGACTGTTGCGGAGCTGCTCATCGGTGAAACTCTGCACCGTGAGGAGCGGGAGCGCGAGAACAGAGATCGCAAGCGAGCCAGGGAGCGCATTGAAGAGCTGGAGCGCAGCAACAGAATTCTCCGTCGGCGGGTGGAGCGCCTCGACGAGATCCTCGAGTGAGCGCGTTGATGAGCTTGAGGAGGATTTGGACAGGGCAAGGGGAACGCGCTAAAGAAAAAAAAAGCCCGCCGAATGCTCGAATGGTCTGAAATGCTTGAATGGACTCAAAAAACCCGCGCAGCCACTTAAAGCTATCATGACTTCCTCAGCGGCCTTCCGGTGCGTGCAGGCATGGCTTCTGGAGAAGCCCGCCGTGTGGGCGGAGGCGGACGTTGCCAGCCTTGCGGCCGCTCTGTTGGTCCAGCGACCTCCCGCGCGGGCTCGCGAGGATGCGCTGCTCCAGGCCGAGCGCCTGCACCACCGGCTCCGCATCGCTGGCCTGTGTGGGGAGCTCCGGGATCTCCGCAGGCAGCTGGAGCGCAGCTACGAGCTCGGCGAGCGAGATCATGCGCTGCTGCAGATGGAGCTTGAAAACGATGTCATCCGTGAGCCTTTGCGCCGTGAGGCGCTGGAGCGCCGCGTCGAGGTCCTCGAGGAAGAGAACAGAAATCTTCGTAGGCGGACGCACTGACGAGCTTGGACTCGCGCAAAGAAAAAAGAAGCCCGCCAAATGCTCGAATGGTCCCAAATGCTTGAATGGACTCAAAAAAAAAACCCGCCGCAGCTGCTCAAAGAGATGACTTCCTCCAAGGCCTTCCGATGCGTGCAGGCATGGCTTCTGGAAAAGCCTGCCGCGTGGGCGGACGAGGGCGCACCCTGCCTTGCGGCTGCTCTGATGGCCCAGCGGCCTCCCACCAAGCGGCCTCGCGAGGATGCGCTGCTTGAGGCCGAGCGCTCGCACCAGCGCCGCCGCTTCGAGCTCCTCGAGGAGCAGCTGCTCGGTGAGGAAGCGGAAGTCCGACGCCTCGAGAAATGCCTCGTTGCGAGCGTGGATCTGGAGGAAATCATGAGCGAGGTGAGCCACGTCTCTGCGGCTCTTGATGACCAGGCCACGCGCTCCCAGCGGGCAGAGCTTGCCCTGCGCTGGTTTGAGGCTCATGATACGTGGAGCGGGAGGTGGGACGCGTGGGACGCGTCCTAGATCATGGGGGCCCGCCCGAGCCCCCGGCCCGGCCCGACGTGAAGAAGCTCGTCAGTGAGTGGCGGGCGGAGCTGTCGGAGACGTCGTAGAGACGTAGAGTAGAGATCGTAGAGGCACAGAGAGCATCAAAAAGGAGGTGGGAGCCTGGGGCCTCTCTGTAGCCTCCGCTGGCGGGATTGCACCTCCAACCCCGCGGTTCGGGAGCTGAGTTTTCGGGGACTTTTCGGAGATCCCTGTGCACCACCTTTTCCGGCCACCCCTCCAAGCCAAACCTCGCCCCCATCTCCCCGCTCTCGGCGGAGACAACCCTGTATACCTTTTCGCTCCAGGCTATCTCGTTGACCCTGTAGGAGCCCCTGCTTTCGATCGGCTTAACACTGATCCGAACCATATCCCCGACCTTGATTTCCGGGCGGGTCACCTTGTGCTTGGCCCTGCGTTCGATGTTGCGCAGAGCAATCTCTGCCATTTCGGGGTCAGAGTAGGCGAGGTTCGGCGCCACCTGCGTGGTAGCGTGCTTCCTTCCGTTGATTTGGTTCAAGATGTCAGGCAGCATGAGGTGCCACTGGCCCCGCCGGCCCGCTCCGGCAGCTATGCGACGCACCATGGCCTCCTTGATGGTGCGGATGGTGCGCTCCGCGAAGTAGGCGTGGCCCCTGGTCACCTGCTTCTCGATGTCCCAGAAATCCATCAGCTCCTTGAACTCCCTCTTGAACTCGGAGCCGTCGTCGGAGTACACGTTGGCCGGCACGCCCAGGGCTTGGAAGACCTTCTTCATGCCCGCCGCGGTGGTGCTCGCGAGACGATCCTTCAGCGGCTCCGAGGCCACTTTTTTGGTCAGCGCATCGATGGCCACCAACATGAAGGGGTAGGGCTTGCCCCCGAAAGCCTTCATGTCTGCCAGGTCCACCTGCAGCTGGTTCATGGGCACCAGAGGCACGAAGCTGTTGTAGCCTCTCTGCGGTCGGTCCTGGTTCACCCGGAGGCCGTCCAGAAACGCCTTCACTTCCTCTCTGGAGATGCTGGGGTCGCGCACCTGAGCCTGCCGCAGCGTCTGCGCTATGCTGCCGAAGCCTGTGCGGGGATCCTCGTAGACGGCCTTGATGGTTTGTCTGCGAGCGTCAGCCATGTTTCTTATGGGTTCTTCGGCCCCCGCTGGGCCTGCCAGGCTTCCACCTCGTCCAGCCGGCCCTGGAAGCCCTTGCACACCCCCCAGAGCACGCTGGTGAGGTGCGAGTAGTCGAGGGTGACCATCTCCGTGCCGTCGCTCCACCTTGCGGTGCCCGTCAGGTTCTTCCACTTCGTTCCTGCGAAGTCGTTTGAGGCGAAGCCCAGCCTCAGGTCCTCGTTCATGTCAGGGCGTTTGTACTGCTTGGCCTCCACGGAGTCAAACAGCTGCTGGAGCTCTGCCACGTCGGCCTCAGTCATCTCCGTCTTCACCCTGCTGTCCGACAAATTCGTGAAGCTCGTGTTGCAGACCACGTTGCCCGTGTTGCCTGCGATCACGAGGCAGCCGGGGTTCCTCTGGTTCGTGGTCAAGGACAGCTGCGTCGAGAGGCTCTTGTCTGCACCAGCGCCTCGTCGTTGATCATGATGAGCTCGCACTGGTGCGCCCCGCCGTCTCGCTCCAGGAAGACCCGCGCGCTCTGGTTGCCCAGCAGCCGCAGCTCCGGACCGCTGTCGGAGGCCGCGCTGTTGTTGGACACTTGCAGCTTGCTCCAGCCCGCCCAGTTCTTCGTCAGGAAGAGATCGTCCGAGAAGTCTGAGGTGTTGGTCACGGTGAGCGTGTTGGACGCGAAGAGCTGCGGCGCGGAGACGTGCCCGAGCTCGTCACGTCGCCGCAGACCACGCTGCCCGTCGACACTCCGCCGCTCGTGGCCGTGAAGGTGCAGTCCAGGCTCTCGCAGTCCAGCGGGCCCGCGGACGCCGCCCCGGTGATCGTCAGCGTGGCGCCCGTGACCGCCCCGGTGGCTGCGAAGCTCGCCGCGGTTGCTGCGCCTGAGGCCGTCAGCGTGCCCGTGGACACGTCTCCGACCGTGGTGAAGTTCCCGGCGTTGGCGGTGTTGTTGATGGTGAGAGTGCTGCCCGTGATTCCGGTGGCCGAGCTCAGCAGCCCCACACTGGCCGCCCCTGTGATGCTCAGCGAGCTGCCCGACACGGCGCCTGTGGACGACAGCGTGGCTCCGGCGACGGTGCCGGTTGCTGTGAGCGCTGCGCAGGAAATGGCGCCTGAGGCGTCCACGCCCGTCGTGAACACGTCCGTGCAGTTCACGTCGTTGCACAGCAGCTGGTCGCAGCCCACGTTGCCCTGCGCGGTGAGCCCGTCCTGCGTGGCCGAGCCCGTGAGGGCCAGCGAGTCCGCCAGCAGGTCCGTTACTGAGACAGACTCTCCCTCGAAGGCGCTGGCCCTGATCTGCATGCTGTACAGGTCCAGCGTGCCCGCCGACTGCTGCACCAGCCCGGGGATGGAGCCGCCGAAGGCTCCGAAGTGCAGCTTCGCGATTCCGCCCGGCGGCACCGAGAAGTCCAGGCGCGCCGTGCTCCAGACGCCCTGCGAGGGCGTGCCGAGGAAGGTGCCGGTGACGCCCACGTAGTCGTTGTCGGCCGCGCTGACGTACATCACCAAGTTGGAGGCCGTGCCCAGCCTGTACCGGCAGCCGAAGGAGTAGCGTCTCCCCGGCGTCAGCGTGTAGGTGCGCACGATGTTCCAGGCGAAGGCGCTCAGGGTCATGGCGTAGCCCTCCAGCTGGAAGCCTCCCACCGCGAAGCTGGCCGAGGCCACGGAGCTCTGGCTGTTGGAGCGCACCAGAAAATTGCCTAGCGTGGTGAGCGTGGGCTCCAGCAGCACCACGCCCAGGGTGGCCAGCGTGACGTCGTCGGCCCCTCCGTCGAGGAACTCGTGCTTCAGCAGCAGCGCTGAGGCCGCTGTGTCCTCCTCCGCCTCCACCGCGTTGCCGGTCTCCAGGGGTGCGTCCAGGATCTGGAGGCCGTAGACGTCCACCGTTCCAGCCGTCTGGTTGGGCAGGCCCGGCGCCTGGAAGTGCGCCCCGAAGTGCAGCTTCGCCACCCCGTTCGGAGGCACTGTGAAGTACATCTTGGCAGTGCTCCAGGCACCCTGGTCGCCCACGAAGCTGCCGTACAATGGGTCGTAGACGTTGTCTGCCTCGGACATGTACACCACGAAGTTGGAGGCCGTGCCGAGCCGGTAGCGGCAGGCGAAGAGGAGCTCTCGGCCCGGGGTCAAGTTGTAGGTGCGCACGATGTTCCACGGGTTCACCGCCAGGGTCAGGGTGTAGCCGTCCACGCTCACTGCGCCCGCGGTGTGCGTGGCCAGGACCACACTGCAGCCGCTGCTGGGGCGAACCGTCCAGTTTGACAGCGAGACGTCCGTGGGGCCCAGGATCTGCTCTCCTATGGCGGCCACCACCTCGTCGGCCCCTCCGTCGTCCGGAAAGCGCACTGCTATCTGCAGCGCCGAGGCCGCCTCCGTGACTCCGAGCTTGCCCGCAAGGAGGCCGTCTACTTGCGCGATGGTGTAGTAGCTGAGCAGCGCGGCTGCGATGCTCGAGGCCGTTGCCGTGTCCTGGTCTGCGGCTGAGCGGTACGCCACCAGCGCCGAGGTGATTTGGTTGGTTGTGAACACGTCCTGGTCCGGGCCCGTCCGGTAGGCCAACAGCGCGCCCGTGATGGCCGCCTGCGTCTGCGTGTCCTGCGCGCTCGCCGTGCGGTAGTCTCCCAACAGCGCGTCCACTTGCGCCGAGGTGTAGTAGCCCAGCAGCGCTGCTGTGATGGCGCTGGTCGTCTCAGCGTCCTGCGCTGCCCCTGTGCGGTAGTCTCCCAACAGCGCGTCTACCTGAGCCGAGGTGTAGTAGGCCAGCAGGGCTGCTGTTATGGCGGCGTCAGTGCCCGCCGTGGAGTAGCAGTCTGCCGTGATGCTCAGCGTGTCGTCGCCGTTGGCCAGCGCAGCAGAGAGAGGAGCCACGAAATGCAGGTTGCGAACGACGTTACTTCCGCGAACGAGCTCCCAAGTCGTGAAGCCCGCCCAGGCCGGCGCGTTAACAACTCCGCCGCTGCCGGAAAGCTGCAGGGCTGCGAGCTCCGCGAGGATTGCGTCGAGGGCGCTCTGGAGCGTGGTCTCGCTGGCCGAGAGCGCGGCGTTCGTGGCGTATGAGGCCAGCAGCGTCGCGTCGGCCTTGCCCCCCTGGAGCGCCGCGATGCTGGCGTCCCGGCTAGCAAGCTGCGCTGCGACGAAGGCCTCGGTGGCGAGACCCAGCAGGGCATTTGCTATCTTGGTGTCTACCTCCAGCGGCGTGTCCAAACCGTCCACCGTGGAGAGCAGGGAGGCCAGCGCGCTTGCGTCCGCCTTGCCGAGGAGGGCGGCGTCCAGGGCTGCCGTGGTGACGGCGTCCAAGAGGGCCGTCGCTATCTTAGAGTCCACCTCCGAGGAAGTGTCCACGGCCGACTGCAGGGCGTAAGCAGTCAGGGCGCTGGCGTTTGCCTTGGAGGCCTGCAGCCCCGAGATGGAGGCGTCTCGGCTCGCGAGCTCGGAGGCCAGCGCCGCGGCGGTGACGGCCCCCAGGAGAGCGTTGGCACCTTGGTGTCCACCTCCAGCGGCGTGATCCTCGCCGCTATGTCCAGGGAGTGCTGGTCCACCACCGTCTTGAGGCCGTAGTTGGCGGCCACCGTGGCCAGCGTGGCGTTGTTGGCCGTGGCGATGGAGCCGTTCATGGCCGCCGTGGTGCTGTAGTTGGACAGCTTCAGGTCCACTGAGTCGGGGGTGCTCTTGGTGGCAACCACGCCCTCCAGCACGTCGAAGGCCGACTGGTCTGCCTTGTTGGAGAGACCCGTGGTCAGCGAGCTCTGCAGCGCTGCGATGCTGCTTCCGTGCGCGGCCACCTGACCGTCCGTGGTGGCCAGGGCCGCAGCCGTTGCTAGGGGCGCAATCGCCGCGCGCTGCTGTCCAGCTTTGAGGCCAGCTCTGCGGTGACTCTGTCGTCCAGGGACTGGATGGCAGCGGCGTTGTTGCCGGAGGCTGCCGTGTTCACCGCCAGGTCAGTTACTTGCGCATAGGGCGTGAGAGCGAGGGCCAGCTGTCCTGCTGTGACGTGCGTGCCGTCAGTCACCTCTCCGTTGTCCAGGACCTCTGGGATGTTGCCCGTGACAGTTCCTTCAAACATGTTTTCTTAGGAGTAGGTCTATAACGCAGGGGTGTTGTACTTTCGCAGCGCTCCCTCACTTGAGTAATATCAACTCGCAACAGCCCCTGGCAGTACGCGAAGTGGCGCAGTGACCTATAAAATCGGCCACTGGGCATGATGCGATGAATTGACCGAACATCTCGGTCAAAAGCGCTTGGGTCACCTCGGCCACATCCCAAAGAGAGCGGTGACGAAGCGGTGACAAGCGGTGACAAGCGGTGACATGCTCGGCGGGCTGGAATTCGCCGCTTTTCCGGGCCGAAAGCGGAAAACTGACGTCTGGAGCCCGCGTTCGACCGAAAACCTGCGAATTTGGAGGCTCGGGCATCCCACTTGCAGTCCGACACGAAAAACGGACTCTTCGGACTCGACCGTTTTGAGCGCTTTTTGCACCAAAAACCGGAGCCGGATGGAGCGGTGACATCAGTGGTGACATCAGTGGTGACAAGCTCGGCGGGTTGACGGACAGCGGTGACGAAGCGGTGACAAGCGGTGACATGCTCGGCGGGCTGGAATTCGCCGCTTTTCCGGGCCGAAAGCGGAAAACTGACGTCTGGAGCCGGTTTTTCGGCGGAAAACGAGCGAACTTGGAGGCTCGGGCATCCCACTTGCAGTCCGACACGAAAAACGGACTCTTCGGACTCGACCGTTTTGAGCGCTTTTTGCACCAAAAACCGGAGCCGGGTGGAGCGGTGACATCAGTGGTGACATCAGTGGTGACAAGCTCGGCGGGCTGACGGACCACCTCGACGAAGCGGTGACAAGCGGTGACATGCTCGGCGGGCTGGAATTCGCCGCTTTTCCGGGCAGAAAGCGGAAAACTGACGTCTGGAGCCGGTTTTCGGCGGAAAACGAGCGAACTTGGAGGCTCGGGCATCCCACTTACAGTCCGACACGAAAAACGGACTCTTCGGACTCGAACGTTTTGAGCGCTTTTTGCACCAAAAACCGGAGCCGGATGGAGCGGTGACATCAGTGGTGACAAGCTCGGCGGGCTGACGGACCACCTCGGCGGGCTGTCGGATCCGAGCCTGGACCTCGGCGGGCTGTCGGGCCGCGAAAAACCCTGCGGAGAAGGAGCTCGGGAACTGGGCCCGATTTTACGCACTTTTGCACCCAAAAAGCTAGTGGTGACAAAGCGGTGACAAGCGGTGACGAGTTCAGCGGGCTGGAATTCGCAGGCTTTTCAGGGCAGAAAACGGAATTCGGAGCACGGCGAACGTCTGGAGCCGGTTTTCGGCGGAAAACGAGCGAACTTGGAGGCTCGGGCTCCACTTTTGACGTCTGACACGAAAAAACGCACTTTTCGGAGTTCGCCGTTTTCAGCGCTTTTTGCACCAAAAACGGAGTGGTGACAAAGACCGGTGACATCGGAAAAACGTTCAGCTGGTTGGAGAATTTGGCTGTTTTGCAGGGTTTGGGGACCCAAATCCGAAAATTAATAGGGTAGTATAAGCAGACATTCCTTACTACTCTTCGGGGCATTTCCTTGCGATGCGTGAGGCGGGAGCTTCCAAGTGTATTGAGCACTGCCCAATCTCGTGGTTCTCCCTGCCGTCCATCGTGCCAGCGGCACGGCTACTCGCCTTGTTGCCTGGTGCATTGTTCTGTGCTTCCGCACTTGGCCAACCGGTCGTGCCGCAATCTGGTAAGACATGCAGATCAGCGCACCCTAAACCCTAACACACCACTTGGTAATCCCGCTGGAATACTGCTCGCGCTCTGCAACACAGAGTGTTTGTGCATCAACCCATAGACCAACATGCCGATGTAAGGTTGCAGATTGGAGGCTCCTCTCTCCCTTCAATGAGGCCTGAGGTCCTTGATGTGCTTTGCTTGGCAAGGCCTTCTGGCCTCTTACCCGCTCGCCTGTTTTATGCTCCTAGGCGTGACACCCCCTCTGGACGGTCGTAGTCCTAGCTTAAAACATTCCTGGAAAGATGTGTGCCTCAGGTGGCCCTATGGCGGGTGCTTTTGCTTCTCGATGAATATGCACCCACCTAAGTTTGAGCCGCCCTCTAATCTGTGACTAATCTCCATGCTTCTAGGCATCATACCTGCACTTGAATGGTCGCTACTCCGCTAGGTACGCTCTTGCGACAGACATGGTGCCTAGTCGGGTTTGCCATGCTCACGTACACTGTGGCAGGGATTTCCCTGTCAGTGGTGCGAACGTGACGCCTACGCAATGGGACAGAATGCCTCTGGTGTATTTGGCACTGTCAGATCTCCTTGGGCTTCTGCTTCCCGCTTGTGCATTTTGCCACGGTGTACCTACGCACTTGTAAAAATGCTTCAGCGCTTGGCCTCCATCCTCACTATCGGTTGGGATCATCGCTGTTCCTGCGGAAATTGCGTAGCATATAGTGCAAACTTGATGGTGCATTGCACGCTCACCCCTTGTCTTGTGTGCAATGCTTGATGGCCAGGCCTGTGACGCCCGTCACACTTGCCTGGCCATAGCAACTCCGCTCGATGTCAGTGAGAGGGTAATTTGTTGCACGGCCTCTTTCTGCCTCTGTGCTCCGGGTGATGCCTATGCACAATTTAATTTACTGCATGCTCGCCTTTTGCTGGCCCTTGCTTGGCCCTTTTTGCCTTCTTCTTCCGTGTGTTGCTTTGCCAAATTTTTGGAACATTGCGCTCGTTGCTCCAGCCGTGTGGCCACGTGTGGGGGTTGACGATGCGCAAATGTGCCCCCTGCGGTCTGGAGCGCGCATGTTCCCATTTTTAATGTGCTCATGCTTCACAAGTCTAGCTCCTCGGTGTAGTCAGTGTCTTCTGGAACTATGTTCCACGCTCTCCCTTTTAATTGCCGCGTTGGCTCGTTTGGTTCCGTGTTGTGTTGCTTCGTGGTCTGCCGCGTTGTGTTTTCGGTCCTTTCCTTTGTTTGGCTCATTTCACCAGCGCTTTGTCCCTCTCGGTCTCACCCGTCTCACTTTCGATGATTGTATAGTCGTTCTCGTGACCGATGGCTTAATGCCCCAAGGCGCGCATGTGACATTTTTTTTTTACTACAGTGCCTGCATTTAAGCAGGGAAGTAGTACAGCAGCTTTTTCTTGGCAAAACCGTGCAAAAAGAGGTATTTTCCAGGGTGGACACATACCCTGGAAGAAGACCATTTTCAAAACCGTGCAAATGTCCCTTTAAGTGTTGGTCCTGGCACAAACGGGGCTGGCATACCCCAACCCGCTGACTCCATGCTCTGTGTGCTGCTGCTTTGTGGACGCCAAGCCGCAGAACCCCGGGCTTCTGCTTTTATGTGCTATATGTGCTATAGACGACGCCGTGGTGAGATGGTCAGACAAGAGTGAATTTGGGGGTCAGATAGTACGTATAGTACGTTAGCATGGAGCTGGGGCACTGTGGGGTTCAGCGGGTTGGGGGTCATATATTTGAAGAAACGTAGGCGCAACGCACTGCATTTTCACACGCCCTCTGTGCAAGGGTGCTGCCTATGCTGTACTGCTCCGGCTCCCAACGGATGCGGCGCAAGTAGGCTGCAAGGTCCACGGCCTGACTCGCGGCTGTGGTTGCCGTAGGTCCGGAGGATCCAACCAAGGTAGCGCTTGTCTTGGTGTTGATCTTGCTCTGGCGAACCACCTCCTCATAGTCCAAGACATTTTAGAGCTTGACCAGGGTACGTCCCCAGGTGTCCACATCGGGCACCCCGGGAGGAAGCTTGATGCTCACAGCGCTGGTGTGAGGCATCTGAAGTCCAGCCGCAGCGGATGCGGGCGAATAGCCCATTGCGGCCTGGCTAGGCATCGGTGCAGACGTAGCGCCCGGGTGGTAGCTTCGGCTTCCTTGGTCCGGGCGCGTTTGGTTTGCAACCCAGGCCAACTGGCCGGCACACGTTCTCAAAATGCTCTTGTCGGTCAGCTTTGTTGAAGCAGTGCCTAAGGGCTTAGTCGAGACGGGTCCCAAACTTTCAATATAGGTCTCCTGCCCAACTTCAATGCTATGATCAAGAGGGTTCTGTCTTGTCTCAATGCCCGTGTAACGGATGGTATGGGTTCGATAGTCTCCAAAGGGCAACACTTTGCGAAGACGTTTCAACACCTCATCCATTTCCTTTTCACCTCCACCGATGATATCATCCACATGTACCCCACATACACCTTTCAACACCTGTTTGATGTGTAGGGTAAAGAGGCAAGGATCAAGTTGACTTTGAACCAAACCTACGGAAAGCAGTTCGCGTTTCAATCGCAAGAACCAAGCTCTGGGAGCCTCGGCTAGCCCATAAGCTGCTTTCTCTAGGCGTAGGAGGTCCTCTGCACTCAACCCCATCCACTCTCGAATTTCATCGGGTGGTTTGAAGTACACGTCACGGCGCTGGGGATCACCTGACAGGAATGCGGTTTTGATGTCTGCTCCCCAAAGTACCCAATGTTGGCTTGCACAAATCGAGAGGATCAAGTTCTTGCAATTTTTCCAAGCTCAGGGTCCTGCCAACCTACCAACACAAGGCGTGCTTTTGGGGTTTTCTGTTTGACATCAGGATCACTTGATTTCTTCCATGTCAGAACCCAGCGGGCACGGATTATGCGCTCTGGCGGTATTCCTTTGCTGCGGCACACAGAGGTGACTTTGTTCTCAACCCATGAATTCCACTCCTTGTTCATTGCTTTCCTAAAGAGTATTTTGTCTTCTGGATTGAGTCTTCTGTAAGACACTTCTACCTTTCTAAGCTTCGCCTGAGGTGTCGCGGCATTAGCAAAACACTCTTCCAGCACACTCCACAAGCACAGAGGATTATCTGTTATATCTTCAGGCATTATGTCCAATGACACGTCACTAAGAAATGCTTGTTCTTCAAACATGGCTTCTACCTTAAGACAATCTTCATCCTCATCCATGGGCACTGGAGTATCCACGGCTTGCGAAGGCTCAGGCTGGCTCGGCTCGGCTGGACCCACGGAGGATCCATGGGTAGCAAGGTCTGAGGCATCACTCGTCTCTTGCATCGGCTCTAAGCCGCCCTCCTTTGGTTTGGCTGCTTATTAGGGGGGATGACACTTGGTGTGTATTCTTCTTCTTCATCGCCCTCTGGGATAGGCTCAAACAAACGTCTACGGCTGGCTGGTGGCTCCGATGGCTGATTTTCGATGGGATGCTTGCTGCCTCGATCGTGATCGACCTGCATCGGTAAGGGGGTATCACCGCCCTCTCGGTATCGGCTGCCGCGATTTCCTTCGGCTGCACGTTGTTCCCAGTAATTGCCATCCCGGGTGATGCGACGGCGAACCTGTCTACTAGATTCTACGTCTTGCAACTCATCTTCTTCTGCATTAAGTTGAAAGTCTTCATCGCCCGGCGCATCCTGGGTTAGGTCTTGGAATTGGCCCCCAGGTCCACTTAGAAGCTGCCTTGCACTTTCAAGCTCTGGGTCAAGACTCCCTGAATCAAAGCTTTTTGAAAGGGCACGGAATTCTGCTTCGTCCTGTGGTATAGGTCTCAGAGACTCTGGGGAACATCTATACAGGCACCCGTTGTATGAAACCCAAATGACCCTTGGAATAGGTCCTCCACTCAAGGTTTCAGCCCCAATGATTTTCCCTGGCCCCAACCAAACACCATGTCTAGTCGACAAAAGACCTCTTGCTCGTCTCCGGAAAATTTAAACCATTTGACCGGTAATGTAGGGACCTCTCATGGGACGTGACTTTGCAAGAAGGGCACGGCGCCATATGCTTTTAGCATGCTCCTCATGAAATGCTAGAGCAGCTTGTTCACGTAGATGCACTTTGGCGGCAAACGTAGCGTCGGCCAACACTTGACTTTGTGAAGCCAAGTTTTGTTGCTCACCAAGGTCACTCAGTAAACCTGCATGACGGCTTTCCCTTCCTAGAAACCACTGTGAGGGAGAAAAACCACACTTCCTGAGCTGTTCGTTTCTCGCAGTACAGCACGACTCTATGGTTTCTTCGGGTGGCCTTGATGTAGTTCTCCAAACACGGCGGGCCATGTTTCTTAGGATTCGGTTTGCCAGCTCGACTCGGCCAATCTGCCAATGGCTTTCAGTAGCTGTGCTCAACAAGGCAATTGTGTTATGCTCAAGGTAACTCTGAAAGTCATTAGACAACCAGTTTCCATCAGGATCCACGTAGACCGATTTAGGAGCCCCATAGGGTCTAATCCAGGCCTGATGAAATGCTTTGGCAGCTTGGCTTGGTCCTGGTGGCACGATCACTTGTTGGCAAAAGTCAGTGGCGAGGTCCACACAAGTCAGCACATTGAATTTTATCTCCACCATTTCACCGGATGAATTTTCCCTTTTGAGTTCAACCTGTACCATATCTAGGCCTACTATTTCGTTAGGGACATCGGTATGGGAGATGGTGGCTGTGCGTCAGCTGGGTGGCACTTTGAGTTCTTCGCACACTGAGCACTTGAAATCACGAATTGCCTGCACGATCGAATCACTTGCTTTGCATCGGTGTGCCAAGCGTAGCATCTGTTGTACACTGGAATGCCCCGTATTCACATGCAATTTGCTCACTAAGGCTTTATCTCTGCTAGGCACACGGATCTCTGCTTCGGGTTGATCGGGCTGGTCGGGGTCGCCCTCTTGGCTTGAATCGGCTTCGTCGTCGGCTGGCTCGCTATCGCTTTCGACTTCGGCTGCCAGCACATCCATAGCACGCACAGGCTGCTCATCACAGGCACGTAGCAAGGCTTCCGTTACCACTTTACAGAACTTGTATGGATAAGTCTCTGCAAACGCGGTGAGATTGGTCAAGCCGATCCAGGGGTGCTTCTCGTACTTTCTGATGTTGTCCAGGAGTCCCGATGGGTTTGAGCTTGCTCCTCGGGCTCCACGATCTTCTCGTCCGACGGCTCCACGCAGGGCTCGTAGTTGCTATCGTCCATGACCAGAGTCTCGCCTTCACGATGATTCTGGCGAGGATCACGTCCTGGCTGCCAACTCTGATCCAAGCCTTCGTCCAAGAGCGGCATCATCAAATGCCCGTTGGCGGCTTGTTGAAGTGGCGCCCGGATCATCCCATGCTTCTTGCTGGTGATGGTGAGGTTGCCCATGTCCAAGGTGGCCTCCATGCCCTGCAACACTTTGCGAGACAGCAGGAACGGGGTTTTACTGGGATCATGTAGGTGGTGATGTACCCCCACAATGACCAAGCTTCACCAGCCACTTGAGGCCTTTGGTGGCTCTCTCACTGACTGATAAGATCCTTGGTCAGGGCCTCGACGGTGTCCTCTCCAACCACACTGGAAGTGCATCCCGTGTCGATGATGGCACGGCCGATCGGGATCGAGTTGAGCAGCACCTCCATCTCGTCGGTGTTCACCATGTAGTTGAACTCGGTGATGAAGGACTCGCCGGCGAGGTGGGCCTCTTCCTTCCGGACAGGCTTCCGGTCAGCGCCTTTCTTTCCTGCGCCCTTTCCCGGTTTCTTGTCGTACTTGAAGACTGGCTTGGCAGACCCATGTGACGGACCGCTGGGATCGCTCTCCTGAAGTGCGACCACCGGCAGATAGGGCTGCCTAGCTCGCTTGATCTCGCGGACCTTCTTCTTCGACTCCTTGTAGGTCCTGTAGCTCT
Source organism: Effrenium voratum (assembly GCA_963377175.1). Classification (NCBI taxonomy): domain Eukaryota; class Dinophyceae; order Suessiales; family Symbiodiniaceae; genus Effrenium; species Effrenium voratum. The sequence continues at coordinate 8,932 of CAUJNA010002251.1, read as the reverse complement.
TCTTGAACTCTTTCTTCGCCTTCTGCTGGACTGCGTAGATCTCGGCCAGCTCTTCTTGCTCCTCGGGGTCCTCCTCGGGGTCGTCCTCATCCGCGTAGACCGCATTGACCTCTTCGTCGGAGTCCTCGAAGTCGGGCTCGATGAGTTCGCTAGACTCGTCTGCGTAGACCTCCCGCTTGCCCTTGTGGGGCAGCTGTGGACGTTGCTCCGGGCGGCGATCTTCCATGTCTGATGCGCGCATGATGCGCTCCACATCCTGAAGCCTGGATGAACCTCCCGTAGCCCGGATGACCTGAGCGCGCTGTTCTCGACTGAGGCCAAACTTCCGCATGAACAGGTGCCCAAGCACTGATTGCGGGAACACTGGCCTGCGCATAGTAGATCTCTCCAACGTCCCCAACAGTCGCTGCATTCGTGTATCGCCCTTCGCATCCTTAGGATCCACCTCATCTTCTTCTCAAGGTCGTCGAACGCCACGACCTGAGCTCCGCGCTGATCCGGCAGCAGTACCGGCTCCATCAGCACGATGACTACGGTGGCTCCCACTTCGCACAGAACCTTCTCGTTCTCCAGGGCTCGCCGAAGGAACCGATGCAGTGTCTGCGGCAGCAGCTGCATCAGGAGTTTCACTTCGGGATCCATCCTCTCCAGATTCCTCCACGCTGGAGTCGTCGAGGGGTTTGGCCTCCTCGTCGACCTTCTTTCGCCTCTTCCGCCTAGAGGTCTCCCGCTCCTGGGCTATGAGCGATTGTACTCTGCTGAGCTGGGTCTTGAACCTCGAGGCGAACGCTGTAGCGCCTTCGTTGTTGCGCTTCTTGAGGAGGAACATGAACTCATCTATCGCCTCGTGTAATTCCGTCTCTGGCAGATACTTGTAGTGCTCGTCCAGGGCCTTCAGCACTTGAAGCCAACCTTCTGTGCTCCGCAACGTTGACACCGTGAGGTGCTCCGTTGCCCAGGCTTCTCCATGCAGACGCTGCAGAAGCCTAGGTCCAGCCAGATGCTGGATCTTGTCCTCCAAGCCGGCCACTCCAAGAATGACCTTCCGCCTGATAGCCGGAAGGTCGGCCATCAAAGCTCAGCTCCCTGAAAGGGTCCCGGGCTTCCATACTGCTGTGACCAGCAGCTTACCGCTTTCACGGTCCTGAGCAGTGCAAACTGCGTGATGGGCTCAATCAGCAGGATCGTGTCCTGCTCCGCTACCATGAAGAACCGTAGGCGCAACGCACCTCCATTGGTTTTCTCCTTAGCCTTCGATGGCGGTCAAGGGGCCCCTAGTGTACAGCCAGTGGCAGCGGGGAGCGCATCTCATGATGCACCATGCTGCATTTTCAATATTGCACCCTTCCGCTGGCTTTTCCACGCCCGTCCCGCAGTCGCAGCGCGTCGCCCAACTGTGCGTCTTTGGGCAAGGCGGCCTCACGAGCGTGCCCTGACAGCACGTCGTTCCTGACAGCGCGGGATGCGGCGTGCCCGGCAGAAGGGGTGCAAGTGCGCGCGCTTGCCTGCCACCTGCCAGAGCGGCAGCAGGGGCAACGGCCCGCACGATCGGTTTCTGTCTCTCAAAAGGCAGGCCTGGCCGTTGTGCAATGCCCTCAAACTCTCCGCCATGGAGATCGCCTTGTCGGACCCGAACTTTCGCTTCTCGCGCAGCAGAGTCCTTGACACACTGCGCCGTCACTTCCACGAGGATGCAGCGCTTCAGCACCGCGCGCGTGTCCGCGTCAAAGACCTTGTCAAGCGGGCGAGCGCGCCACTCAAACCCTTCGAGCATGAGGTCTGGAGGGCAAATCTTCGCCATGTCGTCCAAGTTGTGGTGGAGTTTCGCCAGGTCCTGCACCGTGATGATCCTGAACGTCTCCGCAGGCACCTTCACGTCGTTGTAGCGACATTTGATGGTCGCTGGCAAGTCGGGCGACAGACCGAGAAGATGCTTCAGCGTGTCCACTCCCCCGCCTTGGGCGCCGATGTTGCTGCTGCTGATCTGAAGCTCGTCCAGGAGCAAAGGCCTCTCGTCACGCAAAAGGTTGCACTCAACCGCGGATCGCAGCATGTCCGGGCTGGACACCATGACGAACTCGTCCAGACCCGCGTCGCGGGCTACCATGGCTGCCAGGCAACTTGCCAGGGGAGTTTTCCCCTTGCCACTGTCTCCGATCAAGGTCCTCCGCTCGTCGCGAGCTCGCCCGTAGGCCTCGAAAAAGTCCAGTGGCTGCTTCTGGTGGACCTCGGGGTTGTACCACCAGCAGTTCACGGTGCTCTCGTTGATGACGAAGTCGGTCATCTGGAGTTGGCGATGGCGCGACACCAGCAGGCTCTCCACTTGCAACTGGTCGTCCTGCACCTGCTTGCGGAGCTGCAAGAGGGCCCTGCTCTGCAAGTGCACGAACTCGTCCTCGTTTTTCGGCAGGCGCTTCCCGGAGTTCAAGGCCCTGTCGCCTCGGAAGGTCGTGTCGAGCTTGATAAGATGGCTCTGGAACTCGGACGTCGTCATATCGCCGTAGCTCTTCAAAACCCGTTGTGGAGAGAACTCTGGCGCCGGAGGTGCGTTTGCTGCAACAAGGGCGTCGTGGTCGCCCCGACTCATGGCCCGCATGGTCCCCTTCTGCTCCAAGCAATTGGCCATCAGCTTCACGACATCGTTCTGCCCCGGATGATCACCGGCACGTGGACTAGTACTTGTCGCGGAAGAAGCCCTTGCCCAGCTTGGTCAGCCGGTGCTCTCCGCCCTGCAGGGAGCGCACGAGCTTCTTCTGCCCGTTGCGCAAGGATGTAGTCGTTGGGCCCTTCGCGGATGAGGGGCTGGTTGTAGTCAAAGTCCTTGTGGGAGGGAGTAGTAGCTGGCCCGCCCGGGTCAGCTGCCCGTCCGCGCGCAAGAGAGCGCGTGGCCCCCGGTCCGCGCCCAAGTTCAGCACGACGGCTCCATCCGCCCGTGCGAGCGGGCGCCGCCGTCCGGCCTCCGTGATCTGTCGTTGTCTCGCCCAACTTGCCATTCTTTTTTTACGGGTCCAGTTTTTTTTGCTTGGCCGCGCGCTCTCCCCGGCGGGCACGGGTGGTCAGCACCCAGAGCACGCAGTATCGGAACTCCGGACAAGGTGGAGACGCTCCTGCGCCAGCGCATGAGGGGCCTGAGGAGCGTGAGCTTCCAGCTGCCCTGCGAGGAGGACGTGCTGCAGAGCGCCTGTAGGACAAGCCGCTCTGCGTGCCCCGGCAGCTGGCCGACTTTGCAGCTGAGCGTGGAGGAGGTGTGCGCCGACTTTGACGCCATGCTGCGCCACGACTGCGCAGGACGGCAAGCGCGCGCTGTGCGGCTGCGGGCTGACGGCCGGCGCCTGCAAGCTGGACCACGTGGTGGCAGGCCTTTGCGGGCAGCGTGCAAACCCTGCAGGCGCTGTGCGGCGACTGCCACAGCGAGAAGACGCTGAGGGAGAGCGCGCAGCCCGCCAGCCTGGAGAGCCGCGTGGCGCCCGGAGTCATGGAGCACGCCCGGAGCCCCAAGCTGCCTCCTCTTGTCTTTGAGGCGCAGGCGCACAAGGACGCTCTGTACGTCGGCGTGGACGTGGTGCGCTGCAGGCGCAACGGGCTGCCATGCCCGGTGGACGGCGTTGACCCATGGACGGCGTGCTGCCGGACCTGGGCTTTGTGGAGGGCTGCTGCGACGCGAGGCAGTCCTGCCTGAATCTGTTGCGTGCCCGAAGGTTTCGCTGGCCGCGATGCTGGACCTGGGCGTCTGCCGCTGGGACCACATTGTGTTGGGCATCTCCGCGCGGAGCCACGTGACGCGGCGACGCTGCGGCGCGCGCTGGAGCGCATGGACGCCGCGTGGCCCGAGGGCGAGGAGCGCATGGCCAAGCTCAGCGTGAACGCGATGATAGGCCTGTGGGCGCGCAGCACGGAGGTGGTCTACAGCGTGCGCAGCAGCAGCAGCGAGCTGGACGGCGCGGGCGCGGACTTCTCTCAGGCCTTCGCCTACGAGGGGGGCATGGTGTGGGACTTCGTCTACGCCAGGAGGCTGCTGAGCAACGGCACCTACCGCCCCATCCATGACGCGGTCCTGGGCTTTGAGCACTGCGTGGTGGCCAAGGCCCGGCGCATCCTGGACGCGCCGCCGCGCTACCTGGCGCAGGTGAAGACGGACTGCCTGCTGACGCAGCGGCTGCCGAAGCGCTTCACGGAGCGGCTGCGGGCGCTGGAGGCGCTGCGCCACCCGGACGGCACGCCGGTCTACCGCGTAGAAGAGACGAAGCCGTTGCTGGGCAGCAGCAGGGCGCCGCGCATGGAGGCGGAGCGCCCCAAACAACGGAGGTGGAACGGGGTGGACGACCCCGTGGGCCACTGCCTGACGGGCAACTCCCTGCTGCTCACGGGCCTGCCGGGCACCGGAAAGACGCACGCCCGGACCATTGTGGCGAGGCTGCGAGAGCAGGGCGAGGCGGTGCGCCTGGTGTCCAAGACGCACTGCTCCGCGCAGAACCTGGGGCGCAGACGGCCGACCACTGGGCCGGCAGTTGCCGCCCATCAGCGCCGTTGGAGCACAGCCAGCTCATCCGCGACCTGGCCGGCACGAGCTCACGGGGAACATGCGCTCCGACCCCGGCATCTTCAACTTTGTGAAGTGGCTGCGGGTCGGTGAGGAGGCGTGCCACGCTAAAACAGGCCAAGGCGAGGCTGAAGGAGCTCTACCCCTCCAAGCCCGGGTGGCCGGACACCACGCTGGTCATCAGCCACAGCAAGCGCATGGCCGTCAACGCAGCGGCGAACCGGGCCCTGGCGCCGGAGGCCTCAAAGCTCTTAGAGTTGGAGACACAAGTCATCCACATAGATTTGGGTTGCTACGAATCGGTACCAACCAATGGGTGTTGCCAAACTGCAACACACAACAGCCCGCAGAGCATGAGGGTGTGGCCGGGGCTGCGCCTCATCGGGGAGATACCCAAGGGCGTCTTTGTGGCCGTGGCGGAACTGGAGCCGGACGGAGTGAGGCTGGACAACGGCATGCCTGCGGGCCACCCGGCCGAGCCACGCAGTGACCTACGCCAGCTGCCAGGGCTCACCCTCCACAACCACGTCCGCCTCCATCCTGTGCGACATCCGGAGCTGGGACTACACGACGTTCCCGCCGGGGCACTTCGACATGGTTTGGGTTTGCACGGAATACAGCCGCGCGCTGACGACGCGCCCGCGGCGGCTCCTGGAGGGCGACGCGCTGGTGCTCAGCGCCCTTGAGATCATTGCGCACTTTGACCCGCTCATGTGGGTCATAGAGAACCCGGCCACTGGGCTGCTGAAGACCCGGCTGTTCATGGAGCGCCTGCCCTGGGTGGACGTGACCTACTGCAAGTACGGAGCTCCGTACAGGAAGCAGACGCGGCTGTGGACCAACATGCGCGGCCGAGGCGAGGCCTGCAGGCCCGGCAGCCGCTGCGGCGCGTGGCAGGACGGCAGGCACCTCCGGGCCGCGCAGCGGGGGCCGCGGCTGATGGAGGGGCAGTACGAGAGGGTCGGCCAGCAGCCACGCGAGCTGCTCTACAGCGTTCCTGCTGCGCTGTGCGACGAGATTGCGCGCGCGGCCACGGAGGAGCTTGCGGAGTGGCTGAGCATTCCGGACTGAGTCTTCTGGCTTCCCTGCAACCAGGGAGCCTGGAAGATGCCCATTTTTCCATGTTTTTGCATGTTTTTTGGGCGCAGTCATTCAACGCCAAAAAAGGCTAAGAGGGACAGCTGGCCTTTTTTTTTTTAGTCCAGCACAGAGACGCCCGTGCCGGAGAGCGTCACCAGCTGGTAGGCCACCAGGTGGATGAACAGGTCCGTCCAGGCCCTTGAAAGGTGAACCGGGCAAGGTCGCCCACCACTCAGCGGCATCTTGGGCACGCGCTCGGTGGGAAAGCCGGCAATGAAGCTGTGGCGCAGGTAGCCCACGCGTAAGTACCCGCAAGGATGGAGAGGAAGTGGAAGTGCTCCAAGGCTCCCTTCATGGGGTTGTGAGGGTACTGCAGGCTGCCCAGCTGCATCTGAGACTCCAGGAGGCTGTCCTCCTGCCTGGCGGCCAGCAAGTGGATTTTGGAGCCCGCGTCGTTGTCCCAAAAAGTCACAAACGCGCCCATGAGTTTCGTGAAGGCGCGCCACGGTGACGTTGTGTTCCGCCGCTCCGTTCGGGACGCTGGACTGCTGCGTGTGCACCGTGGGGTAGCTGAGCACGAGCGACCTTCCTGAGAGGAGCACGCGGTTGACCAGCGCAGAGTCCAGGACGACCTGGGAGGCCAGAACTCGGACGTTCTGGATCTCAAAGTCGGTGCTCAGCGTGGCCCCCGCCGGGTGCGCGCCGGCGTTCGCGGACCACAGCGCAGTCGTGGCGTCCGCAAATTCAATTTCTATCACCAGGTTCAGCTGCGGCGGCAGCATCTTCCCGCAGCGCAGGATGCCCGCCATGGTGGGGCGCAGCAGCACGTCCTTGCGGTTGTACTCTCGGCCCTTCAGCAGATGCACGGCCACGGTGCGGCCGTAGTAGTTGATGTCGTCGCAGCGCTGGCTGTTGGCGAAGACCTGGACGCGCTGGACAAAGCAGGCGGGGTTGGGCGTGGCTGGGGCCAGCGGGTTGGTGCCGTCCGTGTTCCTGACGCGGAAGGCAATCTTGATGGATTCGGGGTCGATGAAGGACGTGCCGCTGGTCAGCGGGATGCGGCAGAGCTCAGCGAGCTGGGGAAGTACTGCACGTCATGCCGCCTTGTAGTCCAGGCTCTGCATCAGCTCATCCTGGGCTCCGGCGGTGACTACCTCCATGCTTGTTTATATACACGCATTTTGACTCGTACGGCGAAGGAAAACTATTCTTCCAGTCCGTACATCTATGTACGGACAAGAGGAATAGCGTTTTGCGGCGCAAAACCGTGCAAAAAAGCTATTAGCCCAGGGTATCTATATACGGACGAGAAGAATAGATTTTTAGCGCAAAACCGTGCAAAACCGTGCAAAACGAGCTATTCTTACAGGGCGTATATTGATATACGGCCTAGAAGAATAGCATTTTTTTAGCGCAAAACCGTGCCAAGCTATTACTCTAGTGTATATATTGAGAAAGGCAATGGAGTAATAGCATTTTGTAGCCCAAAAGAGTGCAAAAAAAACTCTCCCCCAGGAGGGTTTTTATTTTTCTTTAAGCAGCCTCAATGTCTCGCGCCCTGGTAAAGCTGGGCGGAGGCAGGCTCCGGCGTGACTACCCGACTGGAGCTCGCCCGCGAGCTCAGCTGGGACTGGGGCAGGGCCACGGGGTTCAGGCCCCAGGAGAAGGGGCGCGGCGTGTTGTTGGACTGCGCCTGGACGCAGAAGCCGACTGCGAGGAGGCGCGGCTGCTTGCGGGGCTGCCTGAAGTGCTGCCGGAGCGCAGCGTGAAGTGCTAAGGCTAAGTGGCGTTATTCATGTTGTTGGCGGACCGGACGTCCTGCGCGGCCGCGTCCTGCCCTGCTGGGGCCGAAAGAGCCGTTGCCGTCGCGCCGACTTCCGCCGCGCCAGCCAGCGTTCCAGCAACCTGCCCGCGGTGGGCGCCAGGGCAGCGGCCCCCTCGACCGCCTTCCCAGATACCCAACGGCTCCGCCCACGCTCTCGGCGGCTCGCCCTCCTCCGCAGCACTCAACGGCCTGCGCTGCGCCACGCTCCTCCTTCTGCGCGCGCTGCCCCGCCTCGTCCAGGTGGCGCTCCGCGTCACTGGGCCGGCCTATGATCTGCGGAGGCGGCTGCGCTTGGCCCGGACGGGGCAGCACGTTCAGGCGCACGTTCAGCTGCGTCCTGGGGCAGCTGAGAGCGGAGGCCTGCGCGGCTGCGAGCCCCGCCGCCCCTGCGCCTATGAGTCCGCTGCCGCCTGCGCGCCGTCTGCAGTGCTGCGCAGACGGTCCGTGATGGAGGGCGGCCCCTGACCGTTGCTGCCAGCGCGCCGGCCTCGGGGTCTCCCGCCAGGTCGTCCTCAAAGCGGGTTCCGCCGTAGCCCTGGTACCTCCGCGCCAGCCGCACGTCCTTGTCCGTGGCCTCTGCCGGAAGCCGTCCTCGGAAATTGCCTGCAGGGCGTGTGCTGCAGGGGCCGAGGGTTAGGGTCCTTGCTGGACTGTACAAAATCGTCCAGGTAGAAGTGGCTTGTGACGAACGAGGTGGCCTTGCGGTCCGGCTGGTCCAGGGGCAGTGGCTCATTCCGCTCAAGGTAGCCCACCACCTGCTTAACGCGCGGGCGCTGGTTGAAGCCTTGCGCCCGAAGCGTCTTCATTTACTGTTGCGCAACTTCACCCGCCGCCCGTTCCACGCCCGCGCTTGGCCCGCGCGTAGCGCAGCTGGGGTACCTGGCGGTGCACGGCCTCCGTCAGCCGGCTCACGTCGTCCAGGGCCGCTGCCCCTCCTGCGCCTGCCTGCGCTCCCCAAGCCAACCCGCGCCTCCTCCAGTTCTCAGTAGCGCTTCAGCAGCAGCGGCTGCTGTGGGGTACGTCTTGCGGAGCATCCGCGGCTTGTTGCGGGGCTCAATGGACATCATGCTTTTACACTAGTACGCTTGCGCCTGTTGTATGCGAGCGCGCGCTGCTGCTCTCTTGTGAGCTGAGGCGCCTCCGGTGCCTCGTCAACCCCTCAGCCGGTACCTCAGTCGGTGCCTCTGCTGGTGCCTCCGCCGGCGCCGTCTCAAGTGGAGGCGGCTTTGGCTTGCGCTTTGGAGCAGCCGGCTCAGTAGGCACGTCCTGCTTCGGTTTGTTCTTGCTCCCAGGCCTGCCCCGCCGTTTCGGTTCCGCCGGCGCAGCGTCCTGCGCAGCGTCCGGCGCAGCGTGTGGCACCTCTTGCGCCTCCTCTTGCACCTGCCCCGTCGTCTGAGCCCGTCTCCAGCTGGGCGCAGCGCAGGTAGACCTTGTTGTGCGCCATCATGCGGACGAACTCAAAGACCTGCATCTGGGAATTGCTGCCG
>CAUJNA010002250.1:0-39296 GCA_963377175.1 Effrenium voratum | reverse complement strand
TTTTTGCTCATAATATTATATTATTAATTAGAAAATTAATAATATCATATTTTTTATTTAATCATAAAAGGTTACAGAATTTGAACGGATTTCAAGTATACATTCGTGCACCATTAGCATGTAAAGTCTCTCTGCCATGTAATTGTTATTATACAATGTTGAACTTTCCATCGCCTTTATTTTCACAACCATATTTGAGTTATTTTTTAAATTCATCCCAGTATAATTTGCCGATTCGAGTTTCTGCAAATTAAAACCGAACATAAAAGCGTGAGACCTATAATCTTCTGCACTAACTAACATGGGTTTGTCAGCACAATGCATCAAATGGACATATGCTTCACGAACACCTTGAATTTCTTGACTCGGAATAACTTGATTACCAATTATCAAAGAAGCAGACAGATCATATTCGGGGTCATCAAAACCTTTATCAAGTGATACAACACCTAACGGGTGATACATACGTAGATATTCTTTCACCAGTTCTCCATATCCTCCTGTATAGATTTTTGGTGTGGTATTTGAAAAAGAAATAAACAGTTTATTTAATTTAGATACATTGCGGACAATAGTTGTGAATATTTCAGTTGATGTTGATGCTGTTTGTTCTTGTAGGGTTTCAGTTTCAAAAGTAATAGGGAGAGAACCAGTTTCTAAAATTTTACTGTATTCGGCATATAGACTATCATCGATCGTATAAACGTTGCCTTTGAATAATGGCTTGGTCACAGACCACTCTATACTTGTATTTGTAGCAGTGAAAAGTCCTGTTCTATTAACAATTGGTTTTAATACATCAGTTGTTAAATATAATTCAACTGTTATTGGACAATAAGATAAAGGTATCCAGTTTTCACAAGTCTTGAAACATTTTAAATTTAAATCAAAATTGACATTAGCACTTTTACCTTCTTTAATTCCTTTATAATTACCATTGGTTACATTTCTAGTTACTGCTTGGGTAGTAGAAGTTCCAGTAGCATCACAAACTAAAAACCGTCCATCATGATTGAGTAGAGTATTTCCAAAACCTAATGCTTCATCAATTCTTTTTTCTTCTGATGATTTTAATACATCTTTCATAGCACTTGCACGAGAAAGAGAATTTAAATCACATACCATGACATCACCCATTAACACACGCACCCTATCAAAGAAACCGGCTGTATCAATTGGTCTAAGTTCGTGATTTTCTGTGTTATCAGCGTTGTTTAGAGTAAATCCCAATAATAGTGATGGTAAGGACAACCATTGATTAGGTGGTCCAGTAATGTTAAATCTAATTACAGAATTTGTATCAGCGGTATAAGTAGAAACCGATGAAGGATAAAAGTTTTTACTTTCTTTTGACCGAACATAAGAACCGCCATCTTTTAACTTAAATCTTAAATTCTTCTCTACAAGGACATCTTCAATATCTAATGTTTCCATAACTTATATATTTAATAATAGAAAAATATTAATTATTCTATTATGTAAATTAATTTATTTTAAAGTGTGAATAATCTATAACTTCTTTTTTAGATTTTTTATTTAATAGTTTTTTTAGTTTTATTTTTAATATTATTATTTTCAACCTTATAATTAGGTTCATCCTCTACAATCTTTTTAATGTCATCATAACTGACTTTCTTTTTAGGATTCATAGTATTTTTTATATCATTATTAGGCATTATATATAAGACTACAAAATTTCCTTTACAGGTTCAATGCTTCTTGATACGTCCTTGCCAGTATCACCATATAATGAGTGTTGATGATTTGTTAATGGGTTAAAACCTCCTCTATTTGATGTTATACTGCCTCTATCTAAAATACTGACTATATCTCCAAAATTTCGTATGCTTGTGTAGTTGTCATTGTTTTTGTTTGACATTGAAATAAAAGGAGCACCGTAAGTAGTTAATCTAATATTTCTATCAGGATTTTCTTTTAAATATTTATCACTCGCACTACTACCCAATGAATGTGAAATAACTTCACTAATATTATGGTTTTCATCAAGTATATCGCTAATATCTCTATACCTTTCACTGTATGAACTTAAACCAAATGGAATTGTAATATCACTTAAAATATCATTAATATTTGATTTAATATTAGACTTACCAAATGTCCCAGCAACATATAGTTTATTATTATCCAAATAATAACCTTTACCATTTGTATATGCTTTGCTTAATCCTTCTGTGTCAGATAAATTATCATTATATTTAGGTTTGAATAATGATTTTTCTTGTTGAATTTCATTAATTATTTTTCTATACATTTCGCTATGACCTTGATGAAGCGGATTGTATGATTTTAATTTTCCTTCTTTTAAATAATATTTATGGTTTTTCATATATAATTAAATTATAAAATTTCTAAATAATAAATATAATGAGATTTCGTAAAATATATATCAACAGTGCTTATCGTGATTTAAATGACAGTCAATCTACATCAGATTTTGTTATTAATTTAAGAGAGCAACAAGAATGCGGACCAAATACTAAAATGATTTTTCACGAAGTATCTATCGCTAATTCATTTTATCCAATTGAAGATAATTTAAATAACAGATTATATTTAACATTAGGAGGGATATTAATAGGAGCACCAGTCTATTATTTTATTGTAGCACCTGATAAAGGTAGTTATGTAGGTAGTGAATTAGCAACCGAATTACAAAATAAATTGAACACTGCAACCAATGGGACCGATGGAAACAGTATTTTTTTACTTGTAGTTATTCATTAAAAACAAATAATATAACTATAAGTTGTAATTATATTTCTTATTTTTTTATAATCCATACAGATAAAGAATTAAAAACAAATTACAGTTTTGGTATTGATTATGATAGAGATTATCTTAATAGTATTAATGACATTTTAGGAAATACTACTGAAAAAGTAAATAGTACTGCAGACCCGTTTGTTAGTGGATTTATATCATTTTTACCTGTTAAAAATATTTATATTCATTGTAATGAATTAAGTAACGGAAACCAGTTATGTAGTTTTGGTACTTCATCAATAATAAAGAAAGTACCAGTTTTAACATCATTCGGCAACCTAATATATGATAATGAACTAATTTTAAATGATGCTAATGATGTTAGTATGCGTTCATTAAGAAGATTACATTTTAGATTTACTGATGCATCGGGTAGAGTTTTAAATATGAATGGAACAACAAGTAGTTTTAGTTTAACATTTTTTGAAGGTTAGAAAAGCATATAATAAATATTTTAATATAATTATTTATTATATACAAATTATATTAAAATATTGTAATATAAATATTTATCATATACTAATTATATGGTTAAAAATATTGAAATTATAGACGTAGGCAGTGAAAATAATGAAGCACCTAAAGAAGTAGAAGAAATTAAAGAAGAACCTATTATTAAGGAAGAAAGTAAAGAAGTAGAAACTAATAATATTATAAATGAAGAAGAGAATAAAGCAGAAGAAGAAGAAGGAGAACGCGAACCAAAACAAGAATTCAAATCTAAAACATACTCAACTGAAAAAGTGGAATGTCCAAAATGTAAAAAATATTTAACAAAATACACTTTCAAATATCGTCATAACTGTAATGGAATACCAGTTAAAAAAGAACCAGACCCTAACAAAGTTGTTCGAAGAAAAATTATGCATCCTGCACAAGCAAAAGAATTTGAGAATAATATATATGAAAAGGTTAAAGATAATATTCCAAAAGTGGATGAACAAGAAATAGAAAGACGTGTTGAAGAACGATTGAAAAAACATTTAGAAACAACTGCTAATAAAGTATTTGAAACTGCAAAAGACCGTTACAATAATATGAAGGTAGAGCGAGACAATAAAAATAAACAGAAAATTAATAATTTAGCAAGTAAAAATATTTAATCTAATTATTGTTATATAATGATTATTGATAAGAAACAATTGCTTATGCGTCGTAGAGAAATTTATGACAACGTTGTAAATAGAATAACAGAACCGCAAAATAAAGACAAGCCGAATATCAGTGATGTTATTGATAGAAAAGCAGTTTTTGAAACAAACAAACCAAAAAAGAAGAAGAAATATAAATCAACTCAACATTACTATTATGAAGGAGACAACAAGGCACACCAACCTAATTACACATATTTGAAAGAATTACAAGAACAATTAGAACGTCATAGCGCTAAAAAAGATTATGCTGTATTTCAAAATAAAATAAGATATCAAGAAGAAGCACAGGCGTATTTTAATGAAATCCAAAGGTTGGAAAGTGAAAAATTGAGACATCACCCATCAAGTGAAACAGGTAAATCCTATTCAGAAATTATTAAGAAGAAGAAAGGAATAATCAATCAATTAAGACAGGATTTTAATTTTGATTAAATTACTTGAATTAATTAGATTAATAAATTATAATCTAATTAATTTTATATACCAATGAGATTAGACGATACACAGATGAAAACATTAAAATCTCAATTAGATTAAGACCGTCTTATAATGAACTGATAAAGGAAATTACAAAGGAAGAATATAAAAATAAGAATATAAGAGATGTAATAGACAGAAACGCTTATTATTTTCGTGATAGTCCATTAGGAACAGTGTATGATAATAATACAGTAGATTTGAGACAGCAACACTTTAAAAAAATGGTAGATGGAGAAAATCAAACAAATATTTTGATATGGCAAGGGATGATGAAATGGATGATTTAAGAGACGGTTCAATACAAACACTAAGTGCCACAATGGATGATGCAGAGGAACAACACGAACAACAAATCAGTCAAATTTCAAAAAGACTTAGTAGTGAACAAATAGCAGACCTACACCAACGAGCACAACGAGCAAGACAATTAGAAGGACAAGAGGGGAGAAGACCAAGTATCCAGTCAATGGTAACTGCAAAATCAAGCGATACTGAAGACTTACCACCATTAGAACCGCTTATGACAGAAGACGAAGCAGTTAAAGAATATGTTAAAGGCCTTGTAAATCGTAAAATCAAAGATGTAGCAAAGAAAGTGGCATCATCACGAGAGCAAAAAATGGACAACGCTGACAGTTCATCCACAGTCCAACAAAGACAAACAAGAACACATAAGGAAACCATTGACTATTCAACTGATATAAACCATTGGAGAGGAAGCACAGTAAAAGAAGAAGACTTATTATTTCAATTACATTTAAGAGGAGCAGGACTTACTGAAGAACAGGAACAACAATATTCAAACACACAGAAAAAGGGGAAAGGTAAAAAAGAAACTGGTAGAACTTATTTAGTTGGACTGGTGGAGAAACTCATAAACAGTGGAAAATGGACGACGAAAGTAAATGATGAATTGCTAAGAAAAAGAATGGAAGATTGGAGAGTTATGAAAGGAAAAGGTAAAGCAACAAACGGTTAAAAAAGTCATTTATATATTTTATCAATAATTATATAAAATGATTAAAAACCGCAAACACGAGTTAAGGAAACGCCCTACTTTTGATGAAATGCTTAAACAATCAATCACAAGCAAAATGAAAACAACAGTTATATTGAAGAAATACAAGAAATAGATGTTATTGAATAATTTTGATTTTGATAACATGGGTTTAATGAACTATAAAAATAAAGAAAGATATATGAACGCAGAAGTTATGATGGCAGACAAGGAAACACAAACGCTTACCAAAGAAAACAAGGCAACACAAACAGACCTACCAAATGATAAAGAAACACAAACTTATAATTTTGATGATATGACAAAACTATTAGGCGGTTCTTCAAAGAGTTTCAAAAGCAAATTGATAACCAAGGCTGAAGCAGAAGCAGAAGCATTTACATATGACCCTGATTTATATGATGATGACGATGATGATGATGACAAAAAAGATGACATTGATAAATATAGAAATAAATTATTTATGTTGATGAGGATTATAGAATTTATGATGAGGTCAGGTTTTAGTATAGGTCAAATAGTAGCACATTTAACATACCACACTACAATAACCACAATTCAAGGTTCAGAGTTATTAGTTAATTTAACAATGAATTCATTAGTAACATCATACGATATAGCAACTGCTATAATGAATTGGTTGAATACAAATGTTAGTGAGGAAGTTGAGTTAAACACAGAACCACCTGTTAGTGTTCATAGTTCTCCACCTATCACTGTTCATAGTTCTTCAACACATACTGTTCATTCATCATCGTCAGAAGAAAATGTTAATTATGAAATAGCACCACCTACTGACATCCCTGTTCTTGCTGATGCTGAAAGTGAAGATGAAGATCAGGACAAAGATAAGAATAAAGAAAAACAATAAAATAATAATAAAAAATAAATAAATAATAATAATAAAAACAAAATTATAATAGTAATAAAAATAATAATAAGAAGAAAATAAAAATATAATTGGAGGAAAATAATAAAAAGTCACTTAAAGAATAATCACCTTTTATATATAAAATATAATGCCGTCATATTTTGTTGATAATGGCGTGAAAATGACAATGACTAATGAGTTTGATATGTTATGGAACAGTATAGGAAATGATGAATTTATTAGTTCAGAAACAAGCGACATATCATCAGAAGAAGAACCGAAAACAAAAAATGTTGAATGGAGAAAACAGGATAACGGATACTACAATAGGAAACCAAATGATGATAACTATTTTAAAACATACTATAAAGAAAAGACAAAACACTCATGTGTATGTGATATTTGTGAATCAAATCTTGCAAAACATAAGAAGTCTAAGAAATGTCTCGTAGCAGGCAATGCTACTGCACCGTGTCAAAAGCATTTAGTGTAATTGAATGATATTATTAAAATTAATATCCTGTAATTCATAAATTGTATGATATTATTAAAAATAATATCATGTAATTCATAATGAGTAGGAAATTAGATAAGGACGAAATTTTACATAAGTTGTTCTACAATGTTGATGAGGGGTTCGGTTCTGTTAGAGATTTATATGAAAAAGCGAATAAAGTTGAAGCAGGTTTTACATTAGATTATGTTTCTAAATGGATGAAATCTCAACCAAACAAGCAAACAAGAAATTATAAGAACTACAATTCATACACGGCACCTTTTCCAAAATATGACTTCCAAATTGATTTAATGGTCATGTCAAGTTTGTTAAATGACGTTGGTGTTGATGTTAAAAATCAACCTAAATTTGGTTTTGTTTGTATCGATATTTTCAGTAAAAAGTGTCATATAGTTCCAATGGAAATTAATGATACTGATACTTTTTTCAATGCTATGTTGGAATGTTTTAAAGTTCTAGGCTATCCACTTAGTATATATAGTGATGACGAAGGAGCATTAAATAGTAAGAAGATACAGAATTATTTGAAAGGTGAAGGAATTGAATTAATTATTACTAAAACTCATGCATCACAAGCGGAGAGAATGATTAGAACAATTAAGAAAATGATAAGTGATAGATTAAGACATAATCCATCTTCAACATGAGTAGAAATGATGAAAGCATCACTGAAGAAATATAATAGTCAAATACATAGTAGCACACAAACAACACCAAACAAAGCACACGATTTAGACAATGTTTTAGATGTTAGAGCAAACCAAATACTGAAAGAAAAGCATAATAGAAAGTATCCAAATGTGACTGAGGGAGATTCTGTTAAAGTTTATAGCAAAGGTAAAGGCAACTACACCAGTCGTAAAGAGAGCCGAAGTGTCTGGAGTGAGAGAAAATACAAGGTAATACTTGTTGGTAAGGATTTACTTAACAATAAGTATTATAAATTAGATGGACTAAGTAAAAAATATAATCGGCACGAGATTTTATTGGTTAATTAAATAATGGCCATACGGCAAACGTTCAATAGCGTTATAGAAATATCTTTTATTGCAAAAATTGGACAAAGAAAACTTAACTTGATTAATGCTATATATTTGATGGTTTTTTGAGCGTATAGTGTTAAATTCAACTTTATCCTTCAAATCACCATTTAATGGTTCTTCGTATTTATTATAATTTAATTCATTAGCAACTTTATGTTTAACAATGCCTTTGCTCCTCTTATGTTCTTCATCTTCTCCATACACTTTATAACAGTATGATTTAGGTTTCATGAAGTGAGTCATTATTTTTCCATTAAGTTCATCCTTCATTTTCCCAAGAACTTTTTTTATTAGAAGCATTATAACATTCATGATTTTTAGGATAATCTGAAAATCCATATGTTGATTTATAAGCTTAAAATCTGTGTAAATATCATCAGTTTCAACATGGATAATAAAACTATCAGTGTCAGTATATGCTAATTTTATTTTATCGTTATATTTAGGTTTTAATACATCATAATAAAAAGAATACATATGAATTTTAGAATAATCTAAAATTGATAGACCCATATAAATAGGTTTATCTAATTCTACCATTGCCTTTTCACGTTCTACCACCACTAAATCTTCATTTATAATGTGTCTATGTTTGTATGATGGTTTATTTACTAATTTCTGGAAGCGTTCAGGTGTATTGATTAGTCTGAAGTCATTGTGATTACGAACGTTTTCGAGTGTTTTTCCATATACAGCGGTATTTAATAATTTGAATAAATCTTTTTCAAATTCAGTTTTAGCATTCTTTCGTTTTTCGGTGTTGAAATCAATGTATGGTTTTAAAAAATCTGCTTGATTAAAACTAATTACCCTATGGACTTTCTTTAGTTTTAATCCATGCTCTAAATAAAACTTCAATGCTGATATATGTAATACATACTTTTTCTTATCCATAACATTTAATATTAGTTTATTTGTTTTTTCATCAGATGCATCTTTTCCATAATATTTTTTTGTATTTCTTTTTGAACTGGTGAAAGCATATTCTCACTAACACTCATAATTTCTGGTGCTAATGGATAATCTCTATGTAAATCATGTAATTCTTTTGGATATTCTAAATCAACTTCTAAAATATAGCCTTTGTCATCATCGTCGCTATAACTTAATACTTTCTTCTCATCCATCCTTGAAAAATACCAATTGAAATTATCAAACGGTAGTTTTTTACTCATAGCCAGACCATACAAGTTATTATCATCTAAATAACTTATATAACTTGATGGTTTTGACAAGTCATATTGTTCATTCATGAATTTATTATTTGCTTCTACTTTTTTATGAGCACATTGAGTCATCCCGCCACGAAGACCTTTTTCAATCATTTCATACATGTCTTTATTATGTATTTGTTGAAGTCTAACACCAGTAAGAGATAAAAAGGCAGACCATGAATAATTAGGTAATGTTATGTAATGCGCAGGGTCTAAACCATAATAATTTAAACACATATCCCTAAAGTTTTCAAAAACATCACTAAGCAAATAAACATCTGTCATCAAATATAAATCATGGTATTCACCTAGGTTTTTGATATTGAAATTATCCCATATTACTTTTGCCCTTGTGTGTTGTGTATCTGTTATGTCTTCTTCATATAATTGACTGTAAAAGCCTTCTATACTTGGTAATTGCGATTCATTGAATTTATCAAATGAATTCATGTAGTCGTAAGGATAAACTCCTTTTTCAGTTAATAAGTCTAAATCGGTTTTATTTCTAATATATGGATTTGCTGATGAAAATCGGAAATTATCCTTCCAGTCATTCCGCTTTTTATATATAGGTTTATCATGTTCATCTTTACCTACTATGTCATATTTATTTAACTTAACTAATTTATCCAAAGTTGCTGAGAGAAAAGCCATGCTATCTTTAAACTGTAATGAACCAAATGAAAATGTAATAAACTTTTCGCTATTTTGTGCTATTACATCTATTCTCTTATTTTCGTTCAATTCCTTATTTAGTTCATTTGCTTTGCCTATTATTAAGTGAGAGTCATAGTTTTTTAAATTATGAAAAAATACTGGTATCTTGAAATATCAAAATGAATAATCCAAATTACATTTTTCGTGAGCACAACCTCTATACTCACCAGTAAAATGACAGTGGTCTCTGACTTTTGTATCTTCTGGTTTAATATTCTTATTACATATTGAACATACAGTAGCTTTTCTAAATTCTGCTTCTTGTTCATCTGTAATATCCATTGGTTTATTAACATTCATTTTATCAAAAATATATTTTTTAATTTCTCTTAATTTATTTACAAAGTGGTCTAAACAATCCTCTCCACGGTATAAAAAAGGTTGACTTGTATTATCAATAGAATTTACAACATTCAACATATAACCGCATGGTTTATGTTCCTGATACGTGCCCTTGATGCCATTATTTGAATTTACAGTTATACACTCAAAATCTCCATAAACAACAAATGGACATTTTAATTTTGTATTGTATTTTTCAAATTCAATATAACTACCTTCTTTTGGTAATTTAAAATGTTGTCCATGTGTTGCCATACAACCAGTTTCATAATGTTTTGTTAATAAATCCTTTCTAGTAAAGGCATGAGAACAATAATGACAATAATGTTTTGGTTGGTCATTTTTGTTTGTTTGCCAGTTCATTAGACGACTTAGATTTTTAATAACAACATAGTGATGGTTATTTTCTGTTTCAATTTTCAAAAGGCTTATTTGATGTTTAGCATCTCTTGTTTTAGTTCTGTAATCAATTATAATGTTCTTTTCATTCAAAGTATCATCAATTTCATAAACATTGATTGAAACTAACTTACTATTATTTTCTTCAAACCTTTCAATATCCTTATTACCAGTTGGAAATTTAACACCTTCCCAGTTTAAGATATTGTCGTTTAATTTGTTGTAATGAAAAGTATGTTCTGGGTGACTTTTACTAATCTTATCAAATACTACTGATTGAATACAATATTTGAAACATGTATTATCTCTATTTTGAATATTGATACATGCTTTCTTATGTTTAATCCAATCTGGTAAGTCAATATAACTACCTGCCCTAGTAGGGTCATATTTGTCATAATGTATTGTGATTGATAATATCTTTATAAATTTTCAATTAGATGCTGAACCTTCTAACTTTTCTATGTTCAATAAAATCTCTTTGATTGACTTTTCAATTGCTTCATCCAAATCGGTTTCATTATATACGTTTGCCCTTGTTGCAGGTAAATTATAAAGAATCTCTGTGTGTTTTATTACACCATCATCATCATAATAATGATAAAATAAACCTTCTGCCCTTATATTCAGTTTCATTGCTCTATTAGTTTTCAAAAAGGTCAAAAGTCTATCTTTTTGGTAGTGTATCATTGATAGTGCCTTTTCACCTTGAAAATGTTTATTTACTAGTTTTATAGAATTAGCATAACTTTTGAATGCTGATTGATGGTCTGTTATTCTGAATTTGTTTTTTAAAGCGTATGTTGTCATGGCATTTTTCAATCTTTGTTTAAGGTATGTTGAGCGAATTGTTGTTGTAGCATGACTATTATATTCATTGGTGTTTGCTACTGATTTTAATTTCTTGTTCAAAACATTCGAGATAGGTGTTTCTTTGTTGTATCTAAATTTCCTACCATCTACAATTATTGATTTTAATTCCTTGTTTCCTCTTTTTGGTATTTCCGCTTTGTCATTATTTAGTAGATAATCTATAACATGTTTCATAATACTATACTATATAATTTAATATATGTTTATTTCTTTAAGTGACTTTTTTTAGAAATATCTTAAAGAAATTAATGCCTTTAATTATATTAAGATAGAAATTGAACGGTATAAAATCAATAATTATATATTAATAGGAAATGCTCTGATTGTGGCCACTTCAAAAAAGAAAATATGGAATTGTCTAAATTGAACTTACCTAATGAAATAAGTGAATAATATTATTTAATTGTTTTTTTTGTTTTTTTCTTTAGTTTTTTTTTTATCAATGGACTGAGAAAGAATTTATGTAAAATTTGTAGAAATTGGAGGTTTCGTCAACAAATAATTGAAAATCATTTAGATATTAAAATGTTTAATGAAAGAAATGTAGAAGATGACATCTTAATATTTCTAACTGTGTATAAAATACCACCTTATAGTTATGTTAGAGCACTTCTGAAAATCAGTGAGAAAAAGTATGAAATGATAGACCGCATATTATGGATGTTGGTTTATCGTCAAAAGGAAGGAGAAGATGTTAAAGACAATATCAAATTATTTATTGAAAGTAAAAAGTTTAATATTCAAAACACATTGAGAGATATTAATATTATTTTTTAAATGATGTATGAAAGAAGTAAGACAAATCAATTAAATTATTATCCTGTACTGAAATTATAATCATAATATAATAATAACATGTAAAATATTATATGTTATAATTATACTGTACTTATGGTTTGTAAAGATTGAACTATTTTATTTTTCCTAATTTGGTTATCTCTTTCAAAGTGCGTTGTTTGAACTTGGTATGCTCTTTTGATTTGTTCGTGCTTTGGCTGTTTGTTTCTATTTTGTTTGATACTCGTCTGATATTTTTTGTTGGTATGTTGCTTTGTTTTTTGTTGCTGTGTGTTTTCGAGTTTGGGTTCTTTGATGGTTTTTGTTTTTGCTGTTTTGTTGGTATGCTTGTTTGAATTATTTAATGTTGTATGCTGTGATTAAATATTTTTGTTGCTGGTTGTGATTATTTATTTTGTTTGCTTGTTGTTCTGGATTTTGTTTTCTGTGAATTTTGCTTGATTTTGTTTGTATGCTGTTTGAATATTTTGGTTTTAGTTCTAAAGTGCCATTTTTTATGTATTATTTTTTCCCCCCCAGCCGGGGCAGGCCCCGCTATTACACGTATGCAAAAGTTATCAGCAGTGCGCAAAGCGACCTCCGTAGCCAAATGGTGCAGGCTTTAGGGTAATCCTATATTGGCTGCGCCAAAGGGTGTGGGTCGTCGTGCCACTTGCAGAGCCGCACAGCGGTTGTCCTGCTAGGCTTGACCCTAGCAGGCCCTCAGGTTCGCACTGGCGTCTCGGCTTGACCTCGAGCACGAAGGCTCGCATGCCCATGTATATGGCCAGAGGCATGCTCGCCTGTTTAGGGTTTAGGGTTTAGGGTTTAGGGTTTAGGGTTTAGGGTTTAGGGTTTAGGGTTATAGGGTTTAGGGTTTAGGGTTTAGGGTTTAGGGGTTAGGGTTTAGGGTTTAGGGTCTAGGGTTTAGGGTCTAGGGTCTAGGGTCTAGGGTCTAGGGTTTAGGGTTTAGGGTTTAGGGTTTAGGGTTTAGGGTTTAGGGTTTAGGGTTTAGGGTTTAGGGTTTAGGGTTTAGGGTTTAGGGTTTAGGGTTTAGGGTTTAGGGTTTAGGGGTTTTAGGGTTTAGGGTTTAGGGGTTTTAGGGTTTAGGGTTTAGGGTTTAGGGTTTAGGGTTTAGGGTTTAGGGTTTAGGGTTTAGGGTTTAGGGTTTAGGGTTTAGGGTTTAGGGTTTAGGGTTTAGGGTTTAGGGTTTAGGGTTTAGGGTTTAGGGTTCAAAGATTTCGAGACGTTTTTCAAAGCAAAGCTCATCAAAAGTTTCGATCTCAATCCCACCCACCCAGGACCCGCTTCCAAGCGCCAGCTTCCACTCGAGGGGCCAGCGCAACTCAACACACCCGGCGCCAAAAAAAAGAGCGGCGGGCCCCCCGCGGCAAAGTTACGTAAGACAGGAGCAACAGCAAGCGGCGACCGACAAAGCAGCTGACAAGCCGGGTTCAAGGAGCGGCGAACAAGAAGAAGCAGCTTCTTGGCCCGAAGCCACGGATCTTGCCCCTCAAGGAAAACAAAGCAGGAAGCAGAGGTTTTACAGAGAAAGTTCGGGAGGAAATAGCGCAAGCGAAGCGCTTCAGAAGCAACTCCTACGGCTTGCCTGCTTCTAGTTTGCTACTCCTGGCTTGGCGCCTGAAGAAAAACAGCGCTCCGCTGCAGCAAGGGCGCTTCAATCGCGCGAGTGCGTCAGAACCATGTTTTCGCCCGGAAGTGGAGAACCACGGCAGGGGCACGAAAATCAACGCCCGGCAGCCCGAAACCGCAGCGGGGCCACGCGAAACAAGGCGCGCGCCAGGGGGGAACCGAGCCCGGGACCGCCCGCTTCAGAGACGGACGCAAGACCACTAGGCCACCAGCCCCGCGGCGGGGCCCCGCCGCGCCCGCGGCCCACGCGCGGGCAAGAGGCCCCGACCTAGAAAGCGCGCAAGTTTAGCGCGTTGCAAAATTTGGCCCCGAACTTGGATTTGAGCAGCGAAGCAGATTCAGAAGCTCGCAAGACACATGCAGAACTTAAAAACAAGCTTCAAGAAGCCCCAGTGTTAGGCGCACCCGTACGACCGTTTTGGCTTTAACTTTTAAATTAATATTAAAGTAATTTTATCCTTTGAGCCAAAGCACATCCACCCCAAACCAATCCTACACAAAACCAACAAGCCCAATTCCTTAGGAAAAAGGGGGCAACACTCCCAAACGGAAGGGGGAGGGGACCAAAGAGGCGAAACACACGATCTCAGGACCGGCTCACATCGAAGCAAGTGCGGACTCTTTTGCAGGCATGGGGTGAAAGGCGAAACAGCTTCCAAAGCTGTAGACGGATTAGCATTCAATGCTTTCCATGCCGCACGAACAAGACGCACATGCAGTCTTGCGGCGTCGCCCACTTACCCCCAGGGTTGGGAGGGTGGGTCAAAACACAATCTCACGTGTCATTGCACACAGTGCTCTTGCAGCCAAAATGGCACATGAGACACGGACATGCGTTCGGGTATGCGACTCAATCATCGCCAAACTCGTCAAACTCATTAGCCTGGTTCACAGACAAGCACAGTTCAACCAAACGCGACAGCGGTTAGCAGGCTAACCCATTGTTAAAACTTACATGCATGCATTCACAGACGCATGTCAAAACACACATGCTCATAGCTGCACATGCCAAGTGCTCTGTGGCACAACATGAGCAGGATATAAACGGAGGTGTGGTGGATGCACTGCGCTCTATCAAAGTAGTCGCAGTGATGCTACGGCTCCAGAATAAAGCTGCATCCACCTTTGGTGGAGTTACGCCTTATCCTTTGAGCCAAAGCACATCCACCCCAAACCAATCCTACACAAAACCAACAAGCCCAATTCCTTAGGAAAAAGGGGGCAACACTCCCAAACGGAAGGGGGAGGGGACCAAAGAGGCGAAACACACGATCTCAGGACCGGCTCACATCGAAGCAAGTGCGGACTCTTTTGCAGGCATGGGGTGAAAGGCGAAACAGCTTCCAAAGCTGTAGACGGATTAGCATTCAATGCTTTCCATGCCGCACGAACAAGACGCACATGCAGTCTTGCGGCGTCGCCCACTTACCCCCAGACCACTGACGCTCACACGAGCCTTCTCTCACCACGCATCGCTATCGACTCCCACGTTGAGCATCCTCAATCGTCCCGGTCCCTCTCCTTTAAGCGGGGCATCTGCTGGTTTTGGTAAATTGCAGACTTTCACAGTCCCGAATTCAACCTACGGTAACATAATTGGACGCAAGAGCAAATTCCTCTTCACGCCAGCCAAATAAGCCTTGGTGGACATGACGGGGGGGGTCAAGAGCACCGTCCTTGTACGGAAACACCGAGAGAAACCACGAAGCCTGTCAGGCCACAAGGAAAAAGCGACTGCACAGCAACGGCCTCCAACCCACAAATTGTTCTTGCTGCCCACGCTGGCAACGCGCTGCAACTAGGTGTGACTCATGAATAAGGAGGGACCACTGGGCACCTTCTCCTTTCCTCAAAGTTTCCAACGAGGCAAGCTTTCGAGTTGCCTGGAACCTCATAGGAAGAATCAGCATAAATGGGTCTGAATGGCATCACCCTTGCTGCGAAACACCTGGGCGGGGTCATACGGATTCTGTCACGGATCCACATGAGCGCAACGTGGACAGCCTCGTATGCTTCAAAGGCTCGGCAGGCACCATCCAAATGACGGCGCAAAGCCTTTGTGCACTGCTGCCCCCACGGCCCAAATCTGCACCTCTGCGAAGGGCCAACATCCTCAAAGGTTTCCCAGCGAGCTGGCTCAGTCGTCATCTGCAGAACCTTATCGCCAGCCGCGGTCAGTTTGAGTTGTCAGTCTCCCACGCTACCGACTTCGGCGATGGATCGGACACAAGCCCAAAACCGACTTCCAGCCCAAGGCAAAACACCGCGTCGCAGTCGCATCCTGTCATCTGCTGTCCTGGTAAAACTCAGACCTTCGCTTGGTCTTTGTAGCGCATGTACGCGTCGACCAGCACTCCTACAGATTGAAGACTGCCTGTACACCTTGCCACGACGTCAAGGTCCCCAATAGCAGTTGCCGACCTTATAACGGTCCCCATGGTTCCAGCCGAACCTTTGCCGAGTTATACAGCCGGCCGCGTTATCATAAACCGGCAGCACCTGTATCTCGTCACGCACGACGGCGGCATGCCTGATGCGCGGCCTGAAACATCGTTACCGGCGCCAAGCCGGTCCGACCAACACCAGATGGACGCTGTTGCGATGGCTACGATTCTTCCAGCCAATGTCATGCAGCAGAAAATTCAACAGGCCGGGCTCTGTGCACTCAGCGTTCCTGCAGTGCTCGGCGCAGCCACACATGCCTTGCATCCTCTGCTCGCCACTCCAGTGCTTTAATAGTAAAACGCCGGAGTGCCTCGCCCCCTTCCAACGGCATGTGCCGCAGAATTGTCCAGGGAGTTGGCACCCACGACATTTGAAAGTTAACCGGCAGCTCTGTACCAGATCTGCAAGAGGGTGCTTGCGCCACGCCACGTAACGCCCCATCTCATCGGGTGTCCAGACGTGTCGAAATTGGAGAGCTCTTATACCAACCACGCCTCATTCTCGATCCATGTTGGTTGCACGAGGCAGGACATAGATGAATTGACCTTCACCGGAAAATGGTCAAACTGCATGTGGTGCTGACTCACTTCGGCACCAGCATTTGGGGCGGACATGACTTTGGCATCATCCAAGCTAAGGGTGATTGCACCAAACTGTTTGAAGCACAAACCAACCAGGTGTCCACGGCATGCCGAAACCAGGGAGCTCTCCCCCGGCCACAGCGCATAAACCTGGACGCATCCAACTCAGCAGGCCGGTCATCACAACATGGCGCCGGCCAACACATATTGCTGCTGAGCATAACCTCGTCATCGTCCAAGTCCATACTGGCAGTGAGACACAGGGCCTGGAGGCATCAGCACTGCAAGATGCCAAACATGACCTTGGCATCTACCACAGTCCACATTGATTGCGAGTGCCAGGTCCTGACGAATGGACCACTCAGGGAACTGGTCAAACCAAATTGAGCAAGCATAACGTCGGCATCTTCCATAGCCACATTGGTTGCAGGCCCGGGGTACCTCGGCATCTTCCACAGCCCACATTGATCGCGAGACCCGGGGCCTGGACGCATTGACTATTTAGGCAGTTGATCGACTGCAATTGGTGGACGCTGAACATAAGTCGGAATCGTCCCACTTAAGTTCTTCCACAGTCCGCATTGGTTGCAGGACCCAGGGATCGGACACAGGACCACTCAGGACGCTGGTCAATCTGCAACTGCTGGGCGCTAAACAAACTCGGCATGCTGATCAAACTGCAATTGATGGACGCTGCACATGACTTCAGCAAGCTGGTCAACCGCCATTGATGGACGCTGCACATAACTTCGGTATCGTCCAAATTACGTTCAGAAGGACTGTTAGCCGCATTGTTAGCCGCACTGCCACTCCGTTCAGCAGACTGCCACTCCGTTCAGAAGGACTGTTAGCCACATTGTTAGCCGCACTGCCACTTCCCCAAGCAAAATTAGTGCGAACTAACTGGCACCAGCAGGCAAATTTTTTTTTGGGACCACGGCATCACGCCGCACGACATGGACTGGTGCAATCTTGCCTCAAATGGGTTTGCAAGGCAGGAAATACAATGGACGTAATGCAGCCCAGAATAGTGGCACCAAAAAGTCAATGCTTGGCCTACGGCCGAGCAGGTCCCATATGACTGTGGCTGGCTGGGAAACGGCCTGCCACTGAACTTGAGGAGGTCACCCACCACATTCTTGAGCCCAACGCTGGTATAGGCTGCGAAAAATGCCACCAGGGAAGCTGGGTCTGCATGGAAAGTGTGAGGGCGACCTGGAGAAAGTTGCAAAACATTCCAGATGGCTATCGGCCAGCTTGCTGTGCCTTTGTTTGGCAACTGCAACAGTCAGCACGGCTTGGAAACAAATGTTCGCATGCTGGGGGTAAAGATGTATTCCCAGCCTTGCGAGTGAAACGCAGCGGAAAACATGGCCGTGTCAGGTTTGTGAAGGAACTCCCTGAGGAAATAACGCCTTTAGGCGAATTATGTCTCAAAGCGCAAAGCACATGCTGCATCTTTGACCACTTTGTGGTTGA
The DNA here is from genome assembly GCA_963377175.1 of Effrenium voratum. Classification (NCBI taxonomy): domain Eukaryota; class Dinophyceae; order Suessiales; family Symbiodiniaceae; genus Effrenium; species Effrenium voratum. The sequence goes on along the minus strand of CAUJNA010002250.1, from coordinate 20,949 downwards.
TGCTCATTGGTTGTTCCAACCCGGGCGCTTAATTGCTTTAGCCAATATTCGCCGCCAGTTTAGCAACACAAGCCATCTCGCCCAGCACTGATGCCTCAACTGTTGGCCTGCCGGCAATGCGGCTCAGCACACCCGTGATGACCACGAGGGCATCGTCTTCTTGGCTCTGCGTCTTGGCGCGACTCCAAATTGAAGTTCCAGCAGAACCGTTCACCGCCAGGTTGCGAGTGCTGCATGTCCTGCAATTTCGTGGGGGCGTTGGCGCCCTGCTTAGCTTGATTCTTGCCCTTGCCCTTGACATTCAGCTTCTTGTTTGGCATGCTACTAGACGTAGTCTTAGGTTGCCCTTCCGGGGCTCCACTGAGGTTCAGTCCCTGAAGACGGCCTTCCTGCAAGCAAATGCGCTTGATGTGACTCCCAATAGGTAGCTCGGTCGTGCCAGGGCCTCTCTGTGGCTCCACATGGTCTTCAAGAGCAGCCAAAACAAGGGCCTGGGCATCGGAGTGCACTCGTCTGGTCGCCGCCAAAATTGCGTGACCTACTTCTTCGGTCTCGCTCGTCTTCACCAAACCACTCGACTGGGCATCACTCGCAGTTGCTGTTGGCGTGGCAGCTGAATATGCCAGTTTTCCGAGTGTCGTGATCTGCTCGCTCAGGAGTACAGACACGTTCTCCTTGGGCAAGCAGGCTTCTTCAAGCCGTGCCTTTAGCACCGCTTCCCTGTCCATCAAGGACGTCATGGCAGCCCACAGGAGCTCGAATTCTGTCAACACTAGAACTGCATGTCAGTTCCACAGACGAGACATCTGAGATCTGCCAAGAGCTCAAATTCTATCAACGATTAAACTGCAGCACATGCATGTCAGTTTTCAAACCAGTCACCGGGGGCTTCGAGCCTGCAACATGCATGGCACCCTTCATGACAACAAGCAGTGACACACCGCTCTCAGCTGAACTACAAGTTCAGCTACAGCCTCTGAGATCTGTCAAGAGCTCAAATTCTGTCAACAGTTAAACTGCAGCACATGCATGTCAGTTTAACAGTCCAGTCACTGAGGGCTTAGAGCCAGCAACAAGCATGGCACCCTTCATGACACAAGCAGTGACACACCGCTTTCAGCTGAACTACAAGTTCAAGCTGCAGCCACGCGACATCGCTGGCAGCCCGACACTGGCGATGTGTGCCTACCCGGCACATTTTCATATCACACAGGTTTTCTTTGCTCTGTCCATCACAGTTGACGGAAGGCAACAACGAACCTACTTCCTTGGCAGCTTCGCCAGTTGTGCATTGTTTACACCTGCCCGGTTCATCAACCAGCTGACATTGAATTGAGTGAAACCGTCCGAACAAACCTTTCCACAACGAAGGTGTTCGTGTTGGACCCTCAGCAGGACATGTAACGCTCTGGTTACCATGTGCTCACGTTTTTCCCACCCCCACTTTGTGGGTTCGGGGAACACATGGCTGAGACTCATAGCACGGCCTGACTTCCCATCCAAATGGCTCCCGGACACTTAAAAATTTGGCGCCCACGCATGTTTGGCGGCCGTCGGGATTGCATCACCGGAAGGCAACGCAGGACTACCGTGGTTATCTGAGGGACACAAACGGTAACTCACAAAAACGACAGGCTTACCTGCTCATCGAGCGGCCGGTTCCCACGACTTGGAACTGAAGGTGGGCAAACTCTTCAGGGCCCCAGAGCCTCGCAATTGCTTGGCACATGCGGACAAAATGGCCTGAGCATCATTGCCACAAGCCAGGATCATGCCCTTCAGTTCACTAGCCTTCTCAGAACCCAGCTCGTGAACTGCCCAAGACCAGAATGAACGAATCCATTTGGCTCCAGGAAACTGAATGGTCGAAACCGGCTCAAATCTGCCTGCATCCAGCATGACAAGTTGCCCGTTTCTTCGCTGACCCCAATTCCTTGCACACAAATCCCGCGGCCTGTATTTCTCTAGAGAGACCTGGCAAACCATAGCGATGGCTAGCTGGAAAAAGGCCAACTTCCCAAACTCAAACTTCTCCAGGTCAATCTGTTGCGCCTTCTCCACCACCAGGTAGTGTGCTTGGAAATGATCGTCGCCGACATTCAGCTCCGCCGACCCTTCTGCAAATACGTTGCAAACGGCAGAGGCTCCCGTTCGCGCAAATTCTGCTTTGCGCTTGTTGGCCTCAGGGCACCAGGCCAGCTTGACAACCATTGAATCCGCCTTCCGCATTGCGATAACCATCCTCGTGGCCCCTGCTGCCGAGAAAAATGCTTGATCGTCAACGATGTCCAGAGCGGGCAACCGAACACAAAGCCGACCCGATTCCGGAACTCCCCACGGGTTCCTCTCAGTCTTGGGTGCCTGCGAAGAGCAGGAAACAACCATGGTGTCCGGGCCCCGAGCCTTTTCATTTGCTCCGGCTGCACCTCCCTTCGCTGACTGCTGGTCAGCCAACCCTGAGCTGTGCGTTTGCGATGCCAAGCCAGCAGGGCCCGAGGGGCTACAGGCAACTTCATGGGCAACACAAACCCCTTCGCTCTTCTCAAGGTCCGAGGTAGGAGGACTGTCACCCTCGTCACGCGGCAGCTGAATAAATGTAGAATCCAGACCCTCATTCGCCCTCCCATGGGGCACTTCTGAGGGTCCTGCATGCTCTGCTGCATTGCTAAGGGCAACGGACACCTCTCCAGAGTCGGTCGCCTTGCCGCTCCTATTCTCCTGCTCTAGCCTTTGCTGTCTGCGTCTTGCGGTCCACCTCGTTCTTGCAGGGCCTCCTGTCCCTGAAACTGATTCTGGGGCCGCAGGTCGCTCTTCGGCTCGTGGTGCTGTTTCTTCCGCGACCGCTGTCACCTGCTGTTGCTGATAGCCCTTCTTTTCAGAAGGAGCGCTTTGCTCAAAGGGAGCTTCGGCTACCAGCCGTGCATACTCCGGCAAGTACCTGAGCCATCCAGCATCCAACCCATCATCATCATTCCCGGGCTGAACGGAAAGCGCCCCACTGCCAGAAAGACCACTCCAAGCTTGTCCCGGTGTAGGACAAACTTCGCCACCAATACTCGACCCGTGATCCTCATCTTCAGGCTGAACAGCAGGTGCCCCCTTGCCTAAAGGCGCGCTCAAAGCTTGTCCCGGTGTAGAACAATCCTCGCCACCAACCCCCCGTAAATCAGGATTGTCTGATCTTCCGCTGCTGCGCGGGGGCCGCGCAGGTTCGGCAGGCTTCCACCAGCCAGGAACTGCCACTTCCCCCGCCTGCGAACCGAAAAACCAGATTGAGCGTCGCTCCATGGCGCACCAAAACACAAAGGCTCAAAACACAATCTCACGTGTCATTGCACACAGTGCTCTTGAGCCAAAATGGCTACGTGAGACACGGACATGCGTTCGGGTATGCGACTCAATCATCGCCAAACTCGTCAAACTCATTAGCCTGGTTCACAGACAAGCACAGTTCAACCAAACGCGACAGCGGTTAGCAGGCTAACCCATTGTTAAAACTTACATGCATGCATTCACAGACGCATGTCAAAACACACATGCTCATAGCTGCACATGCCAAGTGCTCTGTGGCACAACATGAGCAGGATATAAACGGAGGTGTGGTGGATGCACTGCGCTCTATCAAAGTAGTCGCAGTGATGCTACGGCTCCAGAATAAAGCTGCATCCACCTTTGGTGGAGTTACGCCAGAAGTTAGGTTTAGGGTTTAGGGTTTAGGGTTTAGGGTTTAGGGTTTAGGGTTTAGGGTTTAGGGTTTAGGGTTTAGGGTTTAGGGTTTAGGGTTTAGGGTTTAGGGTTTAGGGTTTAGGGTTTAGGGTTTAGGGTTTAGGGTTTAGGGTTTAGGGTTTAGGGTTTAGGGTTTAGGGTTTAGGGTTTAGGGTTTAGGGTTTAGGGTTTAGGGTTTGTTTAGGGTAGGGTTTATGTGAATGGAGGAAAACCCTGGAGATGACATTCATGATGACAGTCGAGCTTTGTATGTTCTGTGTGCTGTTGATGGGCGGTGGTTGTCCACTTGGTGCACCTATCTCGGTGTTTCTCTTTGTGGTTGTTCGTTGGCGTTGCATGGGGTCGGTGTGCAGCTTTCTGAGTTGCAGATGAGAGTTGCGGGCCTTTTGACTTCTTGTCTGAACTGATCATCTGGATGTTTGACCTTGACATGAGTTGCGGTGCAGGAGCAGCTTTGTTGTTTCGCAGGTCATGTGACTCGGCCCCCTCCCTCGTTTCTTTTGGGGTGTTTGGACAAAGTGCATTGTGCAGAGAACTGTTTGGTGTTCGGCATTGGCTCAAGACTCAATACGAGTGCTTGGAAGTCTCACTTCGGATTCGGAGATCGAGTTGTGAGAGGAAAGAATTCTGATAATAATCTGTGATCAGATTGAACATTGGAATATCTACATATACGTTTTGCAGACAATTTTACTTGGTGGATTTTGCATATTTCTGGATTGGTCACTGGATACAATTTGCAGTTTGCGTTGATTTTGGATTCAGTGAGATTGACATCGTGGAGTTTTGATATTGGTCTTGAGGACGCTTGACGGTTGTACAACTTCACGTGTACTTTGTGGTCGAACTCCTATTCTATTTATACCACTGCGCAACGACTCCCATTTACATGGTAGCGGAGCTCCGTGATGGAGCCAAGTGAAACTGACAATCCAGGGTCACCTTCGGAGTTTCGGCCGTGGCAACGGTTGGTGCCACCGGCTTCTGCGTCGGCAGGAGCAGACGACACCGGAGTTGTGGGACAATCCAGTGAGGAATTGCAGACGGGTTCACCTGTGGCAGGACAATCAGGAGGAGTGCAGACAGGTTCAGCAGGACAGGCGACAGATCCGGCAAGACAGACAGTTGAGCTGTTGACTCAGATGCAGGCTTTGCTTTTGGGCATTAACAATCGGGTGCAGGCTTTGGAGCACGATGCGGCTGCAAGACAGAGTGGTTTTTTGGCTGACCATTTGAGAGCAGCCTCGTCGCAGACTCCTGGGCAAGCAGTACATATACCACCAGGTCTTGCTTCTCCTCCGCGGACGTTTCCTATGGGCGTGCCTCCACCTCCACCGGTGGAAGACACACTCTTTCCTGGTGAAGGGAAGATTCCATTTGGTGTGGATCTTCCTGTGCCGGAGTACAAGCAATGGAAGAGTAGGAGCTCGGAGATACATGGTTTCAGGACATGGCTGGAAAGGTTTTTGTCTTGGATTGCATTGATCAGTGATGTATTTGTTGCAGAAGTTCGTGAAGCATTGCAGCAGGATATTGAGTTGCGGATGGAGAGACTGACTTTGCAGCAGAGGAATCGTGGTCGGAAACTTCTGAGCTATTTGCGACAGGCAATGACGGGGTGCGCAAAAGCAGATCGAATTGTAGATCACTACCTGGCCATGACCTCCGAGGAGAATTCGCATGGTTTTGAGCTGATCCGTAGGCTGAACATCGAGTTTTCAATACAGTCAAGGGCAGAATGTCTTGGGTTTCGCAATACACTGCTGGCCTTCGCGACGAAGGAATCGAGGTTGGTTGACGTTGTGAGAATCATCGAGGCCGAGATCTATGTTTATGAGACAATGGTCAGAACAAGCAGTGCAGATATTCGGGACCTGGGACTTGCAGAGCCGGACAAATTTCTTTTGCTGATGAGGAACATTCCGGAGGAGGTACGAAAGTACGTTCAGCTTCACTGTCGGGTGAGCACTTTTTCGGAGCTTGCGAGGGCGGTGATGGACTTTGATATCAGCACGAGGATCATGGGAGACGTGAACGTCAGCTTGAATGGAATGAAGGGCAAAGGAAAAGGGTCTGGAAAGGATTCAGGCAAAGGAAAGGAAGGAGAAAAAGGGAAAGCTGGTGGAAAAGGGAAGAAAGGCAAGAAAGGAGGAGAGCCTGGTCGTTCACAAAGCCAGGATTCAAACAAGTCCAAGGGCAAGGGCAAGGGCAAGCCAGTTTGCTGGAACTGTGGAAAGCCTGGTCATCGTTCAAATGAGTGCAGAGCTCCAAAGCAGGACACACCTCGTGGAGCTCCAGACAAAGATGAGAAAGGAAAAGGTGGTGTTTGCTGGAAGTGCGGTCAACCTGGGCATCACAAGAAGGACTGCACTCGGAATTTGGACGCTGATCCGGGATCCTTGATGACGCTGCATCACCATGTTGTGGAGACTGGAAGTGTGCATCGCATCAGTGAGCCGTCTGAGAATGCTGTGTACAAAGCGAAGTTTCACGGACCTGAAGGGAAATGGCTGCTCGATTCGGGTGCCACAAGCCACATTTTGTCACATGCATGTTTGTCCTCATATGAGATTGTTAGAAGGCATTCCGAGTCATGTGAGTTGCGTGCAGCAAACAACGCCCTCATCCCTAATCATGGCATTGTGGACATTCAGGTGCGGTTCGTTGAGAAGAGTGGTCGGGCCAAGGTGAGGACCTTAACTCGATGCATTGTTGCGGAGATTCCTTTCAATGTGATGTCCCCTTTTGTGCTTGTTGGTCATGGATGGGAGTGCTGTTTGACTAGTGGCAGTCGTTCGTGCTTGAAGTGTGCCTCGGGTGAATCTGAGCAGATCATTCCGTTGGAAATGGAGGACAGGTCTTGGTGGGCTTGTGCGAACCTGTTTACTGCTGGAGTTCGAGGAAGAGATTCTGGAGCAAAGAGGCCGGTTGGATCGGACATGGAGCTTGATGTTCTTGAGACGCCAGGAAATGAGCCAAAAAGAGAGATTAATGTCATCTCTAAGATGGACAGAACACGTGATCTGGGCTCGTTGGCGTCGGTGTTGAGGGTTGTGCGAGTTGACAGTGTTGAGGAGCTTGTTGAGCGTGGCGCTGTGGACGTTGGTGTTCCTTGTGTTGCGCTTGATCAGGTGGACGGTGATGTTCCCTGTGTTGAAATCTTTCAGATGGAAAGCGAGGATGAGTTCATCTGCGCTTCCGGAGTGGAGGATGAGGAGGACCATGAGTTGCCTCCACCTCAGGAAATGGAAGATGCGGAGATGGATGGAGATGAAGCTCTTCGGGAAGACGCTGAAGCTGGCGAGGTCGACACCGACTTTGACCAGTACGAACATTTGGCTCGCGGACATCAACCCTATCTGGCAGGCTGTCGGGCCTGTGCACGAGCTCGGGGTCGGATTCCGGCGAAGAGGCTGAAGCACAAGCGGGGCAAGTACGAAGTGGCAACGGACTTTGCGTTCTTTGGGCAGATCAAGTTCTTGGTCATGATCGTGTTGTGCACGGGGATGATTGCCAGCTTTGTCCTCAGTGAGGATCAGGACAGAAACACACGTTTGTTGAACAACTGGTTCAGAGAGGTTGGATTGGTTGGAAAGTCCATTGAGGTCACCCTGGACGGGGAAGGTCAGTTGAGAAGACTGTTTGAGCGAGCCTCAAAAAGCGAGGGTACGCCAATCACCGGGATAGGGTTCATGCCCACACCACCGGGGAGACATCAGTCAAACGGAAAGGCTGAGAGGGCTGTTGAAACGGTCAAGGGAACTGTGGGAGCGAACTTGTTGTTTCTTGAGGAAAGACTCCTTCAAAGGATCCCTTTTCATGTTGAACTGATGACTCATTTGGTTCCCTACGTGGCTCGGACTCACAACATTCATCATGTTCCCCAGGGTAGCACATCCTCAGCTTTGGATCGCATGAAAGGCAGGCCAGGTGCAAAGAGACCAGTGACTTTTCCTTTTGCTTGTAGGGTGCTGGCTCGGCCGACTCCACGGTCGAAGGAAGACAGACAGGCAGACTCGGCTTCACTCGAAGCTTTGACCGAGGTGGTGTATCTCGGACCATGGACGTCTACAGGTGGTGGTTTGGTGGGGATGTTGACGGAGAAGACTCGTTTTGATGTTCCGGGTGCGGATCAAGGCAAAACTAGGAGGTATCAGGTTGCCAAGATCATTTCCCCTTGTGAGTGGTCCCTCAAAGACTTGGAACCTTTGTTGTCTCTTGGTGAGGGAGAAGACCTTGGACCCCGTGAACCTTTGAAAGAGAGTCCGGATTATGAGTTTGAGGAACCAGTTGAGGTTGGCGATGAGCCTCTGATTCAGATTCCCCCCGGAGGCCCCCCTTTGAAATGGGTGAAAAGAAATGGAGTCACCCCTGGATGCTACGCTTGTGAGCAGATTTCTCGGGAAGGAAAGAGTCACGGACGTGTTCACTCAAAGGCCTGTAAGAAGAGATACTCAGACTGGTTGGAGGATCAAGAAAGGAAAGAAAAATCTCAGCCGAGTGTTCTGCCTCCACCAGTTCATTTTCCAGTTGAAGAGATTGCTCCTAGGCCGGTAGTTGTTGGTTCAAATGCACCAGCCACAGACCTTTCAGGTTCCGGAGATGCCATGGATGTCGATGACGAGCCTTCGTCTGGTTCTCAGGGACTTGATGATGGGATGATGGATGTGGATCGGACGCTGTTTGAGCATGAAATTCGAGAGGTCAACAAGTTCCTGGCGTTTGAGCAGAATACAAGTGGCGAGTACCACGAGATGTACTTGAATGGTGGTTTGATTTATCAACAGATTGGAGCAAATTTGAGATGCGAAACAACAAGTGTCTTTTTGGACGAGGAGAAGGTCGCAGCTGCCATGAGGACTGAGTACAAGCAGTTGACAGACCTCGCAGTTGGTGAGCTGGTCACTGAGCAGGCTGCAAGGAGCATTTCATCAGGTGCTGGAACAAAGATTATTCCCTGCAGATGGGTATTGGTTCAGAAATCGGATGGTCGTGTGAGAGCGAGGATAGTTGCGAAGGACCTGAAGGCAGGTGGTTTGAGTGCGTTCAGGGAGGAGCTCTACGCACCTACTGCCTCATTGGAGGCTCTTCGGCTTCTTTTGACGATTGCTTTTCACATGGACCTCATGCTTCTGGGACTCGATATATCAACTGCCTTCTTGTATAGTGAGTTGGTGGGTCCCGCACAGATAGTGAGTTTGCCAAGGAGCTCATGTGATGTTTGGGGCAACAAGTTGTTCATGAAGTTGCAGAAGTCGTTGTATGGATTGAGGAAGGCACCAGTTTCGTGGTTTCGTACATTGCGCAAGTTTCTCATTGAGAATCTCCACTTTCAGACTACGGCAGAGAGTTCGGTTTATCGCCTTTCAGGAGCAACAGGAGAGATGGTAGCACTAATCCTGGTGTACGTTGATGACATCCTGATTGCAGCAACGAAGGCTTGGGCGCACTGGATAGCAGATCAGATTCAGAAGCGCTTTCAGGTGAAGCTGACGGGCGAGATCGAGAAGACTGGACAGTTGGAGTTTTTGGGGAGACAGGTTGTGCGATTGCATCCCACAGGGCCTTTTCAACTTCATTTACCTCTGAGCTATTGGGAACAACTGGAGTGTACTTTGGGGCAGCCGGTCAAAGAGACCTCAAGTCCTCCTGACCTGAAGAAATTTGAGACGAAAGATGATGCGTCGTTGAGTGCCACCGACACGGAAGTTTATCGCTCGGTGCTGGGGAAGTTGGCATGGTATTCGCTGACGATGCCAATTCTGGCATTTCAGGTTTCCTGGCTGGCGTCCTTCCAGCAGACTCCGACGGTCACTTCGATGCGTGCATTGGTAGCTGTCATTCGATACGCCAAGAGCTACAGATTCTACACTCAATCATTGCCCAGTCGGGGAGGTGGTGAGTGGTGCTCTGAGGATCGCAGTTTGACAATTGTGACGGATGCCAGTTGGACGCTTCGGTCAGTGGCAGGTGGTTTTGTGCTATGGCGTGGAAGTCTCATTCGGAGCTGGTCGCGACGAATTCCTGTACCATGCATGAGTTCAGCTGAGGCAGAGCTTATGGGTATGGCGGAGGCGGTGAAGGAGGGCATGGGTCTTTCAATGGTTGCAGAAAGTTTCATTGAGGGTTTGCCGGACAAGCTGAGTACAGGCGAGCATGAGAGACTCACTTCGACTTTTCACATTTACATGTACACGGATTCAGAATCTGGGAAGCACATCACAAACATGGCGGGTCTTCAGAGACGGATGAAGCATTTGGAATTGAGAGCTTTGCTGCTTCAGTATTTGACGGAGAGTGGAAGACTGACAGTCTTGTTTGTGGAGGGCGAGTTGAACCCTGCAGATCCTTTGACAAAACCAGGCGACGTGCACCATGTGAAGCTCTACTTGGATGCCGCTGGCCTGGCGCAGATTGAAGGAGCAGATGGTTTGAAAGTTTTTCTGGATGAGAAGCTGAGTGTGATGGGATCCATATCGTCGAGGAGAATGGCAAAGGTCAAGAATGCCGAGGAGCATGAGTTTGCAAAGACGCTGGATTCGGATTTAAGAAGGCGTGAAAGAAAACCAAAGCCAGAACATGTGGGAGATACGATTCATTTGTTGAGCGACAAGTCGTGTGTTGTCGTTTCGCATGAGAGACAGAGGTTCTTTTTGTTTGTGCCTGATGAAGATCTTCTGGAGAGATGCGGTTTGCGCCGTTCGGATTTCACGGGAGAGAGATGGACTCAAGGAGAGACTGTGAAGGGTTGTTTTGAGAGGAGAGACAACTTCTTGGTTGCGGAAAACCCCTGTTTGGACTTGGAAGTTTCCTGGAAAGGCTACACTTGGCTGCAGTTGGTGGCTAAGGAGACGCCGAGGAGATTGCGAGTTGGCCCCGGTGCTGTTTCATTTGAGCATGAGGGGGTTCATGTTTTCAGGACGCTTCCGAAGACTTGGGAGAGTTTCTTGAAACGTCATGAGAATTTGCAGGTTTGGAGGAAACCACTTCTTGAGCTTTCGCGAGGGATCAAGTCGGTGGTCATTGAGGTTTGCTGCAGTGAGAGTTCTAGCATGTCTGAGATGAGTGCTAGGTGGAGGTTTGCGTACTTCGGTGTCTCTTTGAGGCAGGATATCACTAGCAGTAGCACGATCACGGTTCTGAAACACGTCCTTGCTTGGTGTTTTGCGAAGGGAGCTCATGTTTTGGTTTGGCTGTCAACTCCTTGCACTGCCGGAAGTAGGATTCGTCATTTGAATTTCTCGAAACACAGGTTTGGGGAACAAAACTGGCGGCGACGATTCAGGGAACACAGACGCATATGGCAAGGAATCCGAACTCTTCTCCAAGGACGGGAACACCAGAAGTTGTATGTCGCTCAGGAGTGGCCGATGAGCAGTGATCTGTGGTGCGAACCTGTGTACTTGCGTTCGGCCCAGAAGATTGGTTTGGTTCATGAGTCACACATGAATCGCTGTTGTCTCGACGGCTACTCAAAGGCTTGGAAAGTCATGTGTAACAGTCAGGGTTTGGCTGACGCGTTGAACACCGGAAAGTGTGACTGTGAAAGAAAGCAGATTGGGGTTACCTCTTCGGGTGTCTATTCCAGGGAGGTGTCCATGCACATTCTCAGTGCTTGGTTCCGTCAAAGGCGGAGTGGGAGCAGATGAGTGTGAACATTCTCATGATGGAGATTTTGCTCAAGATCCATCTTTGCCGTTTGGTTGTCCAGGTTGGATGGTTGCTGACTGGATGCTGGAGCTTCTCATTGCGGTCACCTTTTTCATGGGGGTGATCATCGGAGGGGTCATGGCAGCCTTGTGCATGAGGAGCTGGACGGCAAAAAGTGGTTGAGAACAAGGCTCCAGAAGCAGAAGTGGCAGAAGTGACAGAGGACACGTACAGTATGACACGGAGGAGTGGTCACACGAGTGGTGATCTGTGGATCCTCGCGGGTCCATATTCCAGGAGGTATCACCAGAGGAACTGCCCAGCAGTTCAACAGTACAGCAACAGGCTTCAGAAGTTCACCAGGTGCTTAGTGTGCAAAGCTGGAATCTGGTGAGAGTTTTGTGGAACAGAGTTGTAAGAACTCTGTGACAGAGCTTGAATGCGCATGTGAGTGCGCTGGTTTTTGCATGATGAGGTCTCTGTGGAAAATCGAGAGTTTGAAGAAGGAGACCACATGCTGGTTGAGCATTGCCGTGAGTTTCACATGTTTGAAGCAGTTTGAGACACTTTGCACTGAGAGAGAGATGCATTCAGTCCTTGAGCAAAGGCTTGAACTTGAGGTCGTCAGGTGGCTCCCGTGCTGGTAAATGCGCATGAGTCAGTGGTTGGGTTGGCGATTTCCGTAGCCTTTTTCTTTTGGTTTGCTCGAGACTTGAAGCAGGATCTTTGAGGTTCTCGCCCATGTGAAGATGCGAGTTCTATGGCAACTTCAACATGGTTTTCAGGCGAACACCATGGTGGCGAACACACAGCCGATCTGTCATGAGGGGGTGTGAATGGAGGAAAACCCTGGAGATGACATTCATGATGACAGTCGAGCTTTGTATGTTCTGTGTGCTGTTGATGGGCGGTGGTTGTCCACTTGGTGCACCTATCTCGGTGTTTCTCTTTGTGGTTGTTCGTTGGCGTTGCATGGGGTCGGTGTGCAGCTTTCTGAGTTGCAGATGAGAGTTGCGGGCCTTTTGACTTCTTGTCTGAACTGATCATCTGGATGTTTGACCTTGACATGAGTTGCGGTGCAGGAGCAGCTTTGTTGTTTCGCAGGTCATGTGACTCGGCCCCCTCCCTCGTTTCTTTTGGGGTGTTTGGACAAAGTGCATTGCGCAGAGAACTGTTTGGTGTTCGGCATTGGCTCAAGACTCAATACGAGTGCTTGGAAGTCTCACTTCGGATTCGGAGATCGAGTTGTGAGAGGAAAGAATTCTGATAATAATCTGTGATCAGATTGAACATTGGAATATCTACATATACGTTTTGCAGACAATTTTACTTGGTGGATTTTGCATATTTCTGGATTGGTCACTGGATACAATTTGCAGTTTGCGTTGATTTTGGATTCAGTGAGATTGACATCGTGGAGTTTTGATATTGGTCTTGAGGACGCTTGACGGTTGTACAACTTCACGTGTACTTTGTGGTCGAACTCCTATTCTATTTATACCACTGCGCAACGACTCCCATTTACAGTTTAGGGTTTAGGGTTTAGGGTTTAGGGTTTAGGGTTTAGGGTTTAGGGTTTAGGGTTTAGGGTTTAGGGTTTAGGGTTTTTAGGGTTTAGGGTTTAGGGTTAGGGTTTAGGGTTTAGGGTTTAGGGTTTAGGGTTTAGGGTTTAGGGTTTAGGGTTTAGGGTTTAGGGTTTGCCTAGACAAAGCGCGCGCCTCGACGCCAGGGGCGTCGGGGGCGGCGCGCGCCGCGTTAAGCGCTCCCCCCACCCCTGACCACCCAAACCTCAACCTTCCCGGGTTTAGGGTTTCCTTGATCCAAGATAGATTCTGCCGCAGCTATGGGTTTGTGCTGCAGCCTTCCGCGCACGCGGCACTCCCGTGATCGGATTGCCTGCGCTCCTGAAGTCAAGATTCCGCCGTATGGGTTTGCGCTGCAGGCTCCCGCGCGCGCGGCACTCCCGTGATCGGATTGCGGGGCCAGTTTTAGCATCTCCGCGCGTGCGCTCCCGCGCTCAAGACTCCGCCGCAACTATGGGCTTGCGCTGCAGCCTCGCGCGCGCGCGCGCGGCACTCCCGTGATCGGGTTGCGGAGAGCCAGTTTTAGCATCTCCGCGCGTGCTGTGCTCAGCCTCCCGCGCACGCGGCGCCCCGTGATCGGATTGCCTGCGCTCGCTGCAGCCTCCCGCGCGTGCGGCACTCCCGTGATCGGACTGCGGAGGGCCAGTTTTAGCATTTCCGCGCCTGCGCTCCCGCGCTCAAGACTCCGCCGCAACTGTGGGCTTGCGCTGCAGCCTCCCGCGCACGCGGCGCTCCCGTGATCGGGTTGCGGAGGGCCAATTTTGGCATCTCCGCGCCTGCTCCCGCATCGGGGATTTTGCCACAGCTATGGGTTTGTGCTGCAGCCTCCCGCGCACGCGGCGCTCCCGTGATCGGATTGCCTGCGCTCCTGCAGTCGAGATTCCGCCGTATGGGTTTGCGCAGCCTCCCGCGCGCGCGGCACTCCCGTGATCGGATTGCGGACGCCAGTTTTAGCATCTCCGCGCCTGCGCTCCCGCGCTCAAGACTCCACCGCAACCGTGGGCTTGCGCTGCAGCCTCCCGGCACGTGGCGCCCGTGATCGGGTTGCGGAGGGCCAATTTTAGCATCTCTGCGCCTGCTCCCGCGTCGGAGATTCCGCCGCAGCTATGGGTTTGTGCTGCAGCCTCCCGCGCGCGCGGCACTCCCGTGATCGGATTGCCTGCGCTCCTGCAGTCAAGATTCCGCCGTATGGGTTTGCGCTGCAGCCTCCCGCGCGCGCGGCACCCCGTGATCGGACTGCGGCGGGCCAGTTTTAGCATCTCCGCGCCTGCGCTCCCGCACTCAAGACTCCGCCGCAACTATGGGCTTGCGCTGCAGCCTCGCGCGAGCGCGGCACTCCCGTGATCGGGTTGCGGAGGGCCAGTTTTAGCATCTCCGCGCCTGCTCCCGCGTCGGAGATTTTGCCACAGCTATGGGTTTGTGCTGCAGCCTCCCGCGCACGCGGCGCTCCCGTGATCGGATTGTTTGCGCTCCTGCAGTCGAGATTCCGCCGTATGGGTTTGCGCTGCAGCCTCCCGCGCGCGCGGCACTCCCGTGATCGGATTGCGGACGCCAGTTTTAGCATCTCCGCGCCTGCGCTCCCGCGCTCAAGACTCCGCCGCAACTGTGGGCTTGCGCTGCAGCCTCCCGGCACGCGGCGCTCCCGTGATCGGGTTGCGGAGGGCCAATTTTAGCATCTCTGCGCCTGCTCCCGCATCGGAGATTCCGCCGCAGCTATGGGTTTGTGCTGCAGGCTCCCGCGCACGCGGCGCTCCCGTGATCGGATTGCGGAGGGCCAGTTTTAGCGTGTCCGTGCCTGCGCTGCTGGGTTTGTCCAATTGCAATTTTAGCACCTGCGCTGCGGGTGGCCGATTTCATACGGTCCTACAAACAAAAACAACCGGCCAGGGCGAGCCATTTTTGGTGAGGGCTGGCGAAGCTAGTGGTAATTTTATTAAGGCCAAGAGCTGTTTTAGCAAGGCCGGCCAGCCTCGATGGCCGGTTTACAATGGCCGCTTTATCAAGGCCAGGCCAGTGGCCGCAAGTGCCGTTTTATCAACCAGAAGCGGGCTGCGGATGGCCGATTTCATATTGTCCCGTATAAGGAGTTTATCAGCAGCCAGGCCAAGCCAGTTTTTATCAAGGGCTGGCAAAGCAAACCGGCCAGCCGCAGTGGTCAAAGCCGATGGCCGTTTTATCAAGGCCGGCCAGCCTCGATGGCCGTTTTATCAACAATGGCCTTGATAGAGGGCCAGGCCAGTGGCCGCAATGGCCGTTTTATCAACCAGAAGCGGCCAAATGGTCAGATCTCCTAGATTCGTGCTGCGGATGGCCGATTTCATATTGTGCCGTACAAGGAGTTTATCAGCGGCCAGGCCAAGCCATTTTTATCAAGGGCCGGCAAAGCGAATGGCCGCTTTATCAAGGCCGGCCAGCCGCAGTGGCCGTTTTATCAAAGCCGATAGCCGTTTTATCAAGGCCGGCCAGCCTCAGTGGCCGTTTTATCGACAATGGCCGCTTTATCATGGCCAAGGACCAGGCCAGTGGCCGCAATGGCCGGATTTCATATTGTCCCGTATAAGGAGTTTATCAGCGGCAGGCCAAGCAATTTTTATCAAGGGCTGGCAAAGCGAATGGCCGCTTTATCAAGGCCGGCCAAGCGCAGTGGCCGTTTTATCAAAGCCGACCGTTTTATCAAGGCCGGCCAGCCTCGATGGCCGTTTTATCAACAATGGCCGCTTTATCAAGGGCGAGGACCAGGCCAGTGGCCGCAATGGCCGTTTTATCAACCAGAAGCGGCCAAATGGTCAGATCTCCTAGATTCGGGCTGCGGATGGCCGATTTCATATTGTCCCGTATGAGGAGTTTATCAGCGGCCAGGCCAAGGCCGGCCAAGCGCAGTGGCCGTTTTATCAAAGCCGATGGCCGTTTTATCAAGGCCGGCCAGCCTCAGTGGCCGTTTTATCGACAATGGCCGCTTTATCAAGGCCAAGGACCAGGCCAGTGGCCGCAGTGGCCGTTTTATCAACCAGAGGCGGCTAAATGGCCGACCATTTTTATCAAGGGCGGCAAAGCAAATAGCCGCTTTATCAAGGCCGGCCAGCCGCAGCGGCAATCTTATCAAAGCCGATGGCCGTTTTATCAAGGCCGGCCAGCCCCAATGGCCGTTTTATCAGAGCCGGTGGCTGTTTTATCAAGGCTGCGCGCGCGCGATGGCCGCTTTATCAAGGCCAATGGCCGTTTTATCAAGGCGTTATAAAGGAGGACTCAGACATCCGGGGCCACTTTGGCAGAAGGTTTAGGGTTATTCTCTTTGGAGCGAGCCTGACGCTCGCGCGCCACGACAGTGGCTCCATGCGCGCGCCCGCCTCACCGGCGGGGGCCATGCGCGTCGCCTTGCCCCGCTCACCGCGGGTCCGCTCGGCTCCCGCCGCCAGCGAAGCTGCGCGTCGTAGCGCTCGGCGCCCACTCACCGTGGTTCGCGCCTCGCTTTGTTTAGGGTTTAGGGTTTAGGGTTTAGGGTTTAGGGTTTAGGGTTTAGGGTTTAGGGTTTAGGGTTTAGGGTTTAGGGTTTAGGGTTTAGGGTTTAGGGTTTAGGGTTCACAGGATTTGAGACATGGAAATCTTCATAGCGACGTCAATCAAAAGTTTCGATCTCAATCCCACCCACCCAGGCCCGCTACCAAGGGCCAGCTTCCACACCAGCGCAAATCAACAAATCGAACGCAGCGAAAGCAAAGCGGCGAGAGGGCGCGCGCGCAGAGCGACCAACGAAGTAGGTGACAGATTGCAAAAATCGGCGAGCAGCGACCAAGACGAATTGACAAACGGCAGGCGATAGGCTGCAAGGGCAGAGAGTAGTTGCAAGTTTCTGCGCGCAAGGGGCCAGGAAACTACGCCCGCTGAGAAGCGATTCATGAAGCAGTTGGCGATGATTTCGAGTTCGCGTTTAGCTGAGTTGCAGCACGCCCCACCAGCTTGGAAGTTCTGCGCCATGCAAAGCCAAGAGCGTTTCGATCGCGAAAATGCTCAGAGAGCCGACCGCCGGAAGTGGAAAACCACGGTGCGGCCACGAAAAACATTGCCCGGCAGCCCAGATCAAGGCCACGAAAAAAACAAGCGCGGGAGGAACCAAGCCGGGGCCACCCGCAAGGACCGAGAGGAAGTGGAAGTGCTCCGAGGCTCCCTTCATGGGGCGGCCGCCCAGCTGCATCTGCAACTCCAGGAGGCTGTCCTCCTGCCTAGCTGCGCCGACGGGGGCCACGTCCTGCGGCCAACACGTGGGTCTTCGAGCCCGCATCGTTGTCCTAGAAGGTCACGAACGCGCCCATCAATCCGAACTTGGATTCGAGCAGCGAAACAGATTTAGAAACTTGCGGGAAATACAGAGAATTGAAGAGAACGCTTTCAGAGCGCGCGCTGACGCAGCGCAAAGCGCGCGCCAGGGAGGAACCGAGCCCGGGACCACCCGCTTCAGAGACGGACGCAGGACCACCGGGCCACCAGCCTCGCGGCGGGGCCCCGGCGCGCCCGCGGCTCAGCCGCGGCCAAGGGGGCCCGACCTAGAAAGCGCGCAAATTTAGCGCGAGGCAAAAAATGCGATTTTGGCCTCGAACTTGGGTTTGAACAACGAAACCGATTTAGAAGCTTGCGGGACACGCGCAGAACTGAAAAGAAGTTCTTAAGAAAGCCTCCTGCGGGCGGACCCGTTGTAGGGCAAACATTTAAATATATATACTAGAGTAGAGAATAGAGGATTAGGGTTTAGGGTTTAGGGTTTAGGGTTTAGGGTTTAGGGTTTAGGGTTTAGGGTTTAGGGTTTAGGGTTTAGGGTTTAGGGGAGGTACTTGTTGAGGTACGGTTGGTTGTGTGTAGGGTTTAGGGTTTAGGGTTTAGGGTTTAGGGTTTAGGGTTTAGGGTTTTTAGGGTTTAGGGTTTAGGGTTTAGGGTTTAGGGTTTAGGGTTTAGGGTTTAGGGTTTAGGGTTTAGGGTTTAGGGTTTAGGGTTTAGGGTTTAGGGTTTAGGGTTTAGGGTTTAGGGTTTAGGGTTAGGGTTTAGGGTTTAGGGTTTTAGGGTTTAGGGTTTAGGGTTTAGGGTTTAGGGTTTAGGGTTTAGGGTTTAGGGTTTAGGGTTTAGGGTTTAGGGTTTAGGGTTTAGGGTTTAGGGTTTAGGGTTTAGGGTTTAGGGTTAAGTGTTTAGGGTTTAGGGTTTAGGGTTTAGGGTTTAGGGTTTAGGGTTTAGGGTTTAGGGTTTAGGGTTTAGGGTTTAGGGTTTAGGGTTTAGGGGTTTTAGGGTTTAGGGTTTAGGGGTTTTAGGGTTTAGGGTTTAGGGTTTAGGGTTTAGGGTTTAGGGTTTAGGGTTTAGGGTTTAGGGTTTAGGGTTTAGGGTTTAGGGTTTAGGGTTTAGGGTTTAGGGTTTAGGGTTTAGGGTTTAGGGTTTAGGGTTCAAAGATTTCGAGACGTAGATTTTTCAAAGCAAAGCTCATCAAAAGTTTCGATCTCAATCCCACCCACCCAGGACCCGCTTCCAAGCGCCAGCTTCCACTCGCGGCCAGCGCAACTCAACAAACCCGGCGCAAAAAAAAGAGCGGCGGGCGCCCCGCGGCAAAGTTACGTAAGACCGGAGCAACAGCAAGCGGCGACCGACAAAGCTGCTGACAAGCCGCGTTCGAGGGCGAGGCGAACAAGAAGAAGCAACTTTTTTGGCCCGAAGCCACGGATCTTGCCCCTCAAGGAAAACAAACCAGGAAGCTTTACAGAAAGCTTGTGAGGAAACAGCGCGAGCAAAGCGCTTCAGAAGCAACTCCTACGGCTTGCCTGCTTCTAGCTTGCTACTCCTGGCTTGGCGCCTGAAGAAAAACGGCGCGGCGCCACAGCAAGGGCGCTTCATTCGCGCGTGAGAACCGTGTTTTTGCCCGGAAGTGGAAAAGCACGGCAGGGGCACGAAAATCGACGCCCGGCAGCCCGAAACCGCAGCGGGGCCACGCGAAACAAGGCGCGCGCCAGGGGGGAACCGAGCCCGGGACAACCCGCTTCAGAGAGGCACGCAAGACCACTGGGCCACCAGCCCCGCGGCGGGGCCCCGTTGCGCCCGCGGCCCACGCGCGGGCAAGAGGCCCCGACCTAGAAAGCGCGCAAGTTTAGCGCGTTGCAAAATTTGGCCCCGAA
The DNA here is from genome assembly GCA_963377175.1 of Effrenium voratum. Classification (NCBI taxonomy): domain Eukaryota; class Dinophyceae; order Suessiales; family Symbiodiniaceae; genus Effrenium; species Effrenium voratum. The sequence goes on along the minus strand of CAUJNA010002250.1, from coordinate 1,844 downwards.
CTTGGATTTGAGCAGCGAAGCAGATTCAGAAGCTCGCAAGACACATGCAGAACTTAAAAACAAGCTTCAAGAAGCCCCAGTGCTAGGCGCACCCGTACGACCGTTTTGGCTTTAACTTTTAAATTAATATTAAAGTAATTAGAAGTTAGGTTTAGGGTTTAGGGTTTAGGGTTTAGGGTTTAGGGTTTAGGGTTTAGGGTTTAGGGTTTAGGGTTTAGGGTTTAGGGTTTAGGGTTTAGGGTTTAGGGGTTTAGGGGTTTAGGTGTTTAGGGTTTAGGGTTTAGGGTTTAGGGTTTAGGGTTTAGGGTTTAGGGTTTAGGGTTTAGGGTTTAGGGTTTAGGGTTTTTAGGGTTTTTAGGGTTTTTAGGGTTTTTGAAGTTTTTAGGGTTTTTAGGGTTTTTAGGGTTTTTAGGGTTTTTAGGGTTTTTAGGGTTTTTAGGGTTTTTAGGGTTTTTAGGGTTTTTAGGGTTTTTAGGGTTTTTAGGGTTTTTAGGGTTTTTAGGGTTTTTAGGGTTTTTAGGGTTTTTAGGGTTTTTAGGGTTTTTAGGGTTTAGGGTTTAGGGTTTAGGGTTTAGGGTTTAGGGTTTAGGGTTTAGGGTTTAGGGTTTAGGGTTTAGGGTTTAGGGTTTAGGGTTTAGGGTTTAGGGTTTAGGGTTTGGGTTTAGGGTTTAGGGTTTAGGGTTTAGGGTTTAGGGTTTAGGGTTTAGGGTTTAGGGTTTAGGGTTTAGGGTTTAGGGTTTAGGGTTTAGGGTTTAGGGTTTAGGGTTTTAGGGTTTAGGGTTTAGGGTTTTAGGGTTTAGGGTTTAGGGTTTAGGGTTTTAGGGTTTAGGGTTTAGGGTTTAGGGTTTAGGGTTTAGGGTTTAGGGTTTAGGGTTTAGGGTTTAGGGTTTAGGGTTTAGGGTTTAGGGTGTGCAGATGTGGTTGCTCGCTCGGGGATAAAAATCCCCAAAGCCGCTCGCCTTGCGTAGCCAAGTTCGCCCGCCCCAGCCACCCAAGGTAAAGACTTTTAGGGTTTAGGGTTCCATTCGAGGTGGAACCCTTGAACGGGTTCCAAGCCAACGTGGCGCCGTCTGAAGCAGCTGGGCTGCCAGCTGCCTGCCTTGCTAAACTTCTAGCCTGCGCAGGCGTGGGTCGCGCTGCGAAGCGCGGGTCCTTTTTCGAGTTGCCCAGCTTGCGTAGGCCGCAGGTTCCACGCGAGCGCGTTGCGCGCTGAGCTGGCCTGGGTGCGGGCTGCGGCGGCAAGTACCATGTAGACGGCGTCTACATAATCCTCAGCGTCCGCACGGCGGGCGGACGACAGAGCGCGTGGAGTTGCCCAGGTGCTGCGTTTGCCGGGCGTGGGCTGCGGCGGCAAGCACCATGTAGACGGCGTCTACATAATCCTCAGCGCCCGCAAGGTGTTGCTTCTGTGGGTCATGGGTCGCGCTGCGAAGCGATGGTCCTTTTTCGAGTTGCCCAGCTTGCGTAGGCCGCAGGTTCCACGCGAGCGCGTTGCGCGCTGCGATGGCCTGGGCGCAGGCAGGCTGTGGCGGCAAGTGCCATGTGGATGGCGTCTACATAATCCTCAGCGTCCGCACGGCGGGCGGACGACAGAGCGTGTGGAGTTGCCCAGGCTTGCGCAGGCCGTCAAGGCGTAGACGCCGTCTACCTGATCCTGCTGCGTTTGCCGGGCGTGGGCTGCAGCGGCAAGCGCCATGTAGACGGCGTCTACATAATCCTCAGCGCCCGCAAGGTGTTGCTTCTGTGGGTCACGCTGCAAAGCGTGGAGTTGCCAAGGCGCGAAGATCGGCGGCCAAAACACGCGCGGGCTAAGCGCGCAAGCAAGCCGCAGAACTGAGCGTGTC
>CAUJNA010002249.1:0-39338 GCA_963377175.1 Effrenium voratum | reverse complement strand
CCTTGCCAACAAGCTCGGAGTCACGGAGGCGGCCTCGGCCCTGCAAATAGCCGTGCGCTTACCGGACGACGGAGGGGCCGACGAGGTGGTGGCCGCCATAGGAGAGCAGATCCTGGGCCCCACGGACGTCTCACTGTCAAACTGGACGGTCCGCCCCAGCAGCGGCTGCAGCGTGGTCCTGGCCACGCACACCGGAGTGAGCGTGGACGGCTACACCCTGACCCTGGCGGCGAACCCGTGGAACATCGTGCGCACCTACAACTTGACGCCCGGCCGAGAGCTCCTCTTCGCCTGCCGCTACCGGCTCGGCACGGCCTCCAACTTCGTGGTGCACATGTCCGAGGCCGACAACGTCTACGACCCATTGTACGGCAGCTTCGCGGGAGACGAGGGCGCCTGGGGCACGGCCAAGATGTACTTCACCGTGCCTCCGAACGGAGTTGCGAAGCTGCACTTCGGGGCGCACTTCCAGGCGCCGGGCCTGCCCAACCAGACGGCAGGAACGGTGGACGTCTACGGCCTCCAGATCCTGGACGCAACCCTGGAGACCGGAGGAGGAGGACACGGCGGCCTCGGCCCTGCTGCTGAAGCACGAGTTCCTTGACGGAGGGGCCGACGACGTCACGCTGGCCACCCTGGGCGAGGTGCTGCTGGAGCCCACGCTCACCACGCTTGGAAATTTTCTGGTGCGCTCCAACAGCCAGAGCTCCGTGGCCTTGGCCAGCTTCACGGTGGGAGGCTTCCAGCTGGAAGGCTACGCCATGACCCTGAGCGCCTTCGCCTGGAACATTGTGCGCACCTACACGCTGACGCCGGGGAGACGCTACTCCTTTGGCTGCCGGTACCGGCTGGGCACGGCCTCCAACTTGGTGATGTACGTCAGCGCGGCCGACAACGACTACGTGGGCGTCACCGGCACCTTCCTCGGCACGCCCTCGCAGGGCGTCTGGAGAACGGCGCGCCTGGACTTCTCGGTGCCGCCGGGCGGAATCGCGAAGCTGCACTTTGGAGCCTTCGGCGGGTCTATCCCCGGGCTGGTGCAGCAGTCGGCGGGCACGCTGGACCTGTACAGCATGCAGATCAGGGCCAGCGCCTTCGAGGGAGAGTCTGTCTCAGTAACGGACCTGCTGGCGGACTCGCTGGCCCTCACGGGCTCGGCCACGCTGGACGGGCTCACCGCGCAGGGCAACGTGGCTGCGACCAGCTGCTGTGCAACGACGTGAACTGCACCGACGTGTTCACCACGGGCGTGGACGCCTCGGGCGCAGTCTCCTGCGCAGCGCTCACAGCCACCGGCACCGTCGCCGGAGCCACGCTGTCGTCCACAGGGGCCGTGTCAGGCAGCTCGCTGAGCATCACGGGGGCGGCCAGCGTGGGCCTGCTGAGCTCCGCCACAGGAATCACGGGCAGCACTCTCACCATCAACAACACGGCCAACGCCGGGAACTTCACCACGGTGGGCGACGTGTCCACGGGCACACTGACGGCCTCGGGCGCAGCAACCGCGGCGAGCTTCGCAGCCACCGGGGGGCTCACGGGCGCCACGCTGACCATCACCGGGGCGGCCTCCACGGGCCCGCTGGACTGCGAGAGCCTGGACTGCACCTTCACGGCCACGAGCGGCGGAGTGTCGACGGGCAGCGTGGTGTGCGGCGACGTGACGAGCTCGGGCACGGTCTCCGCGCCGCAGCCCTTTCGCGCCCAACACGCTCACCGTGACCAACACCTCCGACTTCTCGGACGATCTCTTCTTGACGAAGAACTGGGCGGGCTGGAGCAAGCTGCAAGTGTCCAACAACAGCGGCCCCCGACAGCGGCCCGGAGCTGCGGCTGCTGGGCAACCAGAGCGCGCGGGTCTTCCTGGAGCGGGACGGCGGGGCGCACCAGTGCGAGCTCATCATGATCAACGACGAGGCGCTGGTGCAGACGAAGAGCCTCTCGACGCAGCTGTCCTTGACCACGAACCAGAGGAACCCCGGCTGCCTGGTGATTGCAGGCAACACGGGCAACGTGGTCTGCAACACGAGCTTCACGGACTTGTCCGACAGCCGGGTGAAGACGGAGATTGCCAAGGCCGACGTGGCAGAGCTGCTGCAGCTGTTCGACTCCGTGGAGGCCAAGCAGTACAAGCGCCCGGACATGAACGGGGACCTGAGGCTGGGCTTCGCCTCAGACGACTTCGCAGGAACGAAGTGGAAGAATTGGACGGGGACCACGCGGTGGAGCGACGGCACGGAGATGGTCACGCTCGACTACTCGCACCTCACCAGCGTGCTGTGGGGGGTGTGCAAGAGCTTCCAGGCCCGGCTGGACGCACTTGAAGCCTGGCAGGCGCAGCGGGGGCCGAAGAACAAGTAAACATGGAGGCGCTGAGGGACCTGGCCGACGACTTCAACGTGCGGGACCCACGGAAGCTGTACCGACTTGCGAGGCAGCGCGACCTCGACGTGACGCAGGCCATGGCCTTCGAGGCGCTGAAGGCCGACGTGGGCCGGCAGGTGCAGGCGCCACGGCCCCGCGCGCTGGGCAAGTCGGCCGCCGAGGGGCCGAACGACCGGCTGCAGGCCGACCTCATTGACTTCAGCCAGAACACGCGGGGGAAGACGAAGTACGGCCTGGTGGTGATGGACGTCTTCACCCGGGAGGCTGCCGTGGAACCTCTGCAGAACAAGAACGCCGAGACGGTGGGCCGCGCCACCAAGCGCGCCGCGCGGGAGCTGACGGGGGACGACGGGAACTTCGTGGTCACGACGGACCTGGGCAACGAGTTCGCCACGCTGGACCGGGAGCTGCCGGAAGCCGTGCACCGGACGAAGCGGCCCGAGGACCGCAACGCCATTGCCGTGGTGGACCGGGGCATCCAGACGCTGAAGAAAGACCTGGCCACGAGGGTGGCGCGCAAGGGCGGGCAGTGGAGCGACCACTTTGAGCGGGCGGCCGGGGCCTACAACGCGCGGCCCCACGAGACGGTGTACGGCGCGCCCGAGGACGTGGAGAAGCAGCCGGCCACAGAGTTCAGGGTCCTCCAAGACAACGCCGACAAGCTCCAGCACAACAAGGACCTCACCGACCGGCGCATGAAGGCGGTGGAGGACGCGGGCGCCTTCCGAGCGCCGACGAACGCGGCGAGGAGCTTCAACCCTCAGTACGGCGACGTGCAGCAGCTGGGGGCCGTGGACTCCATGACCGTCCGCAGCACGGAGGGCCGGGAGACCCTGCTGGCGCTGGCGCTGCCGGCGCCGCAGGGCAGCGGCAACGCGGCGGGCCGACTGACGAGGCGGGGCAGGCCGGCAGCTGTGAGGCAGCTGGACGACTTCCTGGCGCCTCCGAGGCCCAGGACCATCGACTAGCCTTCTTTGAAAGAATACTGGTTTTTTGAGGCACTCTTCAGGCCTCCTGCCCAGGAAGCTTGATTGGACCCCTTTTTTGCGCAAAAAAAGAGGCTGTGCAGGCTGGGGGACTTCGGGCCCTGCTCAAGCCCTTTTTGGGGTCCTCGGGAAACCAACGGGTTCGGCGCACCAAGCTCCCAGGCTCTTGTTTTTGGAACAGCTCAGCCCATAAGACAAGCATATGACTACTGGCAGGATCAACCAGGTTTCTTTTCTTTGCATGCTGCTTTGTCGCTGGAATCCAGCCCGTGAGACAAGCATATGACTACTGGCAGGATCAACCATGTTTTTTTGCGCCAGAAATGCTTGCAAGGACAGCAGGACATCAACAGCATGAGCACGCGTACCACCAGCACGTGCAACAACAGCAGTGCAAAGCCGTGCAAAAACGCTGAGTCGTGGCGAACCCCCCCAAACCCGTTGGGCAAACCAGTACTTAAAAAACGAACCCCCCGTACCCGTTGGGCGAACCAGTACTTAAAAAAACGAAACCCCCCAGGCATGTTGGGCAGACCAGTACTCGAAAAAAAAAATCTGAAACACCTGTTGGGCAGACCAGAACTTAAAAACCCGACACCTATCCCCAGACCCGTTGGGCAGACCAGCACTAAGCCAAAAATGCCGGGCCCTTTGGGCAAACCAGTACTTGAAAAAACGAACCCCCCCGGGGCCCGTTGGGCTAACCAGTACTTAAAAAAACCCGACCCCTATCCCCCAGACCGTTGGGCGAACCAGTACTTAAAAAAAACCGACCCCTATCCCGCAGACCCGTTGGGCGAACCAGTGCTTGAAAAAACCCGACCCCTATCCCCCAGACCCGTTGGGCGAAAGGGTACTTTAAAAAAAACGAAACCCCTCCAGACCCGTTGGGCGAACCAGTACTTGAAAACGAATCCGAAACCCCTCCAGGGCCGTTGGGCGAACCAGTGCTTGAAAACGAATCCGAAACCCCTCCAGGCCCGTTGGGCGAACCAGTACTTGAAAAAAAATGAAACCCCCAGACCCGTTGGGCGAACCAGTGCTTGAAAACGAATCCGAAACCCCTCCAGGCCCGTTGGGCGAACCAGTACTTGAAAACGAATCCGAAACCCCTCCAGGCCCGTTGGGCGAACCAGTACTTGAAAAAAATTGAAACCCCCAGACCCGTTGGGCGAACCAGTACTTGAAGAAAAGTCCGAAACCCCTCCAGACCCGTTGGGCGAACCAGTACTTAAAAACGAATCCCCCAGGCCCGTTGGCTTGAAAAGAAAATGAAACCCCCAGACCTGTTGGGCGAACCAGTACTTGAAAAAAATCAAAACGCTTTTCAGACCCGTTGGGCGAGGCAGTACTAAGCCAAACCCGCCCGGGCCCGTTGGGCAGACCAGTACTTGAAAAAAAATGAAACCCCCAGACCCGTTGGGAGAACCAGTACTTGAAAACGAATCCGAAACCCTCCAGGCCGGCGAACCAGTACTTGAAAACGAATCCGAAACCCCTCCAGGCCCGTTGGGCGAGGCAGTACTAAACCAAACCCCCCCGGGCCCGTTGGGCAGACCAGTACTTGAAAAAAAATGAACCCCCCAGACCCGTTGGGCGAACCAGTACTTGAAAAAATCCAAACGCCCTCCAGGCCCGTTGGGCGAGGCAGTACTAAGCCAAACCCCCCCGGGCCCGTTAGGCGAACCAGTACGTGAAAAAAACCGAACCCGCCCAGACCCGTTGGGCAAATCAGTACTTTACAAAAATAAACGAACCTTCCAGACGCGTTGGGCGGACCAGTACTAAGCCAAAAAACCCCAGACCCGTTGGGCAAATCAGTACTTCCAAAAAAATCCCCAAACCTCCCAAACGTGTTGGGCGGACCAGTACTAAGCGAAAAACCACCAGACCCGTTGGGCGAACCAGTACTTAAAAAGAGAATGACCCCTCCCCAGACCCGTCTGGCACCAAGCCCAACCCCCCAACCCTGCCTCCCATTTGGACGAATCCAGGCCGGCGTCCTCCGCATCACCTGTCGCACCCTCAGCAAACGGGTTGGGCGGACCAGTGTCAAACGGGTTGGGCGGCAGTATCAAACGGGTTGGATCAAACGGGTTGGGCGGACCAGTGTCAAACGACGTCGGGCCCTGGTACCGGGGCCTGGAATCGGGGCATACTGAGAGAGTCTATAACACGGCAGCCTGCGGTTGTCCAAGTTCCTTGTCCAAGTTCCCCGGGCGAACTTGGACAAGTGGCTCCTCAAGAGGAAAACACGTGATAAAACTTGTCCAAGTTCCTTGTCCAAGTTCTTGTCCAAGTTCGGGTTCCTCGGGGCCAGGCGCACGAAGCTGTGGAGTCGGAGCCTGCCTGGAATCGGGGCACTCCTGCTGGGATACTTATACTGTTCTTTCTAATAACAAGACAACCAGAAGAAGAAAATATTAGGGTAAGAGAATTCTCCCCCCGAGGAGGAACCTGAACTTGGACAAGAACTTGGACAAGGAACTTGGACAAATTTTATCACGTGTTTTCCTCTTGCAGATCGACTTGTCCAAGTTCCCCGGGCGAACTTGGACAAGGAACTTGGACAACTGCGGGCTGTCGTGTTACCATCTGTCTGAGTCTGCTGTTGTCCAAGTTCCTTGTCCAAGTTGGGCGGCGTCCCCAGTATCAAAAAAAACTCCGAAGCCAAAGGGTTGCCAGAGGACGCACTCCCAAAACGAAGACGCTCAAGCAAAAAGCCAACCAGCGGAAGGGTGCAATCAGGATGGAAAAGGGTGCAAAAACATGCCCAGTTGGGCGAGCCAGCTTCAAATGGGCGAGCCAGTATCGAGCGCGGGTTGGGCCACCCTTGATTTGCTGCTTCTGTTCCGTGCTTGTTTGCATCGTGTTTGGGTCCGGGTTTGGCCGAGTACTGGTCTGCCCAACGCGTTTCGGATTTTTTCAAGTACTGGCACTCCCAAAACGAAGCAAAAAAACGCAAAATCAAGCAAAAGGCCAACCAGCGGTAGGGTGCAATCAGGATGCAAAAGTGCGCAACCCCCGGCGCCACCCGCCACTTGTACAGCGGCCGCCACTTTCACAGCGGCCCCCCCTCCTAAAAGTGCCGCTGTTACAGTGCCGAGCGGCACTCCTACGGTGCCTGCTCGGCACTGTGCCTGCTCCAGACCCGCGGAGTTGTGCTTTGCCAGGATGTGCGACCTCACACGCACGACAGCCTGACAGGGAATGAAAAAAAACTTCGGGGGTTTGAGGGGTGCACCACATGCCAAGCGCAATCAAGCAAAATCATGCCAACAACATGCAAAATCAAGCAAAATCATGTCATGCCAAAAAACCATGCAAAAACCGTGTAAAAAGCTATTCTCCCCGTCCGTAACTGCACATACAGCCTGGGAGAATGTGAGTCGCCAGGCAAAATCGTGCAAAACAAGCTCCCGTCCATCTGCGCACAGCTTGCCCGGAGAATGCGGGCGGACGGCGAGCAAAAAAAAACTGGACCCGTAAAAAAAGAATGGCAAGTTGGGCGAGACAACGACAGCAGATCACGGAGGCCGCGGACGGCGGCGCCCGGGCTCGCACGGGGGCGGATGGTGCCGTCGTGCTGAACCTGCGGCGCGGCCCGGGGGCCTACGCGCTGCTCTCGCGCGCGGACGGGCAGCTGACCCGGGCGGGCCAGCGCTACTACTCCCACCTGGGCCTGCGGCCCCCCAGCAAGGACTTCGACTACAACCAGCCCCTCATCCGCGAGGGGCCCAACGACTACATCCTGCTGCGCAACGGGCAGAAGAAGCTCGTGCGCTCCCTGCAGGGCGGAGAGCACCGGCTGACCAAGCTGGGCAAGGGCTTCTTCCGCGACAAGTACTACGAGTACCTGGTCCACGTGCCGGTGATCATCCGGGGCAGGCGGCGCAGCGGGCGGAACGCGGGGGCGGGCTACGAGCGCAGGGACTGGCTGCCGGTGAACGAGCTGGGCGGGGCCATGACGAGGCACCCGGCACACCTCACGGAGGAGCAGGTGGCGCAGCGGGTCAGGCAGCAGGTGGAGGCCTCGCTGGGAGACCCGGGCGGCCCCATCCTGCAGCTCTCGGACGAGACCTACTTCCTTGACCCTGAGGGGCACTGGGTGGTCAGCACCCAGAGCACGCAGTACAGGAACTCCAGGACTGAGGTGGAGACGCTCCTGCGCCAGCGCATGAGGGGCCTGAGGAGCGTGAGCTTCCAGCTGCCCTGCGAGGAGGACGTGCTGCAGAGCGCCTTCGAGGACAAGCCGCTCTGCGTGCCCCGGCAGCTGGCCGAGCTGCTGCAGCTGAGCGTGGAGGAGGTGTGCGCCGACTTCGACGCCATGCTGCGCCACGACTGGAGGCGCCTCGGCATCTCCGCCGAGGAGGTGCGAGAGTTCTGCGTGTGGCGCAACGCCCCCATGCGCGTGCTGAGCTCGCAGGGCGACCTCGTGGACAGCTACGACCCGGCGCTGAAGGAGCACCGCACCGTGTGCTTCTTGGCCTTTGACGGGCACTGCTACATGTACAGGGCCGTGAAGCGGGTGCTGGAGCGGCAGGCGGCGCGCGTGCTCTACCGGGGCGAGGCGAGGCAGACCCTGCCGCCCATCCAAGAGTGGAGGCGCTTCGACGCCGCGGACGTGCAGCCGGGGCTGTTCTGGTGCGAGGACCTGCGGGAGGCGCGGCGCCAGCTCATGGCCGTCGGCGAGAGCCCCAAGGTGGCCATCAGCAGCCCGGCGCAGTACTGCGGGCTGAGGCTGAGGCGGGGCACCAGGATCCGAGAGCTGCCGGAGGAGCACGAGGTGCTGCGGAGGTGGTGCGAGGCGCTGGGGCAGGAGTACAGGGGCCAGCGCCTGGCCGGCTTGGCGCACGAGATCTTCCTGAAGCTGCTCAAGGCGAAACGGGAAGTGCCCGGCGCGGCGGAGAGGCAGAAGACCCTGGCCGCGCAGGACGGCAAGTGCGCGCTGTGCGGCCCCCTGCCCATCCTGTGCCCGGCGGACGGCGTTGAGCCCGTGGACGGCGTGCTGCCGGACCTGGGCTTTGTGGAGGGCTGCTGCGACGCGAGGCAGTCCTGCCTGAATCTGTTGCCGTACGTGGGGCCCGGCTGGTACCCGAAGGTTTGGCCGCGATGCTGGACCTGGGCGTCTGCCGCTGGGACCACATTGTGTTGGGCATCTCCGCGCGGAGCCACGTGGACGCGGCGACGCTGCGGCGCGCGCTGCAGCGCATGGACGCCGCCTGGCCCGAGGGCGAGGAGCACATGGCCAAGCTCAGCGTGAACGCGATGATAGGCCTGTGGGCGCGCAGCACGGAGGTGGTCTACAGCGTGCGCAGCAGCAGCAGCGAGCTGGACGGCGCGGGCGCGGACTTCTCTCAGGCCTTCGCCTACGAGGGGGGCATGGTGTGGGACTTCGTCTACGCCAGGAGGCTGCTGAGCAACGGCACCTACCGCCCCATCCACGACGCGGTCCTCGGCTTCGAGCACTGCATGGTGGCCAAGGCCCGGCGCATCCTGGACGCGCCGCCGCGCTACCTGGCGCAGGTGAAGACGGACTGCCTGCTGACGCAGCGGCTGCCGAAGCGCTTCACGGAGCGGCTGCGGGCGCTGGAGGCGCTGCGCCACCCGGACGGCACGCCGGTCTACCGCGTAGAAGAGACGAGGCCGTTGCTGGGCAGCCGGGCGCCGCGCATGGAGGCGGAGCGCCCCAAACAACGGAGGTGGAACGGGGTGGACGACCCTATAAGCCACTGCCTGGCGGGCAACTCCCTGCTGCTCACGGGCCTGCCGGGCACCGGAAAGACGCACCTGGCCCGGACGATTGTGGCGAGGCTGCGAGAGCAGGGCGAGGCGGTGCACCTGGTGTCCAAGACGCACTGCTCCGCGCAGAACCTGGGGCTGGGGGCGCAGACGGCCGACCACTGGGTGCGCAGGTACGTGCGCGGCGGCAGCGCGCAAAAGCTGGACTGGCTGGTGGTGGAGGAGATCACGCAGCTGGACATGGCGCTCTGGGCGGACCTGGCCTGCGTGGGGCTGAACGCCGACGTGAAGTTCCTGCTGCTGGGCGACTTCCGGCAGTTGCCGGCCGTGCTGGACTCCTGGGCCGGGCGGCCCATCAGCGCGCCGTTGGAGCACAGCCAGCTCATCCGCGACCTGGCCGGCGGGCACAGGCACGAGCTCACGGAGAACATGCGCTCCGACCCCGGCATCTTCAACTTCGTGAAGTGGCTGCGGGTCGGCGAGGAGGCGTGCCCCACGCTGGAGCAGGCCAAGGCGAGGCTGAAGGAGCTCTACCCCTCCAAGCCCGGGTGGCCGGACACCACGCTGGTCATCAGCCACAGCAAGCGCATGGCCGTCAACGCAGCGGCGAACCGGGCCCTGGCGCCGGAGGCCTCAAAGCTGCTCCAATTGGAGACACAAGTCATCCACATAGATTTGGGTGAGAAAATGGGTGTAGCCAAACTGCGCCCCAAAACAGCCCGCAGAGCATGAGGGTGTGGCCGGGGCTGCGCCTCATGGGGGCCGGCGGAAAGATACCCAAGGGCGTCTTTGTGGCCGTGGCGGAAGTGGAGCCGGACGGAGTGAGGCTGGACAACGGCATGCGGCTGAAGAACCAGGAGCTGCTGCGGGCCACCCGGCCGAGCCACGCAGTGACCTACGCCAGCTGCCAGGGCCTCACCCTCCACAACCGCGTCCGCCTGGACCTGGAGTCCTGCCACCTCACGCTGCGCCACCTGTACGTGGGCGCCTCAAGGGCGACAAGCTCCGAGCTGCTGGAGGCGGCCTAGAACGGGCAGCACGGCGCCTCCAGGGGCTCCAGCATGAGGTGGCGCACCTCGCGCCGCACGCCCCACTGCCTGCCCATCAGCCACACGTGCCGGGCCTCCACAAGCGCGCGGTGTGGCTGGCGCGCGAACTCCGCGGGGCGCTCTTTGAGGTCCCAGAAGAGGCAGCGCTCCAAGTCCATCTTGCACTTCACGTGCTTGCCCTTGGCGCTCACCTTGACGGCGCGCTGCAGCTGGCTCTCAAGCTCGGTGCGGGCGGCCCCCGGAAAGGGCTTCTGGAAGATGATCATGTTGTCGATGACGCCCTGCTCCACCTCCTCCGTCCACAGCTCCAGGTTGGTGTTGCTCGCAAAGCACACGCCCACCCTCTTGGCCCCGTCGTCCTGGAAGTTGCCGGGCTCCCACAGCACCTCCACGTCCACCTTGCACACCAGCGCGCCCTGATGGGAGTCCTCTATGGACATGAACTTCCCCCCTTGGCATTGGTCTGAACGTCCAGCCCGAGTGCAAGCTTCATTGCGAAGTTCGGCTCCTTTTTTTATCCGTAGGAAAAAAGTCCGGTCCGATGAACGCGCGAGTCTTCTTGGTCGTCGCAGTGGCGGTGATCTTGCTCTTTAAAAATGCCGAGGCTCCTGGAGCTTTTCTGCGGCACCAAGTCGGTGGGCAGGGCCTTCGAGGCGGCGGGCTGGGAGGTCGTCTCCCTGGACATCGTGTCGAAATTTGAGCCCACCATCCTGTGCGACATCCGGAGCTGGGACTACACTACGTTTCCGCCGGGGCACTTCGACATGGTTTGTGCACGGAATACAGCCGCGCGCTGACGACGCTCCTGGAGGGCGACGCGCTGGTGCTCAGCGCCCTTGAGATCATCGCGCACTTTGGCCCCTTGATGTGGGTCATAGAGAACCCGGCCACCGGGGCTGCTGAAGACCCGGCCGTTCATGGAGCGCCTGCCCTGGGTGGACGTGACATACTGCAAGTACGGAACTCCGTACAGGAAGCAGACGCGGCTGTGGACCAACATGCGCTGGAGGCCGAGGCGAGGCCTGTGCAAGCCCGGCAGCCGCTGCGAGGCGTGGCAGGACGGCAGGCACCTCCGGGCCGCGCAGCGGGGGCCGCGGCTGATGGAGGGGCAGTACGAGAGGGTCAGCCAATCACGCGAGCTGCTCTACAGCGTCCCTGCTGCGCTGTGCGAGGAGATTGCGCGCGCGGCCACGGAGGAGCTTGCGGAGCGGCTGAGCATTCCGGACTAGGCTTCCTCCGAGGAGCCTGGAAGAAGCCCATTTTTCCATGTTTTTGCATGTTTTTTTGGCGGTGCCACTAAACATCAAAAATGATGAAGAGGGGCACCCCCGCCTTTTTTCTCGTTTTTTGGGCGCACTCAAAAGCGGTGCCACTAAACATCAAAAATGAAGAAGAGGGGCACCCCCACCTTTTTTCTCGTTTTTGGGCGCACTCAAAAGCGGTGTCACGCTTCATCAAAAATGATGAAGAGGGACACCGGGCCTTTTTTTTGCCGTTTTTGTGGAAAGCGGTGCCACCCTGCATCAAAAATGAAGCAGAGCGGCACCGGGCCTTTTTAGTCCAGCACAGAGACGCCCGTGCCAGGAATTTGAGTGGCTAGAACCGGCAATTTGTGCAGAAACCTAATTCTAAGCTGCGAGGCTCCTGATGACAGATCGGCAATTTCTGCAAAAACCACTCGAATCGAGGTGATTTGGTTCCGAAGCGATTTGAAGGACGTAGGTTTCTGTTTACAGAGGCCACTGTCTGTTAGGGTAGCGTAGGTTTATGAAGCGAACTTCCACCTGCTTGCGCTTACGCCTTGCTCCGCGTCGCCTGCGCTGTCAGCCATTCCTCTGGGGCTCGGGTATAAGTGCCGTTTTTTTTTGAGGTGGCACTTGGAAGGCCCTTGCGGTTTTGAACCCAGTTAGGTTTGAACAGCACGCCGATTTGCAAACTCTCACTGCGTGTTTTGCTTGGGTCGTTTTGACTTCTGTGTGAGAGTTGCACGTTCACGCATGTGCTTGGGAATCTTTGAAAGATCGTTTGCCTCCTTCCGAGCTGGCTCAGGGAGGGTAGCGGTGGGGGCCACGCGATCTTTTTGGTTTCGCTTGGGCGGAAATCGCTCGCTTCTTCGATTCACGGACTTCTGAATTATGCTAGCGGTTTCGTGCTGGGGCTGGCCTTGAAAATGTACACCAACGTTTTTGCAGGACTGGCGGCGGGAAAGTTAGCGCTGGAAGAGCACGTGAACCGGCGGCTGGACGAGTTGATGGAACTTCTCCCAAGGCAGTGTCCACGGTGCATACAGATCTCCACAGATGAGCGGCCCTGCGTGATTTACACAGATGGGGCCTTTGAGGCTAGCTGCGCCACATGGGGCTACGTTTTCCTGGATCCTGCAAGCAACCACCGCGTGTGCAAGCATGGGTGGGTCCCAAACCACTTGAGAGACTTTTGGCTCAGGACGGTGGGAGAACAGATCATCGCGCATGCAGTGGTTTGCGCACTCTGGGATTTGCAGGAAAGGATGATGGACAGGCGTGTGCTGCTATTTATAGACAATGAGTCGTGTCGCTTTGCGCTCATCAAGCGAGCTTCGAGATCCGGTGCTGTTTTAGACATGCTGAAGGTCATAGGGGAGCTGGAGGCGAGCGCAAAAGCGTTCGTGTGGTTTGAGCGAGTTGCGAGTTTCACGAATCCGGCAGATTGGCCCTCGAGGCTTGATTCCGCTTCGTTGCCAGGAGAGTTGGGGGTGAAAGATGGAGGAAGGCTTGACTTGCCGGAAGAAGTCTGGCGGAGGCTCACAAGGGAGCCCAGACTTGGCACTCCGCTCGTGGAAGCGGGGGTGGTGGCCGAGCGAAAGAAGAGGAGGCGCCACTAAGCTGTGAAACAGCCGATTCAGTGGCACCATGAATCTTCCCCCGACTCTGGTAAGAGCAACGGAGCAGAAAAGATCGGAGCATCGCTTTTCGTTTCCTGTGCGTTTGCATGTGCCAATTTTATTTCTGAGCCGATGGATTCATCTCTCCGAGATCCGCAAAACCTCAACTGGGGTCGGCCCCCCTTTTTGGTTCCTTGTGTGGGGGGGCGTTTCTGGGTTTGGCTCAACCCCCGGAGGTTTTGGCTGCATGCTGGGGGAAGGGCCCTGGCAGACGTAGGTTTCTGTTTACAGAGGCCACTGTCTGTTAGGGTAGCGTAGGTTTATGAAGCGAACTTCCACCTGCTTGCGCTTACGCCTTGCTCCGCGTCGCCTGCGCTGTCAGCCATTCCTTTGGGGCTCGGGTATAAGTGCCGTTTTTTTTTGAGGTGGCACTTGGAAGGCCCTTGCGGTTTTGAACCCAGTTAGGTTTGAACAGCACGCCGATTTGCAAACTCTCACTGCGTGTTTTGCTTGGGTCGTTTTGACTTCTGTGTGAGAGTTGCACGTTCACGCATGTGCTTGGGAATCTTTGAAAGATCGTTTGCCTCCTTCCGAGCTGGCTCAGGGAGGGTAGCGGTGGGGGCCACGCGATCTTTTTGGTTTCGCTCATGGGAGTGTGCCCTTCACGGCGGGCAGTGCGTACCGTGGGCCGGTGGCGCAGTATTGTGTATTCTTTGCTGCATTTGAGGAAGCTGCAGAGGTTTTTCCACTTGACTGGTACGACATTGCAGGCATATAGTCGACAGCTGCTCAATCGGCTGTCCCGCCATTTGCGGTGATGATGTCATCGTCAGATAAGGTGCACTCCGTGGCCGCTGAGCCAGTTGCAGGTGACGGGGGTACAAATCGGGCAACTGATGCTTTCCCCCAGGGTACAAACATTTCCAGACGCATTTGGGATCTTTTACTTGTGGACAACAGAGACAGCGGGCTGAAGCTACCATGGGAAATCGGCCCATTGGACTCACTTGGGCCTTCCACTCACCTTCGCTTGCCGTGGGTAGGGAGGTACGAGGCAATGGGCCTGGCAGCTTTGGAGCCTGAAAGTCCCTATGGGGCAGTCCCGGGAAGAGCACATTCATTTGCAAAGAAGCGCTTGTTTTCTGCCAGGTTCGTCAAGGATGATGACGCTTTGCGGGCCAAGGCATTGCGATGCTTCAGGGACCTGGTCATGTTCATGCCCGAGGACTGCGCGGTGGGCAGATCGCTGATGAATGTGGCCGGGCAGCTAGAGCCCGAGGAAACAATCACAGCGACGTTCTGCGACGTGTTTGCCCCAAAGTCCACGGCCACCCTGGTCAAGAGGTCATCGGATTTCTACGCATTGGCAGAGTGGATTGTGAAACAGGGATGCAGGCCACTGAGTTTCTCAGAAAAGGAGCTTTATGCATATCTGCAGGTGTTGCGTCAGGCAGGTGCGGCCCCGACCAAAGCAGACTCGACGTTGCAAGCTGTCAGGTTTGTCATTGGCATACTGGGTGCATCTATGCAAGTTTCTCTGGTCGTGTCGAGTCGCTGCAAGGGAGCTGCCCGTGCAATGTTTGAGACTAAGGCACCTTTGAGGCAGGCAATTCCTTTACGTGCAGAGCAGGTATGGAAGCTGGAGAAGCTCATGGCGTGGTCAACTGACAAGCATTTGCTGTGCGTTTGTGGATTCCTCTTGTTTTGCATTTATTCCAGTTCACGCATCGGGGATGCCACGAGGCTGGAAAAGGTCTCGTTCAGCAAAGCGGGACCTGTGCATTTGGTGGAAGCCCAGTCCTTGTTGCACAAAGGCGGTAACACGCAGCAGAGGCGTACGAAGTTCTTGCCCCTCATGGCGTTGGGCTCCTGCTTAGATGTGAGGCCGTGGGCAGTCACTTGGACAGTTGCGCGCAAGGAAGCTGGTCTCGAGGACTTGAAATTTCTGATGCCGGCACTGGCAGGACATAGCAAGTCTTG
This sequence comes from Effrenium voratum, assembly GCA_963377175.1. Lineage (NCBI taxonomy): Eukaryota > Dinophyceae > Suessiales > Symbiodiniaceae > Effrenium > Effrenium voratum. The sequence goes on along the minus strand of CAUJNA010002249.1, from coordinate 24,336 downwards.
GCTGCGCAGGCGCATGACTACGGCCGAGGCGACCCAATATCTGCGGGAGCTGCTCGTTGAGGCTGGTGAGGATTTTGATGAAGCAGAGCAGGTGACGGGACACAGTTGCAAAGCGACAATTCCCACATGGGTGGGACGGCATGGTCAGTTTTCATTGGATGAACGTAGACTGCTGACTCACCACATGGACAAGAACAATGAGATGGTCCTCACTTACAGTCGAGACTCACTGACCGCCTTGCATACCAAGGTCTACAAGGTTCTGCAGCTAATCAAGTCTGCCGAGTTCAATCCAGATGCAAAGCCAGCTGAGGCCATCCGGCAGGCGTTGGGGCAAGATTGCGTGGAACCTGAGTTTTGGGAAGACGGCGAGTCAGAGGATGAGGAGGACCTTTTTAGCCGGTCACACGCATCAGAAATCCAGCAAACCCAAAGTCAGAGAAAGGGACTCCGGCCATTCCAACAGTCATGCACATTCACTCAGGGGTGATGCACATTGCGGGATCGGATGGAGCTCTCAAGTGCGGGAGGGGAATGTCTAAGAACCTGGTCCCGGCCTCTGTGAAGCAGAATGAGCTGGCGGACTATAACGTTTGCAAGCAGTGCTTAGCAACTCATTGACCGGTGCGATGAAAAAAGCGCACGCCCAGGTAGGTCAGGCCATGAGACATCGTTAGGGCTGGGTGGCTAGGTGACGGAAAGCGCATGAGTCACGCTCCGAGCCGTTCATGTTTGGGCTTGCATGGGTGTGTGTGCTTACTGTGGCCTGGGTCGAGATGTCAGCAGGACTGGAAATCCAGGCCACGAATCCTGACACGACACAGGAGAGCAGGGCACGAAAACACACTGTTTGCAGATTCAGCCCTGTTGAGAGCTCGGGTTTTCTCAGCGTGTGCCATGGCAGTCACTGACTCAAGGGCCTCTTTCACGGCCCGAGCCACCGAGATTGGAGCCCAGGAAGATTTCATAGGTTTACTGAAAGACGCTGGTATTGAGACATTTGGTCAGCTGGCGTTTTGTTGTGGAGGTGACCTTTCAAGTGCAGACGACACCAAGCTGTTAGATGCTGCAGAAACAGCCGTGGGCCGGGAGCTCACGACCGGGGAGAAAATAGTGGTTCGACGTCTCTGGTTCGAAGCCAGGACGCTGTGCGTGTCTGAGTTGAAGGCCCGCGTTGAGAGGGCTGACGATGAGTTGCCACGCAAAATGCCGTTGGCAGAGAGAATGTCCCGTCTCGAGAACCAGAAGAAGCGACTGACGGGGATCATTTGGACCTCGCAGACAGAGCCCTCGCACGCACTCCTCGACCGGGTCATGCAGATGCAGGAAAATGGTACCCTGGTATACCTGGCACCTACGCAGTGTACTTCGAGACAGGCAGAGATCAATGGCACGAGGTCGAAGCCAGAGCTGATTTTCGATTCTTCAGGCAATTTGAAGATGACCAAGAGGCAGATGGAGCTGGAGTGCAACACAGATGGAGACCTGGCTTTGCAGCAAGCCTTCCAGAGGAGGTCCCTGGCGTTCGACCAGGCAGGGTTGCTGTCATACGAAACGTCTGAGCGGTGGCACACAAAGCTTTTCCAGGCGAAGGGGCGGGAGCCACAGAGCCATGTGGGAGCGGTTGGCTCAGGACTCACGTGGAAAGCTCACAGCCGGGACGACGAACCCACTGGACAGCTTGATGAAGCAGTTTGCGGATGACCCGGAGGTGACGGTTTTTCTGCAACCACTGCCCATGGGGACTGCGAATGGGAATGCCAGGCGGAGCGACTCACCGCCGGGAAGCGCCAAGAGGAAGGAGCCGGAGCGGTCCAAGGGCAAAGGGTCCGGCAAATTTGCAGAGAAGGGCGGAGGCATCCAGCTGCCGGAGAACTGTGTGCGGAAAACTGCAGACGGCAAGCCTTTGTGCTTCAAGTACCAGCACGGCAAGTGCCCGCTGCAGAAGAAGGCGCGCTGCCGGTTCGGATTGCACAAGTGCTACTATAGGGGATGCGAGGCGGATCGCCCCTTTTCTGAATGCAAGCACTGACTATCCACACCTGCGGCCGCTGCTCCCGCGCCCGACAGAAGAGCAGTTTTTGTTGAGTTCTGCGCCGGGTCGGCAATCTTGTCGGCCACAATGAGGGAAGCAGGGTTTTTGGTCTACCCGGTGGATTGCCACCGAAATGCCTTTACGCCCAAGGCAGCAATTTTGGAGATGGATCTTTCAGACGAAATGGATGTCAGGCTCGCAGTCGAGCTCCTTCAGCAGGAAAGACCGGTGGTCGTTCACTTCGGATTGCCCTGCGGAACGTGCTCGCGCGCCAGGGACAAGGCCGTCCCCCTCGCACTGAGGAAGCAAGGGGCGCCAAGCCCCCCGCCTTTGAGGGATCATGATCATTTGCTGGGTCTGCCACACCTCAGCCCTTTAAATCAAATGAGAGTCGATTCCGCAAACAAGCTGTACAACCAGGCCGTGGAACTCTTGTTCGTTTGCTACAGCTTGGGCCTTTGGGTCAGTATTGAGAACCCACGCAGAAGCTGGTTGTGGCAAGTGCTGGCAGTATTGGTGAAGCAGCAGGGCGATTTGGGTTTCAGGCAGTGGTATTTTTGCCTTGTGGATGTGCATTACGACGCTTGCATGCATGGGGGCTCCCGAGCAAAGGCTACGAGGCTGCTTTCCTCACCCGGCCTTTTCGAGTCGCTGGCAGTCGAGTGCGATCGAACTCATGAGCACAGCGAATGGAGCTTGAGCCGGCAGGATGGTGGGTGGGCTTTTGCCACCCACACGGAGGCCGAGTATCCACGCCTGTTTTGCAAGCGTTATGCATCGTGTGTGGCGCGCCATGTTGACCCGGGCGCGTTGCAGTCTTCACACATGCAGTTTCGGGCAAACTCGCTGGCCATGCAGAACAGGCAGCACAAGACAAACAGGCAGTTGATCCCTGAGTTTTCGGCGGTTGAATTCAGGCCAGAGGGCTACAAACCCCTCAAGAATGAGAAGATGCTGCAACCACACCTTGCGGGGGTAGTGTCCGTGGTTGATGAGGTGCTTTTGGATGAGGACTTGCCGTGCCCAGATGCCAGTGCCCCAGAAGCGAAGCAGTCACAGGCAGATCAAGCTCGCGTTGGGGTGTATTTCGATTGCGTGCAGCATGTGCAAAGGGCGTTACAGCTTCAGCACCCCATGGACACGCGCTGCTCAATTCCGGACATTTTGAAGGTAGCAGTATTCAATATGATGACCTGGGGCCACGCAACCCTGGCAAAGCACCTCAGTGACTGTTTGAGTCAGGATATCCGGGCGGCCGTTGATCTCGCAAAGCAGGAGGCTGTTTTGCAAAAGTCGCTTGATGAGGCCGTGTCAGCAGTGGTGGGTGGCAAGAGACTGTTGCTTTTCAAGCGCTTGTTAGAGATTACGCATTTTCCTGACATGCGAGTGGTTGAGATCATGATGAAGGGCGTCGACCTAACCGGCATCGAACCAGAGAGCCCCCTTTTCGCACGAAAGTTTTGCCCGGCTTCAACCACGGAGCCGGTGTTGGAAAAGGCGGCGGTATGGAGGCGGCGCAGACTCATGGGAAGTAGCAAGGAGGATGCGGCGCTGGATTCAAAGAGGCTGCAAGAGATTTCAAGGGAGGAGGTCAGCAGTGGCTTCCTCAAGGGCCCCTTTGATTATGATTCTGTGGCTCCGCAGGTTGGGTCGGAAGACTGGTCGATGAGCAGGCGTTTCTTGCTCAGGCAAGGCGAGGAGGGAAAAGAGCGAGTCATCGACGACCTCAAAGAGTCTTGTGTCAATGCCTGTTATGCCAGCGTGTCAAAACTGGATTTGCATGATGTCGATTTCGTCTCTGCATTGTTCCTCTTCGTGGCAAAGCTCCTGCAGTCGGGTCCCGTGCTGAGAGTTCGTCTGGCATCGGGACAAGAGTTGGTCGGGCACGTGCACGAGAGCGTCAGGGCGGATTCTGCCCTACAGGCACGCTGCTTGGACCTTAGCAAGGCTTACAAGCAGGTTCCGGTGGCTCCGTCCTCGCACAAGAGGGCCGTCCTGGGCGTCAGAGCAAATGAGGGTGCATGGGAATTTATGTATGCCAGTCACTGCCGTTCGGGGCTTCAGCAAGCGTATTTGAGTTCAACAAGATCGCGAGAGCCCTGTGGTGGATCCTGGTAGTGAGGTATAACATAGTGGTGGCAAATTATTTCGATGACTATCCCATGCTGGCGTTCAGGGCGACGGCCACGAGTGTGGACAAGGCGGCCTTGTCGCTGCTTACCTTGCTGGGGTGGTCACACGCCCAAACGGGGAAGAAGGGGGCACCATTCTCCCAGACAGCGGTGGTGTTGGGAGCTTCCTTCAACGTCAGTCTTCTAAACGCCGGAAAGCTGACAGTGGAAAACAAGCCGGAGAGACTGGAGAGGATAGTGAAGCTGGTGAAGGAGTTCAAGCAGAGCAAGGGGCGGAAATCGCTCGCTTCTTCGATTCACGGACTTCTGAATTATGCTAGCGGTTTCGTGCTGGGGCTGGCCTTGAAAATGTACACCAACGTTTTTGCAGGACTGGCGGCGGGAAAGTTAGCGCTGGAAGAGCATGTGAACCGGCGGCTGGACGAGTTGATGGAACTTCTCCCAAGGCAGTGTCCACGGTGCACACAGATCTCCACAGATGAGCGGCCCTGCGTGATTTACACAGATGGGGCCTTTGAGGCTAGCTGCGCCACATGGGGCTACGTTTTCCTGGATCCTGCAAGCAACCACCGCGTGTGCAAGCATGGGTGGGTCCCAAACCACTTGAGAGACTTTTGGCTCAGGACGGTGGGAGAACAGATCATCGCGCATGCAGTGGTTTGCGCACTCTGGGATTTGCAGGAAAGGATGATGGACAGGCGTGTGCTGCTATTTATAGACAATGAGTCGTGTCGCTTTGCGCTCATCAAGCGAGCTTCGAGATCCGGTGCTGTTTTAGACATGCTGAAGGTCATAGGGGAGCTGGAGGCGAGCGCAAAAGCGTTCGTGTGGTTTGAGCGAGTTGCGAGTTTCACGAATCCGGCAGATTGGCCCTCGAGGCTTGATTCCGCTTCGTTGCCAGGAGAGTTGGGGGTGAAAGATGGAGGAAGGCTTGACTTGCCGGAAGAAGTCTGGCGGAGGCTCACAAGGGAGCCCAGACTTGGCACTCCGCTCGTGGAAGCGGGGGTGGTGGCCGAGCGAAAGAAGAGGAGGCGCCACTAAGCTGTGAAACAGCCGATTCAGTGGCACCATGAATCTTCCCCCGACTCTGGTAAGAGCAACGGAGCAGAAAAGATCGGAGCATCGCTTTTCGTTTCCTGTGCGTTTGCATGTGCCAATTTTATTTCTGAGCCGATTGGGGTCGGCCCCCCTTTTTGGTTCCTTGTGTGGGGGGGCTTTTCTGGGTTTGGCTCAACCCCCGGAGGTTTTGGCTGCATGCTGGGGGAAGGGCCCTGGCAGACGTAGGTTTCTGTTTACAGAGGCCACTGTCTGTTAGGGTAGCGTAGGTTTATGAAGCGAACTTCCACCTGCTTGCGCTTACGCCTTGCTCCGCGTCGCCTGCGCTGTCAGCCATTCCTTTGGGGCTCGGGTATAAGTGCCGTTTTTTTTTGAGGTGGCACTTGGAAGGCCCTTGCGGTTTTGAACCCAGTTAGGTTTGAACAGCACGCCGATTTGCAAACTCTCACTGCGTGTTTTGCTTGGGTCGTTTTGACTTCTGTGTGAGAGTTGCACGTTCACGCATGTGCTTGGGAATCTTTGAAAGATCGTTTGCCTCCTTCCGAGCTGGCTCAGGGAGGGTAGCGGTGGGGGCCACGCGATCTTTTTGGTTTCGCTCCCTCCCACCCGCCCCCGAGCGAAAGAAGAGGAGGCGCCACTAAGCTGTGAAACAGCCGATTCAGTGGCACCATGAATCTTCCCCCGACTCTGGTAAGAGCAACGGAGCAGAAAAGATCGGAGCATCGCTTTTCGTTTCCTGTGCGTTTGCATGTGCCAATTTTATTTCTGAGCCGATGGATTCATCTCTCCGAGATCCGCAAAACCTCAACTGGGGTCGGCCCCCCTTTTTGGTTCCTTGTGTGGGGGGGCTTTTCTGGGTTTGGCCCAACCCCCGGAGGTTTTGGCTGCATGCTGGGGGAAGGGCCCTGGCAGACAGCCACCTGATTTTGGTGGCTGTGGCAGCACCTTTGCTCCTTGCTTTGAATCAATCCGCCTGAACCACCGCATGAAGGCATCTCAGCGATCACTTCAATTTGCACTAGTGTACTGTCAACTAAGAAGAAGGCACCTTTGCTCCTGGCTTCGGATGATGCGGCATGAGCCAGACAATCCAGGTGTTGCAGCGTTCACTTCAAATTGCACTAGTGTGGATCAACTTCTAAGGAACCAGGGAGGAATCGAACCCCTAGCCCTTCAGCTCCGGAAGCCGTGTCTTTGCCAATTAGACAACGGCCTCTTGCTCTCTGGGCGTGGCTGGTCCTTGCCCGGTTCACCTTCAAGGGCCTGGACGGCACCATGATGGTCTCCTATGTATCAGGAGCCTCCCGGCTTAGAATTAGAAATTGCCGGTGCTTCTGACCACTCAAATTCCTGAGCCTCCCAGCTTAGAATTCGGTTTCTGCACAAATTGTCGGTTCTAGCCGCTTTAGCCACTCAAATTCTAGCCACTCAAATTCCAGTCCCAGTCCTTAGATGTATCAGGAGCCTCGCGGCTTAGAATGAGGTTTCTGCACAAATTGCCGGCAAGCCATTCTAGCCACTCAAATTCCAATCCTGGTCCTTAGATGTATCAGGAGCCTCCCAGCTTAGAGTCACAAATTGCCGGTTCTAGCCACTCGAATTCTAGCCACTCAAATTCCAGTCCTAGTCCTTAGATGTATCAGGAGCCTCGCGGCTTAGAATGAGGTTTCTGCACAAATTGCCGGCAAGCCATTCTAGCCACTCAAATTCCAATCCTGGTCCTTAGATGTATCAGGAGCCTCCCAGCTTAGAGTTAGGTTTCTGCACAAATTGCCGGTTCTAGCCACTCGAATTCTAGCCACTCAAATTCCAATCCTGGTCCTTAGATGTATCAGGAGCCTCGCGGCTTAGAATTAGGTTTCTGCACAAATTGCCGGTTCTAGCCACTCAGATGTATCAGGAGCCTTCCTGGTCCTTAAATGAGCCTCGCGGCTTAGAATGAGGTTTCTGCAAAAATTGCCGGCTGGCAATTCTAGCCACTCGAATTGCCCTTAAATGCAACCCGTGTCAAGTGCAATCCGAAGTGGGCGCTTTTAGACTTATTCAGTAAAGACCAGGTCGGATGTTTCGAAGCAAGGAAAAATGGTGTTGCTGAAATTGCGAATCTTCGTCTGTAGACTTCGCCGCCACACTCCTCCAGGCGGGCAGGTCAGGCACACAGTGTCACTGAAGAGCAAAGCGGCCATAGCGCAATGGCTAAGGCGTAGACTTCGAAGCCAAGTGGCCCAGGTTCGATTCCAGCCTGGGCCCACGTACATAATCACAAGGCAGCCAGCAGTTGTCCAAGTTCCTTGTCCAAGTTCGGCGGGGGAACTTGGACAAGTGGCTTTGCAAGAGGAAAACACGTGATAAAATTTGTCCAAGTTCCTTGTCCAAGTTCAGGTTCCTCCGGAGGAGAATTCTCGTACCCTAATATTTTCTTCTTCTGGTTGTCTTGTTATTAAAAAGAGTGGTATAAGTCTCCGAGCAGGAGCGCCCCGATTCCAGGCAGGCCCCGATTCCAGGCAGGCCCCGATTCCAGGCAGGCCCCGATTCCAACTTCGTGGCCCAGGGCGGAAACCCGAACTTGGACAAGAACTTGGACAAGGAACTTGGACAAATTTTATCACGTGTTTTCCTCTTGCAGAGCCACTTGTCCAAGTTCGCCCGGGGAACTTGGACAAGGAACTTGGACAACTGCGGGCTGCCGTGTTACAAGCTCTCTCAGTATTACGCCCCGATTCCAGGCAGGCCCCAATTCCGTGTGCCTCGCCCCGGCGGAAACCCGAACTTGGACAAGAACTTGGACAAGGAACTTGGACAAATTTTATCACGTGTTTTCCTCTTGCAGAGCCACTTGTCCAAGTTCGCCCGGGGAACTTGGACAAGGAACTTGGACAACTGCGGGCTGCCGTGTTACAAGCTCTCTCAGTATTACGCCCCGATTCCAGGCAGGCCCCGATTCCGTGTGCCTCGCCTCTCTCTTTAGAGGGCGTTTTCCAAATGGATTCTATTCTACCTGAGAGGCTCCCAGCACTCGTCCGTCCAGCATTTGACCTCGTCCTGCGAAGGATTCGAAGTCTAAAACGCTGCGTGCAGGCGTGTGGCTGCAAAATAATGACCCCTACTTGGATGACCGGCTTGGTTGCTTTCTAGATGGCGTTGGTTGCGCTACTTATATATTGCTCCCTAACATGTTCTAACCCAAGTTATATATTGGGTTAACTCTATCAAGTTCACCTGGCCTACTTGCTATATTGACGCTCTTCTGCTATGTAGATAGTATGTTTGTTATGTTGCTACGGCCTACTTAGAGAAGGTTTTTGTATCTAAGCCATGTTAAGTTGATGAAGTTGCTAAACAAATAACCTACATACTTACATTGACTAAGTAACTTATCAGGTATGATATTCAAGTTAGTAAGTTGATCGCGGCCTACTTACTAAGTACGCCGAGGCCTACTTACTAAGTACGCCGGGGCCTACTTACCCCGCACGCCGGGGCCTACTTACTAAGTACGCCGGGGCCTACTTACTAAGCGCGCCAGGGTCTAGTTGCTATGCGCGTTTTGGTCGGTGCGCAAGCGCATGAGCTCGCCTCGCAATATGGAAATGCTCAGATGAAGGAGGCGGAGATGTGTTTTTGGTAGGTTTTGAAGTTGAAATTGAAAGGTTTGGCGTTCGTGTGTGTTCTTTGTAATTTTGGTGCCCACAGTAGTTGAGCGGTGTTCTTGTTAGCTTACATGCGGAATCATACGCATGCGTGTGCGAAATACAAGATGGGTCCCTTTTTTTCAATGCATGTTAGCGTGGCCGAAGGGTTTCTACAGAATAAAGCGCCCCCAAATTGGACAGCCAGATGTGGAAGCTTTTGCCCGAACAAGTTGGAAAATGGACAGCGGCAACATTTTTTCCGGCTGTCTTGTTGGCGTTGCCTTGTATATACCTGGGCTAGTTCATGCGTCGAAAAAGACCCAGCTGTTGGGTTATTTGTTTTTGCTGCTTTCAACATGTGCTCGCGTGTGTCGTTTCCAAACAAAATACAAAACGCCGATGGCTCAAATGTTATGAGGTTTACCGAACAAGAGTTTAGCGATAGTTCATCAAGAGGGTTTACGTTTTGTTGCAGTTTTGGAAATGAACTTGGAAAAGAGAAGAATTTGAGGTTTCATTCAGCGTCAAACAAACATGCACCCATGGAATCTGTTTTGACCAAACTTTGGAACCGCGCATTTCAGTCAATGATTTTTGTTTATGACTGTGCCTTGACGCAACAAACACTGCTGCTGCTGTCCAAGTTTTGACACTGCTTCGTCCAAACTCTTTGAGCCACTGACAATTGGTCAATTTGGTAGCCGACATGAATCAACGCCATCATGGTTGACATGCAAGTTTCCTTGGCTCTACCAAGTTCACAAGCATGGCGCATGAAACTCACATGTTCAAGAGGTTATAAGATTTGCTCGCTTCACACGCGCAGTCAATGTTCAAAGTGTCACAACACGGCAAGAGGTAAAATCAAACACGATCTCAAACATGTTGGCTTGGTGAACGCTTCGATCAGCGTGATGACGGGTCATGAAGCTCATTTTGAGCAGTCCATGGTTTGCATGGAGTACTGCGTGTTGAAGCGCGCGGACCGGTCCGTGAAGGCCAGAGACTTCACAAAGTTGTGGCCGGGTCAGTATGCTCGAGTCTTGGCGCACGAAGACATCTTCCTGAGCATGTTTGCGCAGGGGGGTGGGTCAGCGTGCAAGTTTCAATATGAGGAGAGGACAGAATGGAAAGGCAGACCAATGCTGGTGTATGCTCATTGCCAGGAGAGATTCCCACGCATTGGTGTTTTGATCCACGAGTCACGTCCAAAGTTGGTGGTGAACCAAGAGATTGTGACTCGAGATGATGGCTTGGCGCGCGCGGTTTCATGGCACTACAGCGCCTCAGGGACACGCATCACCACCAAGTTCTTCTACAGCAACGTTTCTTGCCAACGTTTTGGGAATGTCTAGTGTTTCGCAGTTCGGATTTTTTGGAGAATGTTGCATTTCTCCGTTGCGCCAAGTAGAAGCTGACTCGATGTTTAGCAGGATTCAGCCAGACTTGTTGTCTCGAACTTCCTTGTGTCAGGAAAAAATCACTCAGCGCCGAGCTTTGCACCACTTGCTGGACCACTTGGTTCAGTTCAATGTTTGCACCCCCGTCACAGATGTGACGTTGAGCGCAGATTTCCAGCCCAACGCTTTGATCTTCAAACCCGACACAACGCATGACGCGAAGATCTTAGAAGAGGAAAGATCAGTCCGGCCCTGCAGTGACATTCAGATGATGAGCGATGGAGATTCCGACGAAGGCGGCTCGGATTTGCAAATCGTCAAAGCCTTTAGGGTTTAGGGCTCAGTCAAAGATCAGTTTGCCAACCCTACCAAACATTAGGCGTATAAACTTGATGATGGTTTTGAAAACGCAACAAAAACGGCCTTTGTCCAACCCATGCTTTCTGCCTCTTGCAGAGCAAGGGAAATGAAGCCAATGGTTTGGATGCATCAGTGAAGGGTTAGTATAGATTGCTGCTTGAAATGAAATTTCCATCATCGTCCAACAGGTGCTTCGGGATATTCTTTTTCAATTTCCCACTGAGTGGATGCATTGTTCTGTCAGTTGGATTGAGTGCTTGCAGGTCTTTGATTCAGTGGATGACGTGGGTGATGGACTTCCGGGGCTTTGACTCGATGGACTCGATTGATTGCTCGGTTTTTGATGTGGCACCGTCGCCGCCAGCAGCTGTAAAACAACATGTGACTCTCGTACTCGGCGCAGTTCGGTTTTAGTGGAGGTGCAGCATTCACAAATGCCGTTGTCCATGTGTTTGATGTTAGCGGCCAAGTTGAGTTTCACTCAGATATGCACTTGCATGCTGTGCATGCTTGCACGCGTGCGCCGCAGCCATGTTTCAGCTCATATCTTATCTCTCAGACGCATGCATTCTAGCGCATGAAGGGCTTTGTGAATTGCCAGGCATGCTATGTGACCTGGCCAGATCCTGTCATCAAGACATTCCACACTCAACGCCACGGTTTTGTGAAATGCGTCACGTAGTCAGGTCTGTGCTGTCTGTGCTGAAGAAGTGTCTGAAGCCATGAACCAGGCGCAGAGAGACCAGATCCAGAAGTACGTTCAGGCCGCTGCAAATGAAGGCATGGTGGCGATCTCAAAGAAGGCTTTGGACTACTTGGAGAAGGAGACTTTGGTCCACGTTCAGAGGATAAGATGCATTCACCTTGGGGTCCATCATGGGAACAGAGGCGGGACAGGAATTGATTTGAACCACATGGTGGATCTTATGAAGAATATCTCGGCCGTGGGGTATGTGGATGACGTCTCCACACGTGTTTGCGTCGAGTTGGATGGTTCCCCAGCCTCAGAGTGCACAAGGCAGGCGAAGCTGGCAAATTATTGTATCTAAAAGGACATGATGTGTTGAAACACGACTGTGTATCATCAAACATATGGGTGCCAGGCGCCAGGCCATTTTTGAAGCGTGTGTCGAACATAATTAAACGTTGGTTTTGATGGCAGGGATTACAATCGGAGACTGGCCATGGAGTCTGGTGGCAAATTGCCAGCTGCGGAGGAGATCCGCTACGCGACGATTTGTGGCTCGCACGCCAACATGGCGGCAAGGGCAATTTTCCATGGCGGGTTGGGACTGGCTGACCTGAGCCTCCATGAAATTCCAGGAGAGTGGAGGAAGGCCATTGCAGATGGCTGTGATTGGAAAGTCATCAAGGCAGTTGTTTGGAAGGAGTTCCCGCAGCTCCTGGACCTGGTGTGCCAGAGTGGAAACACAAACCAAAGCATATCCAAACAGGAGGATGAGCTCCAGCTCATCAACAAGGTGAAGCAGGCCATCACCTCCTGGCCAGGCGCCAGTGCTCCGAAGTGGCAGGACGTCTCTGCCACTGTTCTGCGGAGCAGACCAAAGTGCGGCCCCTGTGCTCCGTCCATCTTCGCCTTTGTAGTGAGATTTGGTGGCTCCAGCAAGATGTTGGCGGACACACAAGCCTACGCCAGAACGTGTGGAAAGGGGGGCCGGGAGCTTGGCCAGGAAACTTGGGCCATACTATCCCAAGAGATGAAGAGCTTCCCCGACCACCTCCGTTGGAGACACGCGCTGCTGAAGTATGCATACAGTGGGGTCATGCCGATCACAGCCACGGATGCCGCCGGGAAACATTTTTTTTTTTATCAGTTCTCGTTGCTGTCAATGTCCTTGCAGGTTGGGCATGTTGCTCGCTTGCTCTTTTCTCTTCAAAACATGATCGCAACCCAAGATGAAATGGCTTCAATCAAGTTCGCTTGCGAAAATAGTAGACATCCGAGGCCAAACGAGCGATGACAAACAAGGAGGTCGTGCAGAAGGCATCGTGCGCAATGAAGCTGCTCGACCAGTGGGCCGCAGTGACAGAACCCTACGCCAACGACGAGACCAAGCAGTTGGTGTTCCAGCGTGCGCACGGCAGCTTAGAAGTACACTTGGCAGCATGCGCGCTTGACAAGAAAAACAGAACGCACGACAAGATGGAAGATGCAGCCCGACAGGTGTTGCAGGATTTTGCCAACGAAATTGGTGTCGCGCTGGCGACGCCAAGCCAATGGGGCCAGACTCAGAAGAAGCCGTCTCCCAAGCAGCCGCCTTCCACCAACACCATCTTGAGAGAATACAACGACAAAGGTGTGCTGACAAACGCTCCAGCAGTCATGGCTTCGATGGGCTTTGCTGTGGGCTCTCAGGTGCAGCGCGGCAGCACTGTGGCGAAGATCGACCGTGTCCAAGGTGATGAGGTGCGCTTGACCGTGGAGGACAGCAAGGTATTTGTGTCCGCTGCATCGTTCATCGCCAACGAGTGGAAGCAGTACAGTGAGCCAAAGCCGCAGCTGGAGGTGACGTGGCTGCAGCACTCCCCACCTTCGAGCTTGGACTTCCAACATTGTCTGGTGAAGGGCAAAGTGTTCGAGGCTATGGCAAAGCAGTGCGCGAAGTTGCAAGGCTGGGATACTCTGCAGCTCTTTGCAAACCCGAAGGCTGTCAAAGTTGCGCAGAGTTGGCCTCCCAAGAAGCTCCACTTGCCGTGCGCCAGTACTCGCATCTGGCTGATTGAGGCAAGCAAGACCACGGCAGACCAGTTGCCCATTGGAACATTTGAGAACTACATGGTGGTCATTGGCAGCTGTTCCAAGACTGGCGCCGCGCCGGGCGATGGCTTCCAGAACCCTTTCTGGCTAGTGCCGAGGACAAGTGAAGCTGACGATGCCAACATGGAGGCACGGTTTGAAGTTGCGCGGTGTCTTGTGCTTGGGAGGTTTGGTGTTTCTGCTTTCAAGGCGTGTACCAGCTGATTGGCTGAGCGTGTGCGTGTTTTCCGAAAGTTGGTACGTATTGTACACACATCGATTGCTTGCATACACGTTTTGCTGAGTCAAATCATTGAGACTATGTGTTTATATGTACATCTGTGTACATAGATATGTTGGCGTAAGCAGAGACAGAGAAATGCACCAATTGGGTTGTATATGTAAATGTATGTGTGTTCAAACTTGCATTTACAGGCACATGTATACATACATACGCATACATCTGTTTGTAGGTTTTTACGTGAAGGTACACTGTTTTCAAAGACCTTGCGCGAACTTGATTCATGGCGGCTCTGCGCAGGTCTTCCCCTCCATCGATGTCTTGAAGACGAAGGTCATCAAGCTTGACAAGGAGATTGTGCTGCCAGTCCTTCGCAACTCTGGCAAGTTGGCGGAAGGAGATGAGCTATGTTTGCACACGGAGAAGAAGGACAAGGCGCAGCAGGGTGAGCCGTTGAGGGCCGCGCCTTCCAAAAGGCTGCGAACTGGTTGAGAAGCCTATGGTTGGCAGTTAAGATGTCACATGCCAAAGTGTCTTAAGCGTTTTTTGATGCCTTGGCCAACAATTTGTCATTGTTGTGAGACCAACACCTCATTTGTGACTGCGCGAGCGTGTGCCCAGCGCGCGGGTCAACAAAGTGAGCCACATTTAGCTTTGCAGATGTGCAGCTTTGCAGATGTGCAGCACTGAGTTCTGCAAGCATTGACTTGCCTTGTCCTGGAACTTCAAGAGATTCTGTGAATTGTGCAGGCTGCTGGGCTTTTTGAAGAAGCTCGCGTGCCAGAAGCAAAACCGCGTGATAAGGGAGTTTAGATTTCAAGCTTTGCAAACACACACGCAGTGCCATACAACAAACAGATCGGGTTTGAGCCATGGAGGAAGGTGATCCAGCAATGATGGAGCAGGCTGAGGAGCGGGCTGAGGAGCAGGCTGAGGAGCAGCTGAGGAGCAGGCTGAGCTGGAAGAGCGTGGCCCCCTGCCGCTGGTGATTGAGAATGTGACCAGAGTGGTGTTGGGGAATCGGCGGCCTTGGTTCCCTAAGACGCAGGAGGTTGACGGCCGAACGTACGTGACCCTATCAAAGACTGACCCAGGCCTTTGTTTTATAGTGACTGGAAGAGGACAGAACAGGCATGCAAAAAGGGACATCCACAGTCTGAATGTCCAGTGGTGGGAGAAGACAACGAAACTGAGCGCCTCACCCTTTCCTTCAAGTATGCTTTTTTTAGATCATGAAAGTATAGAAGATATGCCAGACCTGTTTTTGCTTGAACGTAAAGCAAAACCCCGCTCTATAGATTGCGCGCTCAGGACATGACGCTTGCACGGACATTTTACGGAAGCATATGCTAAGTGGGGTGCAAGATGGAGAAGAGCCGCCGAAATTCCGGCAAGCTCGCGAGGACGATAAATTCGTGATCGCGCGCTGCGTCTCAGTCACCCTTCCTGCATTTACAGATGGGCAAGGAAGTGCCGTTGACGAGACCGAAATGCACATGTTGTGGAGTGTCAAGAGCAAAGACATTCACATAGACCTGACAGACCAAAATCTCCGATACTGCTTCAGCGCGTTGGAATGTTCGCCGGCCGTAGAGAAGGGTAGGGATGAACAGAAGATTGCGTCCCCCAAGAAGAAACGTAGAAAACTGAAGTGGAGACCGAGTAAGGAGGCGGATGCAGCAGAGTTACCTCAAGCACCCCAGGAGCTGGAGCTGCCAGGCTAGGCCGTAGATTTGTTGTATAGAATGCCAGTGTGACTGCTACAGTGATGGCATATCGCCTGGCAACGTCCTGGCGCACAACCAGACCCGCAAAGTTGAATATTGGTCGATCAAAGAATTTGGTGACTTGGCGTTGTCTTTGGAAAAGAACTGGTTTCTGCTTGGAGTTGCAAGAACTGATCATGTTAAAAGGATGGCAGGAAAGATGTCGCAGTATTTCCTGCAAGTGTTGCTCGCGCGATTTGTCCTTCCTTTTGCATGTTGAAGCGCCAAATGAATTTCACATGATGCTGCAAGTTGTTGATGCGTGGCGCTACATTCAATTTCAAGTGAGTCGTCTCCAAAAGATCTGTTGTGTGTTGGCTTGATTTTTGCTTTGTGATTGCCTTGTCTATTCGCGACCAGATTCTTATACGTCAACAAAGTCCATGTGCGACGCCGTGTGTGATTTTTGCGCAGCCGTGCTAAGCCTTAAGCTGTCCAAAAGGAATCGTTGAATCGCGCACTCTCGCGCAAGAACATCATGCCGCGCATGATGAAGCGAACCATCAGTGAGAACGACGATGCCAGCAAGGTGATTTGGTCCTGCTCGTGGGTCATGGACAATGGCCTCAAGTGGAAAGTTGCTCGTCTTGATGGGCCCTGCCGTACGCGACTTGGAAAAACATTAAGAACAGTAGACTGCGCGTGTTCGCGTGCGTGTTGCTCTAAGGATACCTTTTGAGGATGTCGCCGCTACGTGGGCTATGTCCGAATCTGAGAAAGCCAGGGTCAAGTGTGACATGGAGGCCAAGTTTGCGACGGGCAATGTTTCTGAAGATCAATGAGATCGCGCGACGCGTCGCAAGCGCAAGAAAACAAAGACCGTACAACGTCACGGCGTTTGCTAGCACTTGCAATTTTCAATCTCATTGCGAACCAGGAAGTGCATTTTCTTTATTTGTATTTGCTGTTTTTGATTTTGCGTTGATCTGGAACGTACTGGGCCTGGAAACACATCAGTTTTCAGCCGAAGTGGCAAACCAGTAAAAAAGGAGTTTTTTGGCGGGTTGCCTCTACACAAGCGCAGTTGCGTGATATGCAGTGTTTGCTATATGTCAACAGGCGGTTTGTACTTATCTCGTTTTGTCGTCTGCCAGCGGATCTAATGTCCAGGACCTTGAGAACATCCAGAGCTTCTTGGGGACGCAGGAGCGCATTGTGAAAACAGACCAACACAAAGCTTGACAACCAGCTGAATGTGTGGGTTGCAAACCGCGTGTGAATTGCTAAATGAAGGAACCAACCTTGACCGTTACCAACCTTAACATGTCGGAGGCTTTGGTGTCCAAAACATGGATGGGGCCGCACCTGGAAACAAACCAAAACCAAGACGACCTCTTCAGACGTTGACATGCTTTGCTGCCTGGCTGACAGATTGCCTTTTAAATTGACCTGTGGCTCAAGTGCTTGAGCTGTCCCAGCATGTGCGCGCGTAAGAAGCTTAGCCGTAGTTATAAACATGTTTGAATTGTTGGATTTTGATCAGGTTTTGGATTGTTGATTCAGTGTTTGATGAGTGGGTCCGGGCCTTGGCTGTTGCTGCGCTGCGGTTTTTTGAATTCCATGAGATTGAGAATGTGCGCACATTCACTACACATTCAGTGGCATGTTATTGCGCCCTCCCCGCAGCTACTCCAAAGCAGGACTGTCGGAGTGTTTCGGCGTTTTAGAGTAGTTGGCTGCTGCAAAGCGCCCCATGGACGCGTCCCGTCAATAGACATGTTAATTATCAAACCCAAACTAGATGACTGAGTTTTTTTGAACCATAGAACTACTTTAACCTGATGCCGGCAACAGCAAGCGTTAGAACAGCCCTTGCTGTAGCATTTGCTTCCTGGTTGTCCTTGAGTTTTGAGCAATAGAACTAGTCTATCTTGATAGGTTCAATTGGTGGTAACCCGATATTGAGTGAATGATTCCTGGATGTAATTTGTAGAGTAATGTCCACCGCATCGTTGATGCCTGCAGTAGCAGGCGATAAAACAATCCGGAGCTGGTTGCTTCCTGGTAGCACTTCAGTTTTGAGCAACCGAACTTCTGAATCTTGGTAGTTCCGGTTGTTTGCAATTCGTTATAGACTGATTCATTCCTGCATGGATGTAGGTTGCAGCTCGATTTCCACCCCGACGCGAGAGGCCAGGGCTTGCAACTTTAAAGAAGTAGTCAATCTTGATGGTTTGATTTGATGCTGACCTGGATGTAGATTGTAGGATACTGTCCACGCCCTTGCCCAGGACATTGGTGCGTCTTGCCCGCTTCAAGGCGCGTGTGAAGGTGCGTTGGGGGATGTGGACAGGCTTGCTTTTCCAGCTGAACTTGTCAACATACTTGCTGTTAATTGCCTTGTATTTGCATTGGTGTGTCTGAACTAAAGGGATGTTGCATTCGTTGCTTGTTCTGGTAGCTGGGCATGGTGTGCTCGCTACCCTCATGCATTTCATTGCAGGTTCTTTTCAATTGTGCCATTTGCCAGGTGCAGCTTTGCAGGCCGACTTCACTACTTGTTGGAGCGCTTTTCTTGAGGCGAGGATGGATGGGGATGAGGTGTATCTGAGCACTATCTACCTGATATTCTTGTAGAAAACAAATAAAACATAGGTTCAACCTGAAACTGAAAAACACAAAAATCATAGGGACGTTATTGTGTTTTCGAATGTTTGCAACGTTGGGAAAGCATCACAATTCATCAAAAATCTTGAAGGTTCACCAAATCCTAAAAAAAAAATTTGCGAGAGTTCCCCCTTATTTTTTGTGTCATTTTTTTCGAGAGATGGGGAGTTTGGTTTTTTTGTGGACCCACAAATTTGCATTTCAAAAAAAAGTGGACCCACAAAGTTTGAATCCGAAAATATGTGGACCCACAAACTGTGAATAGTGTCATTAGGTTTTTTTTTGTGGAATCACAACTTCTGAAGCTAGGAATTTGTGGACCCACAAGTCTGCAGTTTAAAACCATGTGATTCCACACACTTTGAAATGCGGCCGTCTTGGATGATGATCAGCTTCAGGATTGTAAAGAAGTGACACAACACATGTTTCCATCTATACCCATTGCCAGGCGGAGATGAGTTTTTCCCATAGCGATCGAGGATGGATGAGGCCTGGGTCGTGTGTTGGAATGCGTTCCTTGAGCGGCGCGAGCTAGCCCAGCACTATTTGCGAGCTTTCCCAGCGCCATGGTGACATAGTGGGATGTGTTGTTTCGTGTCGATTTCGCAGAACTTTTGTGGCGTGTTTGAGTTGCGTTCGGTCTTGACAGGTCGGGTTCATGCCAAGCTCTTCAACAAGAGGCGCGCTTGGGACTGGATGAAGGGGAGTCAGCCACCGCTTTGTGACTTGTGCGTGAGCGTGCTTGCAAACCGCAGACGGATGGCTCTTAGGCAGCATTTGAACATCTGCTATGGGTACACACACACCACAGATACAGGCATCATTAGATTGTTACACTCGGTTGCCCCTATGGGGCGTGCCTTTGTGTTGTTGGTGTTTACAGGCATCACACAGCTATATAGATAGACTGTCACACCCGGTTGCCCCTATGGGGCCTGCCTTTGTGTTGTTGGTGTTGTTTATCGCAGCACCAATCCACCAACACGTATTTTCCTTATAGATTCATACTCGCATGATATGTTTAGAACATTTACATAGAAACGCGCCAGACGTATATGTCTTTAACTGTGTCATGGTCGTCAACTTTCAAGGCTCAGGCAGCCACTTCGAGCACATAGGTTGTGCGCACCGCCCCAAACAGGCATTTCAACTGAACAAGGCACTGCAGCCAACAATCAACACAGACCGCGCCATGGCTTCGTGGAGCAGCGAGGAGGAGTGGGGCGCATGGAGCCCTGACGACAAGAAGGACAGCTTCACTTTCATTCCCGTTGCTGGAGTTATGTTTATGTGTGTGTTGCTGAAGTTTTGAAAATGCGTGTTGAGACAAGTTTACTGCGTGTTTTGTGAGTTGTGACAGTTGCTTGGTATCTCAAGAGCTTTGCGTGAGCCCATGGAGGAGCAGCCGCTTCCGCCGCCGCCGCCGGAGGCAGGGGTGTTCACCATGGCTTGCGCTTCTGATGCTAGTTCCCTTCGTTTGTCGTGCGAAGTTACTTGGTATCAGGAGGAAACCGACGAGGAGGGGGTCATCGTGATCGGAGCCAAGGTGCAGCCGAAGAAGATGCCGAAGCCAGTGGCGGCCTCATTCCGTCGATGATCAAACGCTCAACTACACACACAGTGGTGCACGTATGGATATGATGGGTCACACCAATATAAGGCCACCTTTTTGTTACCCAAGTTGTCATTTTGTGGACCAAAAAGGACGCCGCCGTGTTGAGACATATCCATACATCAAATTCAAATTTTGTGCAAAAAAGCACAATGGTCAAATTTGATGATGGCAGTCAGGCAGCTCCGGCGGTGATCATGGCTCCGTGGAGGAAGCCGAAGGCGATGGAGGCATGGGGCCATATGAGCTTTTGGCAACGGATTTGCAAAGCTGTGCTTGGATGAGTTATGGTTCTTTGTTGTGTTCTTCTCACAATCCGTTGCAGGGCTGCATCTCCTTGGAACGGGCCATGGACAACTCTGGTGGCGAGGCAGTGGGCGTGTCCAGAAGGGACTGAAAGCTTTGTTGTTGATAGCTGTGTGTGAGTAGCGCGCACAAAGCGCATCTTATGCATAGGTCATGGGTCATTTGACTACATTGTTAGCTTCTCCACGCAGGCGTCATTGGAGAAGGCGAAGAAGAAGCAGAAGACCAAGACTTCGGATGTGCCGGATGACGGCTGGATCGGTGCATTCCGACTGGTCTACGGGGAGGTGGGGGGTTGCGCGTGTCTGTGCTCGCATTGTCCACATCCATTCAATGTGCAGTGTGGACCAGGACGCTCCCTTGCCTGGGCCGGGGGAGCTGACGGCAGACTTCCTGGCAGATCTGGCGTTCAAGCTGGCCATGAAGCAGGCGGAGATGAAGGCCGATCTGAATAATTGTGCGTTGCTGTGATATTTGCTTCTGCGTTGCTACAATGCGTTCATCATCATCATATATATATATATATGTATGTACACAAGTGAATCCAAGTGCAGTTTCATATTTCAGCCTGTTGGCGTTTGCTGATGAACATGAAGTCAATCCCCGACAGATGGAGCGACAGAGGGAGCGGCAGCTGCCTCCTCCGCCGCCGCCGGAGGAGGGCTGCATGGACATGCGTTACTTATGTTGGTCGCGTTTGCAATTGTTTGTTGAAGTTTCTTGTCATGAGGATTGAGTTTGCAGGTTGTTGTTACGGTTCAATGTTTGCAACAGGTGACATCGGAGACATCGGTCAGCCACGTGGAGTGGCACAACGAGAAGAAGGCAACTTGTCAGCGTCAGAGTTTGCTCAAGTCGCGCGCGTCATTTTTTCAGATGCGTTGAGAGTCCATTCATGTTCAGGAGGTGTGGCTTTCGGACGGCACCGTCCGCGTCGACGGAAAGCTGCTGAAAGAGTGGGAGATCGAGCAGTACCGCTCCGAGGGGTCGACACGCACGAGAGCTCGAACCCGCGGTGGAGCCCAGATCCGAGCCAAGGACTTTCGACTGCGTGCAGTGGAAACAGTGATTCATTTTCAGTTGCGTGAAGTGTGCAAGAAGGTCTGATTGTGACTAGAAAGTGATCTTCGACTGGTGATTTCCTGAGGAGCAGTTCAAGCATCTCCACGAAATCCACGAGGAGGCTGGGTGTTGAAGCTTTTAACATGTTTGCATGCGCGTACCAAACTCGTCATTGTAACTGCTTTTCAATATGTCGCCCCGCAAGGCCACATCCAGCTCAGCCCGCATGAGCCCAGATGAGAGGCGGCAGACCATCTCGGCTGTCCAGGACATGGCGGCAGTTTTGAAGAGCGCAACCAAACGGTGAAAATGCGACAACACGCAACGGTCAAGGTGCAAAATGGGATCGCGTGGCAAAGGGCAAACATGTAAAGCCCAAAAAAACACAACAAACACCAGACAGCACCAAAAACGGGGCAAGGCACACCCTGAGAAACGAGGCGCTTTGGTTGCGAGCGACGCGCCTGCGAATCCTGGGCATTGCAGATGAGTTGCTGGGCGAGGAACCATTCTTTCAATTTCCAACTAATCTTGATGTTCCAGTTTGTTCCACTAATATAGGGCGCTCCAATGTTTACAGAAACCACCATTGACCACTGACTGATTCACAATCAAAGGTTGTTGTCTTGTGTTTTGCAATGCCTAGCAAGTCTTGAGTATTAGCTAAATCCATGGGCGTGTTTGCGTGTGGCCTGGTTTGTCGGTTCTGTTTGGTTTGAATGCATCACGTCTCCATAGATATGTAGTGGATTTGGTTTACAATGAAAGGTGCCTGAACAGTATTCATGGGTGGCCAGGAACACGCCCGTGGTTGCTTGGGATTGCATCGTTGCAGGGGTATGCTTTTAGTTTTTAGATTGTTTTCCAATAGATCTAAAACATATGACTCTGAATGCTCATGGGTACTCCATTTAGTTGTGGACATACTCGTATCAGTAGCAACAGATGCAATCCTAAGTCGAATTCGCCCAATAGTGGCAAAAACTTTGTCCTCCATCGTGCACCGTAGCACGGGTGTCGAGAAAGCGTGGGCAGTGACAGTGGGAGCACGGGCATGTTGTCATCGTGTTGTCATCATATTGCCGTCATTCTCACTTCATTTCGTCATCTTGTTGTGACCCGTGTCGTGTGACCAGGCCTCCGCACTTCTCCATCTTCTTCGCCCACAAGGCTTGGCCCACCTCTTCACGATTTGAGCTTGACGGTTTGTGACGGTTTCAATCATACCGGCGGTTTCAATCAATCAACCGTATTAGTGACATGATGCTTGGCATTTGCGTTGTTTTCCAGATGTTGTTGCATCGCGTCGGATTGCCATGTTTGTTTCCCCTCCATTAGATTCACCTTTGGTGTCTTCAGGACTTCAACTGTGATAGTAATTTCTTAGATCGCACGTCTGCCATTTTTGACTTGGCATGCAGTGCGAGCCCAGGCCAGCGCAGGGGATGCCAATGATGTCTGAGATCAGGGTTGGCTTCTTGGTGGGCGCCTTGGTTATTGCATGTCTGCCATTTTCAACTTGGCCTGCAGCGTGAGCCAAGGTCCAGCGCATGGGGATGCCAATGGTGTTTGAGATCAGGGTTGGCTTCGAGGTTGGTTTGGCACCACAATGCTTGATTCTGTTGTTTGCTTGTGCTGCTGATTGGCAGGTGATGGTATGACTTGATCCAGGCGTGTTGCCCTTGACACACTTCGGACTTCAACCACCAACGGGCAGGCAGCTCCAATCAGCTCTTTCTGGCGGGCGCCTGCTTCCGGTCCTGTTTCGATGCTGCATCAACTGCCCCATGGATTGGGATGTCCCATTGGTAAAAGAGTGCTTGCAAGAGTACTTGCATCTCACACTCATTGCGATGCACTCTTACTTGGTCTTGAGAGTTGGGCGCGTCGGGCAAACATACTCCGCATGCTGTGCATGTTTGCACGCATGCATTCGTTGTATCAATGACCGCAGCCGTGCTCAGTCTTTCGCATTATTTTCTGTGCATGACACCAGGTGCAGATCGGGAAAGCGTTGCAGTTGCGTGAAAAGCAGTGTTTGCTATAGATATGTCAAACATCACTAAAGGTCAGACTAAACACGCGCTCTGTACTCATCTCGTTTTGTCGTCAGAAGCGCGCAAGCTCCCAATGGCTGCCAGCGGATCCAATGCCACACCGGGCAAGTTGCTCATCCAGGACCTTGAGAACATCCAGAGCTTCTTGGGGACGCAGAAGCGCGCTGTGAAACAAGAGCAGTTCACAAAGATGCTTGACAACCAGGTGAAAGCTTGGGTCACAAGAATCAACGAGATGAACATCAAACCGGAGGAAGCTGCGCGTGTGGGAGAGTTGCTGGGTGAGGGGCCATGGCTTGACCAGCACCACGAAGTCCTGTCGGAGGCTTTGGCGTCCAAAATGGATGGGGCCGCAGCTGGAAACCAAGCCAGGGCAAGACGACCTCTTCAGACGTTGACATGCTTTGCTGCCTACTTGACAGAAAGCGATTGCCAGATTTTGTCGGATCCAGATATTCACAACGTCAACAAGGTCCAGAGGTTGGTTGCCAAGTGTGTGAAGTTGGGCCTTCACTTGCCCAGAGAGACCACCACCAAGCAGATCATCAAGACCGCGATCGACTGCGCCTTGGATGCGTTGCAAGTTGCATAAAGTGTTTGTGGCGCCGTGACTCTTCCCCTTTCAATTTCGTTGTTGATTTGCCAGTGTGCATTGGGTGATTTTTCTTGGAAACAGTGTCTGTGCTCCAGGCGGCATGAAAGTGGGAGAAGGAGCAGACACCTTGAGGATTGTGAACGAGTTCAAGCAGCAGTTGAAGAGCAAAATCAAGCACATGGAGAAGAAGTCTTTGCTAGTGATGTTTCCTGACAACCCTGGGAAGCTGCCAAAAGATATATATGACGCAGTGTTTGAAGAGGAGCTGCCGTCGCCGCCCCAGAACAGTGCTGGTGCAGAGTCTTCGAAAGTGGTTGCAAGAAAATCGCACAGTTTGGTGAAGAAGGTGAGTCTGAATGACAACCCCATGAGCAGCATGATGCAGCAGATGGATCACATGATGAAGTCTAACATGGGCGGAGTGAACCCTATGATGCTGATGATGGCCGGCATTCAGCAGTTTATGGGTGCAGACAAAGGTGATGCGCATGGCGCGGCCAATTTGCAAATCTTTGGTAACAAGAGGAAGACAAAGGCATTGCCAAATGCCGCAGAAGCCGATCGAACATCGCCAGAGCAGAAAGCTTTGCTGGAGGGTGCGTTGGAAGATGATAGCCAAGAAAGTCGAAAGACGCAGTCAAGCGCAGCCGAAATGAAGCCACCGAACCAGAAACCAGCCTTTGAGGTCCCTATAGACTTTGAGGTCCCTATAGACGA
>CAUJNA010002248.1:5000-39404 GCA_963377175.1 Effrenium voratum | reverse complement strand
TTTTCCGCTGAACAACGATGATAGCGTTTTGTGGCTTGGCTGTGCCACTTTCAGCACGCCTCCAAAGGGGATGTCGTTGGCGGCATCTATGGATTCTGTCTTTGGAGGCATGCCGAATCTGAACTTGGAGGTTTTTGGGGGATTTCGGAGGCGATTCGGAGGCGATTCGTTTGACATATCCTGAAAGTTTGTTTAAACTTTTGGCCAAGGAATCAACGAACCACTGAGTTTTGAGGAAATCAACCACCCTGGGTTCAAGTCAACCTTGGGAGAACAACAACATAGAACCCTGCGGGAGGGTGAGGCGGGGGTGGGGGCCAACCAACCGCAAGTAACCTCGACGGTTGGGTTGGAGTGCAGGCTTTGGTTTTTGTTTTGGGGGGGTACGTAATGCTCAACAAACGTCACCTCCGTTGTCCAGCCTCATTTCAGATCAGAAATGAGACTGGGATCATGATTTTGACGGTTTGTGGGGGTTATCAAAGTCAGAAAATGGGGTTGTTTCCCTTTAACCCACCACTTAGGGGGTGACTTTGATCATGGTAGAATAATGAGGCCAGTGAGATTGTGGAAGGTTTGCATTGCCTCGGCTGAATCGGAATGGGGGACTAATAGGGGGCATGGAATTTTGGCCACCCACTCCTGTGAAAGTGTTGGCTTTGTCAATGCTCCGGCAGAAGTCCTTCTATCAGAAGTCATGTTCCAGAGGACAAGTGAGCAATCAATCCCAGGTAGTAGTTAGGGGACAATCCCAACCATAAAACATGGTGCGGCTGGATGATTTTGGGTAGACCGCTTTACTATGGTTCTAGGGGTACCTTCCTCATTCTTTTCAGGGATCATTTTTTCTAGAAAACCTCCGGACACCCAGGGAAAATGGATCCGGTTTTTGGAAAGAACGATGCTTGAAAATAATGGACAAGGAATCACCCCCTGGAATCTTTGAGGCTCTCAACTGACTCACTGTGTACCAGTTCTGATTTTCCATTCTAGGTTCCCCTAGAATGCTAGGTCTTCCAGTAGTGCCCTTTTACCCTTTTTTTGGGGAGGGTTCCGCTACTAAAATAGACTACCGGAAAAAGGGTACCCTTATTCTGACCTCTCTACTGGGACCTAGAATGGTACCAGGTCTTGATTTGTGACTCGAGGCGATGGCTTCGGCACCGGCGTCGAGTGGTCGATATGCCAGGATGACCGGCGCAGCATCCACAGCCAGCTGGCGCGATTGGAGGAGGGGGCAAGAGCAACACATGGGTGTGGTTGTCAAAAATAGGGTTTCCCCCAAATGGGTTGCCCTGGTAAGTGGAAACATGGACCAAAACCTGCGGTCCCTGGAGGTTTAATTTTGACCCATACCCACATGACAGGTCTGTCTCTTTTTGTTGGGGGATTCCCGAAATGGTCCCCCTTTCTGGCAGTTTCGGAAAACGGGTAGCTTCCAAAAGGAGAGAGACAAAACCGCCGGCCAGGCTAATACGGGGAACACCCGTGTCTTATCTTATTTTGGACACGCGCATGAAGGAATCTCTGACTTGACACATTTTCTTTGCATTCTGCTTCGCCATGGCATTCCCGAGCCTGCTTTGGCTCAAACAGTTGATTCCTGGCGTTTGAACATCCAGAAGCCGCCAATGATGCCTCCGCCAAATGTCAGCTACTCCAAGGCCGCTTTCAATCCGGGGAGTTGCGCTGCCTTTGGCAAGCATGCAGTGCAAAGTGGTATGCACTTTCAAAGGACGGCAGATGGGTTGATGCCGACCTATGCCCATGGCCTTCCGCTCATGCAGCCTGCTGTTCGCGAGGTTGCACCTTTGACCGACGGGCCGCTCCCCACGCTTCTGGCTTCCGTGAGGCCCAAGTTGAGCGCGGAGTCTTGCGGAGAAGGCTCGCTGGAGGAAGAAGTCGACGAAGGCCAAGGCAGCTTGGAGTACACATTCTGGGGCGTCGATTTCAAGCCTATCTTGCCCGCAGCCCTGGCATCGTCAACGGTTGTTGGAGCTTTATGCATGATGACTGTGCAAGTTCCGATTCTCAGCCAGATCACATTGGTGCCGCAAGCTGCGCTTTTGGCAGGCTTTGCTGTAGTCTATGTTGTGACGCTGGGGTGCATGACGCACTGCGCTTTTGCGGATCCCGGGCAAGTCAAGCGCACGCGGAACGCGCAGCTCGAAATGGACCTTGAGCAAGGAATGCCGAGACGCGCGCACAAGTCGTGGCAGTATCCCAGGCCCATCCGTCGCTACGACCACTACTGCAAGTGGCTCAAAAACACCATAGGTCTGCTAAACCACCGGGAGTTTGTGACGATGCTCGCTGGCCTTATTCTGATCGCTTTCCTCGGAGTCCTGATTGATGCGTTCCTCATTGCCAAGGTGAAATTCTTGGAGACCGAGGTCATCGTTGCGTTGCATTTAGCCTATTCGATTGCTTTGCTGACCATCGAGGGGCCCATGCTGAGCATACATGTGGGCCTAATTTGCAGGAACGAGACTGCGCAGGAGTGGAAGAAGAAGCAGAACTGGGTGGCGAACAATACTAGCCTTGGTGACAATGTGCCGGTGGAAGAGTTGGATGATGATGAGTACAACAGCTTGTTTGACAACGATGCCTTTGTGTATGATCAGGCCAGCAATCCATTTGACAAGGGTATTGCGTCAAACTGCTTTAACTTCTGGTGCATGCCTCGCTGGCCAGCAGACGAAAAGGGAGAGTGGTGACAGACGAGCGACGCTCGCACATTACGCAGCCTCGCGCTTTTGCCCAGGCTCGTTTCACTTTGTCGTGGTCAACATGGCCGCGCGGTTGTACTATAGGCACTACTCAAAACAGAGCGCAGAAACAGTCCAGACCATGCGGACGGCGATCAATCAAAAGGGGTTACAGAGTCACAGGTTCTCCCAAAGTGTTCCCTTTCTGTGTGTGTGTGTGTGTGTGTGTGTTTGTCTTGTTTGGTTTGGTTTGGCTTGTTTTGTTTGTGTTTTTGTTTGTTTGTTTGTTTGTTTGTTGGTTTATGTGTTCTTTCCCTCAACGAACAAGGGCGGGCTTTCTTTGCGCAGGACTCCCTGAGCAGCTTCGGCGGGGAATGCGCGCAGCTGGAGGCCACGGCGGAGGACGAGGGGGCTCGGTTTCAGAACGGGTGTTGCAGAATATGAGTGTGGGGCAGCATTGTGCGCGCTCCTGTAAGGTAGTTTGGTCTAAGGGACTGGGCACACATCCCTACAGGGTCTTGGGTACTGGATATGGGTCAACATAAACCCACCAATCGGACCGCAGGTTTTTTAGTCTTTGGTTCCATTTATCAGGGCAACCCATCTTGGGGTGACCGCATTTTTTGGACCCACCAGCCAGATAGGAATCGGTCCAAAGCCCTGAAAAGGTTGGGTTCCTTTGGTTTTCCTTTGAACACCTACCAAAAGCTGGGTTTTCCATCATGAGGGCTCTCCCCCAAACTGTGTGCAACTTGTTTGAGGCAAGTGGTCGGAAAAGGAGCTTGGGGTATCCAAGTTTGCTTCAAAGAGGGAGCCAAGGAGCTATCAGGTGTGCTGCCAGGACAGTTTGGACACTACTCAGTTGGGGGGGTACTCCGTTTTGGGGTTCCAAGACAGTTTTTGAGATTGGAGGTCTGGTATGGGAGGCTCAAAGTGTAAAACCTGAGGGGCCCTGCACTTTAACAGACAAGCGGTCAGAGGGTAAACTTTGCCCGCTCGGAGGTATTTTGATACCATGATGCACCTCGTCTTACCCTTTTTCAACTTTTGCATTCGTGGTTTGTCAGGTTTTCCATCAGTTTCCGTTTCAACCAGCAACAAGTTGACGTTTTGCAGGGTGTCGAAGTCTGGCCCGTAGCGATCCTTGCGCATTTCCGCCATATCAGCTTCTCGCTGACACATGGGTGTCTCAAAACAGGAATCGGTCCCCTAAAATGGTTAGTGTCCTTTTGCTTATCCCATGTTATCGGGACTTTTTGATCAATCCCCATATCTTCCATTTGCTTAAGAAATATGTCATTTTCCCCTGTTGGTGTTACAGGGAAACAATTTCACAGTTGGACAGATATCCTCCTTGATTCCAGGGGGCGAATACGCAAATGGAGGATATCCATATCCATCTGCTGGGAATAGGAATCGGTTCCCTCAAATGGTTAGGGGTCCCTCGAAATTTTGTTGGTGTTCTTTGTCCTAACGCCAAGAGGGGGTCCCACCATTTTGAGACACATATCCATCGACGAATCAAGGAGATGCCCCGTCTCTTGGAGAGCATCTCGGTGTCCAACCAGCCGGACGGCTTCCGGCGCCTGCCCACGATCCAGGCGCGGGTAGGACCCGAGACGTTTGTCGGGACAGCTTTTTCCAAAAGCTTAGCTCAAGGATCTGGACATCGTCCCGTTTCAATTTCAATGCAGAACCCTCCAAGCTTGTAAATAGTGCAAGCATGTTGGTATTCTGCCAGCACCCAATACAAGTACGTCCAACTGTGTCTGAGAATTCCACCAGAGCGGGCCCCCGAAATCGGTTGGTTTCCTTCAGGACCCATCCGAAAGGAGACCAATCTTTCCGCCGCCATGGGCACCGCGATGGGGGGGTGCGCTCCTCTTGCTTTGCCTTGACCTCCAAACCCAAATGGGGGGGGGGGGTCAAGAATGTTCATCCCCATGCCCATGAGAATGGTGTCCCCTCCAATTGCCCATTCATGGAATTCCACATGGTTTTGTCCTTTGAGGTTCCCGCGCAGTCAGAGTCTACTGAGTCAGGCGTGCCTGTATTTCCTTTTTGGTGGTTTTAAGTATCACCTGTTTGGCACATCTAAGCGGAGTTTCCCTTGGCAGGAGTGATAGTTCGAGGGGAACTCTGGCCAACACGTTTAGTAAGGAACCACCTCAAAAGAGGTTGGTGTCAATGCCGAAATGTTTTTCCACCAGGCCTGCCAGGCCCATTGATTTTCGCACCTATGTATGCCGCTGTTTTGGGGTCCCCCCCAAACACATATGGTGGCTGTCCTTTTAAGTTCTCCCTAGCCACCCCCCACACAAAACAACAAAAAAAGGTGGGCTCCAAACAAATCACTCCAAGCGAGCCCTGAGTCTGACTTCAGGTGCCGCTGCCCTACTTCGAGCAGCTGGCCGAACAGCTGGAGACCCGCGCCGAGCAGGCCGAAGAGCCCAGGTCGTTGGCTCGCCGCGATGTTTGCCGAGGGGTCGACCCAGGAAGCAACATGTTGGGTTGCCGGGGGGGGGTTGCCCGGACCGAATGACGGGCACTCTTGGAGGTGAGTTGGGAATTGCTTGCAAATCCTATGCGAATAGCAGTGAATCGTGGCTTTGGTGGGATCACAGGAAAGTCTGCAAATGTCCAACTTTGCGTATTCGAATACGCGATGCTGGCAGGCGCAGCATTCTCATTTGCTCGAAGCAGGCTCCAGGACTGTGGCTTGACTCTCCGAGTGAGAGACCTTCAGAATGCCTGCCTTGTATATGCGAAGCAGACAAGTCATGAGCAGCGCTGATAACTTGCTGGCAGAACTTCCGTTCCAGCTCAGTACTGAGAGCGCAGCGGGGAGACAAAGACCAGCATTCGGGAAGGTAGCTCCTTCAAACGCAAGAAGACCCCAGACACCAGGTGTATAAAAACCACCTGCAACAGAGTGGCAGCGTGTCGATAAGCAACTGGGGCCGCGCAGTCGCGTAGAGCGCGCAGATAGCGGAGAAGTCACAGTGTGGGGCTGGGGGGTCGGGATCGAATAGTTTGAAACACAGGTTGGCCTCGACGTGCTGGAAACATGGACCCGTGTTCTTTCCATCCCCCCCCCCCCCCGTTCCCCCCCCGCTCGACAGCCGCGAACACGCTGAGGACCGGCATGCGCAGCGCAGCATGAAAGTCCGGGCAAACCCCCCCGTCAACCCAACATGTTGGTAGGGGCAAAAATCACCCGCCTTTTTTTCTTCTGCGCGTTTCTTTGTCTCCGTGTTTCATTTTCTTTTTCTGGTGTGTGTGTGTGTTTGTGTATCCAAGTTTGCTTAAGAGGGAGACAAGGAGCTACCGAGCAAGAAAATGGTAGACAGGTAATTGCCTTTTTAGGTTGGTTCGCAGGGGAAGCAGGAGTAAAGGCACCAAGATCTGAGAGTCCCGGGCTCTGGGCTCTGATGGCTGATGTCCTTTTGGGCTCCCTTCAAACCCCACAAGGGTTCCTACACCCCCAAATTGGTGGGTCGTTTCCCCTTGTCTAAACAAGATTGCCCGCGATTTTTTCCAACATAGGGGAACCTGGATTGGGGTCAAAAGGGAAACCCTGGGGCTCAAACCAAAAAACAACGGGGGTCAAAAAACCACCTATAACCGCCATAATTTATCTCAGGAGTTTCATGCAAATTGGGCCCTTGTCATTCTTTTATCTGAGGGCCAGGAGGCCTCAAAGGTTTCAACCCTAAGCCGGCTGGTTGCTGTTGACGCCCCTGCGAAAAATTTGACTTTTTGTGGGTTTAGTGGGAAACCCCTTGATTTCCCCAAAAGTTGAAGTCTAAGGATCCAACCCAACAAGAGTCACGGTTTTGCGCCCGGCCGGGCGCCGCCGGGCGCCGCCGGGCGCTCGAAGCCGCGAAGCCGCCCAAGGTCTACGAGCGCGTCGGCGCTGTGGAGAAGGCGCTGGCGAGCTACAACCGCCAGGCGCGGCGGTGGGAATCCGTGGCGGGAGACGGGGGTGGGGATCATTCATGGCAAGTGTGTGCGGGTGGAGAGAAGAAGAACCAAAAAAAGAAGAAGAAGAACAATAATAATAATAACAAGACGAAGCAGAGAAAGAAGAGGAGAGAGAGAGAGAGAGCGGTGAGATTGATGGGACACAGTGTGTCAGAACTGTGTAAGGTTTGTCAGACATGTAAGGTATTTCAGGGGCCCCCTTTTGGTGGGAAGCAAGGACTTGCCATGATGGAATCGTTACCCGGAAGTTGTTGATATTCAGTACAAGTTCCGCGCTGGAAACCTCTAGATTCAAGATGCATGGGTACTGGACAATTCGAAAACAAAAACACAAAACAACGGCCCGTGATCAGTGCTTGCACAAAAACAGTCGAACCACGCTTGCATTGCTGCGGTATCGAAACACTAACATTGCCCAGAAACATGAGAGAACATGAAAGGGATTCTAACTTGAAGCTTTCCCAAGTACACTTCGGGCGCATCTGCCAGGTGTCTGGGGTACCTGTGTCTGCGCAGATAGAGGCAGGATCTAAGATGGGTCGCAAGTGCTTTGGCTGGAAGAGTGACAGCCAGAAGGGGCATGTCTCGAAATCACCGAGTCACCCCAAGGGTTTGGTGCTTCACAGTTTGGTATCCTTCCACTTACTCGTACCTACAAATTGGTTTTAAGTTTCCTGTTTTGAGACAATCCCACATCGAGTTTCCTATGTTCGTCTAACCCCTAAAGGATGAGTCTTGCCTTTGGCCCAGACTCGGGGCACCATTTCGGCCCGTTTTCTTGAGTTTTCTTGAGCATCAACCACATGCCCACACTTCCCGGCAAACAAGGGGCGGTCTGAAACACGGGGCGAAAGTCTCTTTTAGCTCCGCAAGGCCGGCTGGCATCACCTGATCCTTTTCTTGGCTCCATGGTGAGCTGCTAAAAAAAAAGTGGTAAGGGAGGGGCCAAATGAAACCAAAAAAAACGTGAAGAACACGTGAAGGAGACAATCCCTTGAAAGGGACAATTGGGCTTCCTGCAGGCCTGCGTCAGATTTTGATGCTGTGCCCGCGACACGAGCCGAAAAATTGGATCGGAGAAGTTCCCGCAGCTCGCCACTCGCGAGAAAGTCGGCCAGCCCCAGCCCACACGCAAAAAAGGGCGGAGTTCGGAGTTCTGAAACAATGTTTGTGATAGAAAGGGCAACTGCGCCGCCACGGTAGTTGTCGTCTCCTCCAAACAAATCTTATATTTTAGGTCAGAGTCTTGTGCTGCTGGTCAGGATCGGAACTCACATGGGAACTTAGGCCAGAAGGTTGGGCCAAGTGAATCACTGTCCAGCATCCGAGGCCAAGATTCGTTCCTCAACCTCCAAAAACAGATTCTCTACGGAATGCACGAGATCTATGTCTGCCAATTTTTAGAAAGTCCAACGATCGGACATCCCATTTCTGAGTGCGGCAAAAGCTGTTGGCGTGTTCGGCCCTTGCGGGATTTCTGGTGCAAAAGAAGCTGAGAGATCCGATTTCGCAATCTTGGGGGGGTTGGACAATCACTGTGTGGACAGTTTCCATGGAGTTTCCCATCATCAACGAGAACAGTGCTACAAAAGTGCCAAAAGAGGTCGGAACTTAAACTTCCCCTGTACCATAGCTCATTTCCACCTGAAGACGGGTCACCGCCCAAAAAGGACCCATCCCCCCCCCGCCGCCCCCCCACCCGTTCTGACGGCTCCTGCCCGAAAAAGGGTATGGGTCAAAATTAAACGGGCCGCAGGTTTTAGTCCTTGGTTGCATTTGGGCAAGCCATTTTGGGCACCTTGTGACCCACCAACGGGTCACCCCCCAAAAAGGGCCCACCCCCCCCTTTTGACGGCTCCTACCCGAAAAAGGGCGCCAGCCGCCCTTGCGCCGCTTCCGATGCGCGAACTCGACCGACGGAAGAGGCGGTGGTCCGCAGCGAGTTCCTGCAGTTCAAGGCCATCGCCGCAGAGCTGGCGCAGGCGGAAGCGAGAGGGTCGGAACCCGAAATCTTCCGTTTTTTGTTTTTTTTGTTTTTTTTGTTTCCCCCGGTTAAACATGATATATATATATATATAGACTATATAGATATATATATATAGTATCATGATTATTGTTTTATGATTCTTATTGTTTCGTATTTGTTATGTACTTTTCCCAGTTGGGTGTAACAGGAATCTATTGGTACTGTGTTTTTCCTCACTTTATCCAGGGGACTGAGGCAAAGTGAAGCAATGGGTGGAGTTGGAGCCATTCAAACCTTTGTCAAGGGATCTTTACGAATCATGGTGTTTCTTGGCTTCCCATGAAACTACCATGAAAACTCACAAATGGTTAGTGGATGTGAACATGCCCATGTGAAATCACGCCCATTGCACCCAATTATTCGGGATCGGATTGCATTGCATGTCAAGTGGCTGTTGCTCAACATCTCGTACCAGAATGGAGCCAAAGACAAGCACCTGCGCAAAGCTAGCTGGCTCAGGCTGGCTCCTTGATTGTGAGCCATACCCAAATGTGCACCGAATTCAATCTTATCAATTGGAGCACAATCTGAGGTAGTTGTATTGGATCATATTGATACTTTTACTGGCGACCACAGGTGAAAATTCAGAAGCGCCAAGTCCAAATCATGGCTCATCAAAGTCAGACATTGGGGTGATTTTCTTAAAACCTGCTAAATCTACCAAACCTACCAGACCTACCTCTGATCAGCTGTCGGGAACTGACGGTCAGACGGTCAAATCATGAGGCAGCCGGAAGACCCCGTTTGTGTTAGGAGTGCTCTTGTATACAACAAGCTGGGGGGGGTAAAACGAGCGATCTGATCCCGCTGCGTGTCCGTTTCACCGGCAGCAGGAGAACCCAAAGCCACCAGCTCCCCCAAACACACCTCCAGGTTTGGTCCATCTTTGTCTTCCTTGAGGTGTGCTTGGGGGGGGTGATTCTCCAGTTTTGGTCCATGTTTGTCTTCCTCGAGGTGGGCTAGAGGCCCACCCCCCTACCTCATTGGCTCGCTTTGCCGGGAGTTGGCGGGCGATGGGGCCACCTGTCGAGCGAGCGACAGGCGGCCGAGCGCATCGAGCAGCTGCGGGACAGCGCAGTGCGTACCCGAGGTCAGAGGCCTCAGAGGTTCAGAGCTGGCTCAGGTGTGTCCGAAATGGGCGGGTTTCCTCGGGTGTCCTTGTCTTTTTGTTCGGGGTTTGTTCCTTATGGTGTCCCTTTGATGTGGAATCGTGTTTAAATTGGGAGGGCTGAGAACAGTCAAAACAGTGCAGTATTGTTTTATTGTTGCCAATGCTTATCTTAAAATTGCTAGCACTTCCTGTTGGATTGCCAGTACTTGTGTTGCCTAGTCTACATTTAGTATTTCCAGGACTTACTCTCAGATTCCCAGTACTCAGTTTAGTATTGCCTAGTGCCAAGACTCTCTCTCAAATTCCCTGTACTTACTTTTGTACTGCCTAGTCTAAATTGACTGTTTGGGCTGTTTCATTTTTCTAAAACACAAAACACACAACAAAGAAGTTATGTAGATTTGATGGTTTTGGGACAACTGGCAAAGTTGAGGTTCCTAGATCCAGCGCCTTTAGCCTTTGAGCTGCGAGGAGCTAGGTTAGATGAACGAACCTTTAAACACAACCCCAGAACAGTCATATTAAACAGAGTCCTTTGTGTGACTTTGTCATTTCCAAATTTGATGGTTTGGGGACCGCTCACAAATTGTTTTCCTAGATCTAAGGACTTAAGCCTCTGAGCTGGGAAGGACGTGAGCAAAAGGCTAAGGCTTTGATACGGCAGTTGGTTCGTTTCTGCCGAGATTTAGCTTTTGCTGGGCCAGGAAGCTGAGAGGATCAGTTGCCCACATTGTGCATGTTGCTCACTTTTTTTTTGGGGGGGGGGGGGTTGTTTTTTTGCATGTTGCTCACATGTGTGTTTTGTTTTTTTTTGGGGGGGGTTCAACTTGACATAAAATGTGGCCCCCAGTGTTTGGGGGGGAAGGGTGTGTTTGCAGAAGCTTGACACAATTCAGGGACCGCTATGAAACAGGTGCCGCAGTAGAACCCAACCAGAAAGGTGGCCTCGAAAAAGGACACCCATGTGATGTGAAAACCAGGATTGGTTGTAATAGGTGTTTAACCACCGGAAGCCGGAAGGAGATTGTTCAATACAATGATTGTTTAAGCATGTTTTAACAAGGGGCTGGCTCAAGTCTGGTCAAGCCCCCTTGTCCATCGAAGACATCCTCCGAAACACGAGGGATTCCGAACATGCTGCCCTACAGATTGTTTGGGTTGGGACAATCTCTAAGCCGGTACTGCTAGAGGGGTCTCACCTGATTTTCTTTCTGCTTTTTTTGTGGGGAGGGGCGTCCATGTTTTGGACGGGCGAACCGAACGACTTTTGGCAAGTTGGTGGGAGCAATGGAGATGTCTTCATGTTGATTTGTCCGGATCTATAGTTTGTGTTCACAAAAGGGGAGGGGGGTTGAGGCGTCTCCTGGAAACATGGGGTTGACGACCGTATTTTGACGACATAGCCACTAGGTTTCCGCTCCAACAGTTCTCGCCATCTCAGGCGTGCCGGTGGGTATGCGGCGGCCCTGGTCGACCCAACAGGTCTCGGTCAGGAGTTCTGAAGTGCTGCTTTTGATTCCATGCATACAAATCAGAAGGAGCTCTGGAAGGAACAAAACGTACCTTTGGAGGTTGCCAACTTGCGGAAAAACGCATCTCACCAATGCTCAGGGAAACGTTTGAGGGGTTATGGAAATGAACTCGCAATTCACTGAAAGAAAATGGCAAGGCATGCTTGAAGGGGCATCGCTGAGAACCAAGTCATGTTCAGTCTGTGAATCGTCGCAGATCTGTTGGCCAACTTTCACGTTCCAAGCTTCAGAAAGGTTCCGACCAAGTGACAAGCTGCGAATTTTGGTTTGCTTGCAAGTCAGAGACTCAGATTTGTTTTCCCCGTGGTCTCTCTTGCATCAAAATGGTTTGGGAATGCTTTTCAACCGGAAATGTTCTGGCCTTTTGAAGGCCTAAGGCGGGAGCCTTTCATCCTCGGGAGCCGGGCGCGCGGAGTGGCGCAACACTCATGAGGACCTGGGGGGCTAGTTTCCCCAACCTGTGTTGTTGGCCGCGTTTTGAATTTTCCCCTTCGGAATTAATTGTCAACGCTTCGCGCTGCCCACTTCGGCCGATATCAGCCGGATTCTTTGTGTGTCTTGTTTGCCTTGAAGTGCGGTTGTGTCTGAGTCGGTGTCGAAATGCGCGAGCTGGTTTCCGGTGGGCGCACAGTTCACGCGTTTCTACATCTTTCTGACACTCTGCGCAGGTTGCCCTGCGCAGGTTGCCCTGCGCAGGTTGCCCTGCGCAGGTTGCTCTGCGCAAGTTGCTCTGCGCAAGTTCCTCTGTAATTAAGTTGCCTGCGCAAGCTGCTCTGCACAAGTTCCTTTGTGCAAGTTGCCTGTGCAAGTTGCTCTGTGCAAGCTGCCCTGCGCAAGTTCCTTTGCTTCGGTTGCCTTGTGCAAGTTGCTCTTGCATTTGAGCAGCTCTGAAGGCAAAAACACCGCGATATCCGCGTAGCGCCCCAGTGCTTGTGCAAGCAACATCTCAATGCTCTAAAGGGCATGTCTTTCGTGCTTGTGCGTGAAACGTCCTGGTGGGGCGCGGGGGGGGGGGGCCTGCGCTGAACGATTCCACCAAAACACGAAGAAGCACTGTTTTCGGCCAATCGCTGTCTAGTTTTATGAGCCTTCAAATATAAAAGGGGAGAAGTGTTGAAACGAGAAGAACGAAGAATGATGCCGGAGCTACCAAGTTAAGTCTGGCGGCAGCGCAAAGTGGGTGTCAGGAACTTAAAACTCAAGCGGCCGTGGTCGGACGCAATGTCCGGCCGTGCGTGCGGGGTAGTTTGGGCTCCAGGGATTGAGGGCCTTGAATGCGTGACCTGCCGTGTGGCTTGGAGTGAGCTGAAGCCCCAAGGAGCTGAGGCGGGATAGGTAAGGGCTGGTGCGCCGCTGCGTGGCCTTGAGGGCCGGAACTACAGCCGCACTGCAAGGGCAAGGGTTTGCGCAGCCAAGCTGTGGAAACTAATGCAACAAATGCAACGTGCAAGCACTTGGTCAACCTATCATGGGCCCACGGTATCGCAGATTTCCGGTGCTACTGACAGACGTTGCTTCCTTCCTGTAGTTGGGCTTATCCCGCGCCCTACTTCAAATACCCAAGGCTTGTTGGAAGGAGCATCATATCTTTTTTGGTGCTAGAAGGAGGTAGTTACCATGGAGGCAGTTACCATGGAGGCAGTTACCATGGAAAGCCGGTTTTTTGTTCAAGATCTGTCCATGGAAAGCCAGGGTTTTTCAATATCTGCCTGACACAACGGGTGGTGTTTTTTCTTCTTTTTTTGTTTTTTGTTTTTCGTGTATGCCGGCTCGGAGGTTGGCGCGGCCCAACGAGGAGTTTGAGAGCCAGCGGATGGCCGGGGACGCCGGATGGGCCGCACGCAGGGAGTGAGCTGAGCCCACAGGAACGTGTTTTGCTCTTCATTGTTTTTTCCGGTGTTTGTCTTTGGTGTTTGTTGGGGTGTTGGTGGTGTGGGTAGTTTGGGATTTGAACCCCGTTCCTTTGCAAACCAAATGGGGGAGGTAACCTGTAACGTCCAAACCACCAAACCGCCAACAGGATAAGGTTTTGGGGACGGTTGGTGGGGCATGGTGTTTTTTGGGGGTACCCTTTCTCCATCATGGAAGTTCCGTTTTCAACAATCTTGTGTAGTTTTCGCACACCCTTGGTCAGCTTTCATGATTGGGGAGGGGGTTTCACAGGAAACCACAAGGACAACTCACTCTTGGGGATTCCCGCTGTTGTGACACATCCTCCTGTACTGTGTATGCTATGGAAAGTATACCAAGCCAAGTTTGAATGGGCACGTGTTTCTTTTCTTGTTGTGTTTGCGAGTTGTCGATGTATCATGTTTGCCATGGTCAAAGGACCATTTCAACTTGGTAGTCATGGCCACCAACCCCTTAACCGGGAGTTTAGGCGGAAATGGTGAGGGCTCATATCCAATGGCCCACAAGGAAGTTGTGGCTACGGCACGTATGTATGGAACCACCGGTTGACCAGCTCAACATCTTAGATTTACTTGCAGTGAACACGTGTGTGTTCCAAATTGCCCATGTTATGCAACACACTTATGCATGACATGTTTTACCGCAAAAATGTGGCAATGTTGGACCTAGATGCGAATGTATGCATGAGTCTGCGGAAGAACCCAGAGGCAGGACCATCAGCTAGTTCACTTTGAGCGCGGCCACAAGTGCTTCCCTATGCAACACAACCCTCAAAAAAGACCAAACTCCGGATCCCATATGTTTGAAGAACCAGTCCTGCCCCACACCCACATGGCTTTTCACGAACTTGGGTCAGTGCTCACGTGTGGTCTATGCGGCCCTGAGTGCGTTCATTGCCAGGCTTAACTAGCCTTTGTCCAACTAGTTCCCTTGTAGCTAGCAAAAGTGTTGGTTTTCTGCAGGGAGTCTAAGTTTAGCCCTACCTTTGGATTGATTTTTGGATGTTTGAGCCATCAATTCAAACATCAACCAAGAGGGACATTAACTTGGGCAGATTGGAGACGCACGCAACCATGGGGGTAAGACACACGCGAACAATTCCCAGGCGGCGCTGCGCAGCTTGGGGGCTGCCGGGCACCGAATTTTTGGCTTAGCGAGGCCATGGCATTTCTTATTTGTTGGGGATCCTTTTTCTTCTGGCTGGATTGGGGTCACAAAAAGGTTTTGGTGGTGCATGTTGTTGTTTTCGAGGAGCCTCCTTTTTGGCTGGCCTGACAGGGGACACGAGAGGAAGACCAAAATCGATTTGTAAGGCAATCCCACTTTTGACATACATAAATATATATATATATAATATATATATATATACACCCACATCCACCCTTCTACCTACTTGCAACATGTGCCTACTTGCAACATGGAACCTAAGTAAAGGAGGATCCTGGAAGACCAGTTCCTTTTTCAAGACGCCGCGCCTTTGCCGCGCAATCTTGGCCCGTCCTTTTGGAGGGATTGCACGTCCAACTTTGGTCGTGGGCCCCAGCTTGAAGGCTTCCCCATCTGATACAGGAAAGGGGGCGCCTGGAAGATTCGATCTGGGTGAATTATAACGACCTCACAACCTCACCCCAAACGGTGGTTTATGTCTGGAATAGGCCCCCAACCACCTTATTTCAGGTTGGTGAAGTGTTCTAATTCACCCAGATTCGATGAAGGGACGGCCTCTGCACTCCAGAATGTCGAACCAGTGTTCTGCACTGGAGGCCAACACGCTTCTGGGACCTCTCGCAGTCAGCACGCCCGCCCGGCGCGCCTTAGCCGGATTGCTTCTTAGAAGGAGCGGAGGCAAGGTGGCGATGCAAATGTGCCTAGGCTAGGGTCCCCTGGTGAGAGGGGTAGAATTTCTTGTTGTTTCTGTAAAATGGTCCCAAAAGCGGGCGAGAAGATTACTTGAGAACATTGCCCTCCAGGTGTGGCCAAGCTGTGCTTCTGTGTCAGCAGGTTGTTTCACTGAAAGTGCGACTAGATAGATGCAACTGGGCTTATTGGTTTGCCAGTTATGTGCAACATTGAGAAAGCCAGAGGGCTGCTTCCCCACCTAGCAGCAATCAGGCACCAGCTGCCGGAGAAAAAAACATAAAAAAGGGAAACACACGAAAACATCATGGCCTCTGTGCAGAGGCTGTTCCTCACCAGAACGAACATTCATTCTTGGCTGCGGCAAAAAGTCTTGCCAGGATCAATCCTGGCCTATACGGCGGAAGCTTGGCAAGGATGGCGCTTGGTGTTCTCACTCCAAGGGATCAGCCCTTTTTTGGCCGTCGCTTAAAGCGCTTGCTTTGGCACCATCGGTGTAGCGTTTCTCGTTGGGTAAACTCTACCTCGAGGGTTTCAACCTAGGTGCCGCTGGTTTCAGCCGAATTGTTGCTATGCGTGCCTGCGTGCCTGTGTGCCGAAAGGGCCCAAAGGCGACATCAATAGTGTGAGGTGGGAGGTGTCGAAGTGAGGAGTCAATATTTACTGTTATCTATGGTAGGAAAGGGAATGACATGCGGTAGACTCACCAGAATACCATTAGGAAATGGGCATTACTCACCAATCTTCCAAGTCAGTTGGGGACACGATAAATATTCATCGTAGCTCAAGCACACGTGTGTATACGCAAATTAATACTTTAGAGCCTCCGGCTCAGTCCGCCGACATTGCACCCTCCGCTTCCCGTCCCCTGCATGTCCTTGCAGTTGCCTGCACTTCACCATTCGATTTCCCCCGCCATGTTGTTGCCTTTATTGTCCCTGCATTTCCCTCGCATTTCCATTGCATTTCCTTTGAATTTCCCTTTTATTTCTGTCGTTACGTCAATTACGTGGGGTTTGGAGGGGGGGTTGGCCCCATGTACCGCGCGGCAATCTGATGACGTTCCACTGAAAAACACTAGAAGGCTAAAAAGCTAAGGAACCGGATGGCTGGGAGCCACCAAGAAGAGTGAGGTCGATGGCTTTAACTCAAAAACCGCTCATCGGGTTCCAGAAACGGGACACGGACACCTGCGGTCCATATTTGTGCTTCCAATTTTGAGGACTAAACCTGGTGGCCGCGTGGCTTCACCCCGGGAAAAAATAGAACAAGAAAAACATCAATTTAACAAAAAGTTCGGTTGGCAGAAGGGTGGGTACCCCCCGTTTTTACTTGCCCAACAAAGCACCCCAAATTCAGATCCCATTCTTTCGCCCGGGCCAACGACCGATCGGGCCTTCTTCTGGGAGCTGGTGTGGGAAAACACGGGTTTTAGGCTCGAATCCCCTGCCAGCTCTCTTCCAGCTCGGGCCTTCCGCCTCCTCGCCAAAACCAGTGAAAACACAGTGCAATTCACGGACACAAAGGGAGATGTAGGAGGAAAATGACTGGAAATGAAGGGGAAATGCAAGAAAAATGCCGGGGAAAAAATAAAATAAAAACAAGAATGACAGGAGAATCCATCGAAGCGCCTCGGAAATGCAGGGACAACAAAGGGGACATGAAGGGCACATCAAACGCCTTTCAGCGCCGGGGAATCCAGGACATGCAAGGGCCAGGAAGCGGAGATGACGGGAAGATGCCTGGGAGTAGGGGGGGTTATCCTCTATCCGTCTTCGAAGACGATATCGGTGTTTGGTTAAGATACCTGCGCGAAAGAGTCACGATGGCGTTGCGAAGTAGCTTGCCGTGGCATTTTTTTCACGATTTTTTTTTGCGCCGCTGCATGCAGTAAATCAGTGACATACGAAAGCAGTTTGCTTACACCCCCGGTTTGCGCGGGGTTGGCCGGTTGGAACTTCGGAACGACACCACGGAGCATGCAAACTAAACTCCGCCTTGCTTTGGGTTCCGGTTTTCCCCTGTTTTTCTGGCTAGTGCTCTGCGTAAGTTCTTCTTCAGCAACTTCGGCGAAAGCCCGCAAGGAAGCACAGGGCCCAATTGCAGGGAGCAGGTTGTGTGTGAGGGTCGCGGATGGGCCAAGGCAGCGGGGGATATGGATAGCACTTGGCTGCCGCTCAAAAAGGCCGCCTCAGGAGTCATGTGCCGCATGTTCGTAATTCGTGCCGCATCTTGTACTTGCCTTTTCTGGATGAGGCGGTGTCCAGAAGCCGCGACTTGCCAGCCGAAGCCGTTTTGTGTGCCACTTTTGTCGCTGAACAAGTGCGACTTTCCACGCAGAGCTCCAAAAACGCATTTCGTGCACTTTCGTGCTGAAAAGATGCGACTTTCGAGCCGGAGCTGCGGAAGCGCACGAAAGATTGGCTTTCTGGTTCCAAGAATACACCACGCGCGGCGATGAATGCACGAACGTAGTTCTCCGCAACAGCTGAAAGCGATGTGGTCTCAGACCAGATGGCTCCGGGTGGTCCGCGGTGGCAGTGAGGCAAGGTTCCGCAGGGTTCCGCGAGGTTCTGCAAGAGTTGCGGGGACGGTTCTAAAGAATTTGAACGAGGGTTCCGGTTCCGAGGAGGGTTCTGCGGGGGTTCCGCGCAAAAAAACATCAGGTAAAGTTGCTCAAGCTTCAGCGAGGAAGGGGCGCCGGGATGGCGCGAGTTCTGCGAGGGTTCCACGAAGGTTCCGGGGAAGCATGTGTTGTCGGGAGTATCACCTGCGATTGTTTCGCAAAGAATGGCCGTTCCAGACAAGAATTTAGAGCAACCACCATATACATGAATGTACTGTGTGCCTCACCAACCCCTCACCCGAGGTCTTGGCATGCCGATGGGCGCTATGGCCATGGGCGCCATGGGCGCCATGGGTGCTATGGGTGCTATGGGTGCTGACCTGAGAAGGTGGTTGGTGCAAGCGCGTGGGCTAGGAAATCCGCGCAACTTTTGTGGGCAACGACAGCCACGGCTCCTCTCTGCGTTGAACTTGTTGAAGGGCTCATTAACTAAAACTTCAGAGGCGGCTGAGCAGTCATGCTAGCGCGATTGAGGTGCCATGCAGCCTGGTCTGCTGGGAGCCAACACCGGCGGCGGCTTGTTCGGTGCTAACCCCGCTGGCGGCATGTTTGGCGCCAACACTGCAGGAGGATTGTTTGGTGCCAATACTGGCGGGGGTTTGTTTGGTGCCAACACAGGCGGAGGATTGTTTGGCGCCAACACCGGAGGAGGCTTGTTTGGTGCCAACACAGGCGGCGGCATGTTCGGCGCCAACACTGGCGGAGGTTTGTTTGGCGCCAACACCGGCGGAGGATTGTTTGGCGCCAACACTGGCGGCGGCATGTTCGGTGCCAACACTGGAGGTGGCTTGTTTGGGGGAGCTAACACTGGCGGTGGCTTGTTCGGTGCCAACACTGGAGGAGGTTTGTTTGGCGGGGCCAACACAGGCGGCGGCATGTTCGGTGCCAACACTGGAGGTGGCTTGTTCGGTGCCAACACTGGAGGAGGTTTGTTTGGCGGGGCCAACACAGGCGGCGGCATGTTCGGTGCCAACACTGGAGGTGGCTTGTTTGGTGGAGCCAACACTGGCGGTGGCTTGTTCGGTGCCAACACTGGAGGAGGTCTGTTTGGCGGGGCAAACACGGGTGGC
Source organism: Effrenium voratum (assembly GCA_963377175.1). Taxonomy (NCBI): domain Eukaryota; class Dinophyceae; order Suessiales; family Symbiodiniaceae; genus Effrenium; species Effrenium voratum. The sequence continues at coordinate 20,579 of CAUJNA010002248.1, read as the reverse complement.
GGCATGTTCGGCGCCAACACTGGAGGGGGGTTGTTTGGCGGCGCTAACACGGGTGGCGGCATGTTCGGTGCCAACACTGGAGGAGGCTTGTTTGGCGGCGGGGCCAACACTGGCGGCGGCTTGTTTGGCGGCGGGGCCACCCCTGGTGGCGGATTGTTCGGTGCCAACACTGGCGGCGGCCTATTCTGACCACTGCGAGTCAAAAGAGGACCAGACGTTGGTGGTTGATAGTGTTTGTGTGTTTCTATATGCACGGCACCTAACACGGATTTCGGATGGCAGTGCGACTGTGCTGCATCGTGTTTGCGGTTGACCTCATGTCACGCCTTCGCGACAACCTTGCCCAGGTTCAGCAACCAGGCTCATTTATCAGAAAGGTTGGAAATGAACTGAGGCCAAACCACACAAAAACACAGTTCAACTCGTGCATCAGGAAGTAATTAGCACTTACTCGTATTGCCACTGTTGACTGAGTATCCCCAATCAATATTCTTAGCTGTCGTTGACACTTGGCAAAATTTGAACTTGGAAGACGTTCATCCCTCAAAACTCCAAGGATCTAAAAGTCAAGCCACCAAGTCTAGCGCCCTGACGTCCCGCTAGACATTTCGGTGGGGATTCATGTCAACCAACCACCTTTGAGGTTTTCATGGTGACAGGTCATACTCGTCGATCAAGCAGAAATCTATTGTGTCGTCTTGCATGATGTCGTTCTTGCTTTGAGATGCTGAGATGCAGGCGCCAGCCCCATCTCTTTCCCGCGTGCAAACGGAATTGTTCATGGCCGGCCTTCGTTTACGTGTGTTTTAGTCTCCTTAGTCTTAAAGGGACATGTTCATGGCTGGCATTTTGTTTCTTGTCGCCCACAGCAGCTGGAGACATTTGCCTTCCAATGCACACCGCGCCGCTGTCGACTGCGCTTCGGCTCGAGACGGCGCCCTTTCGCGTCCTGTCTGCGGGAGTGACGCCCTTAGTGCAGCGAGTGAGGGGCCACGAGCCACCAGGGTCGCGTTGTCCTTTTTAGGAAGATGAACAATTTTCTATGCATGGCCAAAGCTGTGGCACTGCCAGGGATTGCTTCACTTGTTTGCCCGACTGGTTTTACAAGCATTCCCCTTTGGAAACCATCGTTGTTAAAGAGTACTGCAACAAACAATCTGAATCATTTTCGCTACTTCAACTTGCCTTGAATAGTACACGGGAAATCATAGTATGCTCTTCTCTTGCAGGAAGCAGGGAGAGGCTGCTTCTTGCCTTAAGTGCTTCGTGGGCATTGGGAGCACAAACATGGGCGCACGGGGAGGGCACGTGCGCAAAAAGAGCCTTGAATGGGGGTTGCGACAGGACAGGCTAGCACCTCGAACCAGTAGCACCAGGGAACTCCGAAGCGGAGTAAGAATGAGTGTGGGCTGTCGAAGGGATCCGTGGCATCAACAACATGCCTTCACGAGGTTGTAAACCAATCCCTCCACGTTGCCGTGACATTGTTCTGCTCATGTGCAACAGTTGAGATGGTTTCAGCAAAAACATATTTCAAGTCAAAGCGGCTGTGAGACGCTACAGCTTGCTTGAAGGCCAAGTACCCCCCCAAAACAACTTCTCATTTCCCTAGATCCCTCCAGTGTCCTTTGAGTGCCAGCGACTCTATAGATTTCGCGAACCAGGTTTGAGGACCGAGCCTTCCGTAGTCTTTCAGTTCACGCATCAGTCTTGGTTAAGTAGTTCTTTGTAAAATGCTTACAGTGCTTGAAAACTGTTTAGTAGTATTGCTGTGGAATATCCATTTAGCTGCGATTACAGTTGATTTAATATTCAGAAGTATGACTTCGCATTGATGTTGTAGGTCTGATATTTGTGTAGCACTAGTTTGTTATCACTTACTATTAGTGTCACATTGGTTTTGTTGGTTGAGAATTGGTTTACATTTTGCTTGGTCCTAGTATTGCAGACTACTGAAAAGTCTGGGGCGAACCCGAACACTTTCCACCGAATGCGCTTTCCTGTTCCTTTTCGTGACAGGCTTCCAAAGTCCCCCCCTTGAGGGGGCACGAAAGGTTGTTCCACACAAGAAGGCAAGGGTAGCGCCTGGCCCGAGTGTTCTTGTTGCTCATCACAGGCTTACGTCACATTGTGCACCCGTACGAAGTGCACTAGACGCTCTGACGTTATGTTCTTAGCCTACGAATTAAACAACAGAATGGCACGCGCTGAAGAGGCCAAAGGCCAAAGCCCAAAGCCCAACGCATGTTTTGATTCTGGGTTCGATGTTCTCAAATAGGGAGCCTGCAAAGTTCCGCCCACGTTCCCCTAAAAAGCAGCTAGATAGAAAATATGCAAAGATCCCCCTGAAGATAGAATCAGTGCCGAGCTGACACGTTTGTTTCCTATCTGAAGCTTCAGTCCAGAATGCGGGGTTCCCTTTGTTCTGCCCTTTCAAGCATTGCAAAAAGGGTACCCAGGCTGCCAGTATTTCCCCTTTTGGTGGTTTTAAGCATCACCTTGTTTGGATACTCGGTGAGTTTGAGTTTCCTGGTGGGCTGATGTTTGAGAAGGAAAGATTCGCCCATCGCTCTCTTTAGAAACCACCCATTTTCCCGGGCATTTCTGGAAGAGAAGTTGTCTTGTGAACTCAGTATATGTGTGAGTATAATACACATAAGACACATATATACATATATATATATATATATACATATATATATAATATATGTATACACTACAAATATTGGTACCCTCACAGAGCCAGCGGCGCGCGTACACGCATACTATCATATGGGTGTGGGTCAAAATTAAGCCACCAGGAATCGGACCGCAGGTTTTAGTCATGGGTTCCATTTACCAGGGTGTCATTTTGGGTACCCATTTTTGACCCACAGAAACATACATATATATATATATATACACATGTATGTATATATTACAATGTTGAGGACCCTCAAACAAGCACACCACACACGCCAATGGCTTCAAGGCCGAAAGAAGTCGGCCCCTGCCATGTCTCAAGAGGGCAGCCCCACGCGCCCCGGCAGAAAGTGGAGACCCAACGGTGAATCGCTCGCGCTCCTAAGGGACTATTTGGAAAAGTTTGTTTTTGAGTGAAGGAACCTTGATTTCTGCTTCCTTTGGCTGTTTCGGCCATGCGCCTGCCACTGGCTGGAGGGGGCTTCCCGCGTGGTTCCTTGCTAGATGCTGGTGTTCCGGGTATGGCAGACTGAAGCAACTACGTAGGGCAGACATTGTGAAGTGTAGATTGTTGGTCAGAGATGCTTCTTCAAGGCTTTTGGAAGCGAGGCAACACTACGAGAGTTGCCCAACTCAGCTCATGTTTTGATGCATCGCCCCTGGGCACCCTTTCTGTTGAGCACTCTCGTCGGCGCAGGTCAACAGGGTGTGGGAGGCTTGATTCATACAAAGCAAATAGCCACATCAAGCGTAAGTGTGTTTTTTGACGCGGAGGCAACGGCCTTGAATGGGTTTGTGAGTTGCATTTCAACACTCGCGAAAGGTTCTAAACCTAGTTACAAGTCTACGAGTCTGCTTTCCTGCATGAGTGGATATATTGCTGAGACACAGGTAGGTGTTAGCAGGCTAGGCCTCTTCTGCCACATGAAGCTGTTTCAAGCGATCACAAAATGTGCCAACAACACCCCCTGGCCCCCGCTTGTCTCTCAAGAAGACAACGTGAGTCGCTCGCCTTTGTTGCTGCTCCCAGATATGTTGCAGACTCTCCCTTATAAAGCAATCTTCAAACATGCTTTTCCTGTTACTTATCTCTCACCTCAAGTCCATCCCATGCAGGTTGCGCATGCAGGTTTCATGGCTGGTCTTGACCAAATCGGCCCGACCTTTTGGAAAGCCAAACCTACAACAGATTCGACCTTTTTCTCGGCAAAGACCCAGAGTCGAGCCCACTGTTTTCTGCCCTATGTGGCTTGTTGCAACTTGATCACTGGGCCAGTCCTGGTAGGTTCAACATCGACGGCGTCAGCGGTTTGCTCAGAGAGGTTTGAGCACTTACTTGGGATACTAGGTCCCCTAGTAGTGCCCTTTTCCCCCTTTTTGGGGGAGGGTTCCCTACTAAAATAGACTACAGAAAAAAGAGTACCCTTATTCTAACCTCTCTACCGGAGGACATAGGGATAATTGTGGTGCATTGCTGCTTTGGCCGGCCGGGGAAGTATCGGGTGGGGTGAGCACGACGGCGTGGAGCAAACGGTCCCAAGGTCATAGAGGTGTTATTGATTGGTTAACCCATATAGCTTGCGTGCGTGTGCACGTGTCAAGACTTGTTGCAGAGATTACAGACCCTGTGAACACAAGTGTCTCATTTTGTCACCTTTGCTTGTGGGTTTCATGGATCACGAATGGTAGCCGGTTTGTTACCCGCACACTTAGATGATTCAAGAATAGCGCCATTCAGAAAGCTATATGGCTTCATTTCGTTTTCCACACTAAACAACAAGCAAACAAATCAACGTAAACAACAGATAATCACACATTGTCACATGGAGTATCATACAGTAATTACAGCAGAGCAAGAAACGCAACTATGTAAAGAATGCAATCAACACTCGACAGGTCACATAGATACATTGTGTCAAGGATCTTCTTGGGAGTGCCACCACTTGTTTGCTGTCATGGTGTCTTGCAGAGTTGAAGCAGGTTCCGTCAGTTGTGGCATGCGCCTGGATCGGAGGAGTTGCTATGGCTCGCAAGTCTTCGGAGTCGAAATATACGGGGTGGGGTGGGCATTGCCATGAGGAGCTTTTGATTGGAGGATCCGTTTTTTCCCCCCCCCCCTAGGCCGTTGTTTTTTTTTTTTTTTTCTTTTTTCTTTTTTTTTTTTCTAGGGCTAGGAAAAACAAACACCTCTACCCCTCCTTGAATGTGGGAGACCGTAAAAGCACGGTCTCTCACAGGGCCAACGCCAAATTTTAACCTCCCGTGTTTGCATCGCCTGGGTTGAGCCCGAGGCGACGTCTATTCAAGAAACGGTTCTCGCCCCGGAAGGATCAGCGCCGCATCATCCTTCGGAGATCTCTTTTCGGGGTCAACATGTTTCTGGGTGGCTCCCGGCCATCCCTTTGGTTCCTTAGCTTTTAGCTTGTTTGTTGGCTTGGTGGCTGGATTTTCACTTAAGCCACCAAAAGTTAAACTCTCAGCAGCGGGCAGCCCTGGGTTGATAGCAGTTCGGAGGTGAAGTACTAGACATGCACGCCTTCCACACTGGAAACCGACAGGAGTGCCTCGCCGAGCCCGAAAACCGAATTTCTTACCTGGCACTGAGGCGAGCTGAAAAGCAATGCGACAGAGGCATCGATGGGGTTGGGAGCATCCAGTGGTGCAGTTGAACAGGGCCCCAGCCCATGTTCTGTTGATTTGCCCGCAGGTTTCCCGTGTTGGTGCAAGATTTGGCCATGGCTTCGGCCCAGCTTAAGTTGATGTGTGTGCAACCATGGGGCTTTGGCTTTGGTGGCTTCCAACTGTGACTCCCAGACTCCCCGGCGCTGAAGCCTTGGATTGATATATATATATATATACACATGTTTTCAGAGGGTCCCACAAAAAGGATGCCCTCATTTTTTTACAAATACACCCGCACAAACCCCGTTGCGTGCCAGGGCAGCTGCAATGCAGCAAAAGAACTCAGTGAGCAAATAAAGCAAGGCTGATCAAAAAGATATCGGGAGGAAACAACTGGCTGTGCCTGTGGCTTACAGGTCGGGATTACTTGCGCTTCTTGGCGGACCGGCATGGATCCTTTGAAAAGGAATGCCCCCAGCTATGCTACGCGATTTGCGGGACACAGGACCATGAACTATCCTTCCATGGTTTGCCTTTTCCATTGTTTGTGGGATAAATAAGCACCCTGGTAGTGTAGAAACCCTTTTCAAGGGAGGCTGTTCATTCAGAAGGCAAACCCTGCTTTCACCCTGCTTGACCCACAAGGGGCTATGTCTTCTTGGTGCGTGGGTTGCATTTCTCTGCGATTCTAGGCGGATGGGATGCAGTCGAAGGCTCTTGGACCGAGGTCACCTCTTTTTTGGAAGTCCTGATGTTGCCTGGGCCCATTTGATGTGGAAACTTCCTTTCGTTTGCTTTCCAAAAAAAGCAAAATTGGTACCCTCAAAAAATTGGTCCGTGTACATGCTTGGTGTCTGTTGCCCAATGTTTTGGTACAGGCAGAAAGGAGCATCAGTGGAGGATTCGCCTTGCAGATGTCTTTTGACAGAGGGAAATGAGCTTGGACACTGAAGATGCAAGTAGAGATGTGAGGTGTTCGACGCTTTCTAACTCTGAGGCGGTGTTTTTTCGGAGATCCAATCCTCGTTTGACCCCACGCGACTCAAGCTGCATGCGCGGTCAAGCTTCGCACTTGTCAGGGATTGGGCCTGCTAAGCCCAGCCCTGAGGGGCTGGATGGGGCCAAAGCTTTGTCTTTTCCAGCGCGACCTGTTGCCTCTATGTTGACATGATGTCAGCAACATGAGACTCAGCGACCTACCAAGCTTCCGAGCACTTCCAACTTGAAGTGAGAGCATGTTTGACCTCCGCCCTTTCAAGCGTGCAGCGTGCCCCTTTCTGGCGCATCGAAAGAGCCACAGTGGGAATCAGGGGCTCAGTATGTCAGTATGTCTCAGAGGTCAGGATCCGCTGGTTTGGCATGTTGACAAACCGCGCCAACCGCATTTTACCATAATCAAAATATCAAGAAAATCTCCTGCGGCCCATGTCCGTATCACAGAGGGGCAATTTTCCACAATCAGGAACAGGGTCCGGCCCTTGCAAGCTTTGACCGCTGGAAAGAGTCAACGAGTAAATGACATGGAGAACTAACCTGGCATTCGCAGGTGTTTGCTTGCCCGGACTTGCTTGCCATTGGATTCGCGCGATTCCGATTCGAGGCCGCGAGAGCAACGTGCCCCGCATCTACCAAGCCGCGCAAACCTACCGAGGCCCCTGCCGAAGGGCTTTGAATGAAGTGGAGTCGGCCGAAGCTTCCAACCCCAGCTTCCATTTGCTTAAGAATACCCTGATTTTCCCCTGTTGGTTTCAAAGGGAGTCTATCACTACTGGAATTATGAGTCACGGTCAAAATATGCGTATATCACTTTAGTAAAGCGGGGTTGGCAGCATAGATTTTGCAGAAACCAAAACGATGGGGGTCCCCACGAAAACAACACGATAAGATGCACAAAACGCTGTAAAACGATAACAACTTAAAAGCCTCTTTGACGAAGACAAGTTAATTTGACATGTGCTTTTTTCCTGAGGACGTAAGCAGCTGTGGTCAGGGGTTTCTTTCATTCTGTTTTGGTCGCAAGGTGAGTTGCCCTTGGTAAAGCACCGGAACCTGGGGCTCTTTCAGTGGGGCAAATGTTGCAAGAAGGATGTTCCTTCCCACGCTAAAAAGGGATTAAAGATTTCATTTGCGTGTTTCAGAATTTCAGGATGTGGTTCCATATTGCATGCTGGTTCCCCAAATCGTATAGCTGGATTTATCTGGAAGTCCTCGCTTGTCATCTATACAACTGGGCGTTGGCTGATTTCCCCTTTGGAGTCCTTGTTTGCTTGTCGGCCTGCTGTCTTTTTTTTGCGCACAACTTTGGTTCACTTTGCGCGTAGCCATGAGTTGGTCGCTTGAAAGATCTCTTGATTCAGGTCGTGCTACTTGTTGACATCCTAAGTATTTCAGTCTTTGCCGTGGAAAGGAATTCTTGTAGCATTTGCCCTGGGAGATCCCCAGCTGGAGAAGCCACTTGCGATCTTCGTTTCACTTCTTGCTGCCTGGGTTCTTCGTTTCAGTCGAGGTCCGACAGGCGTTTGAACTTTCCTCGGTCAATTCAGCTGGGTAGCTGAATCCCTGAGCAGGTTCTAAGAACCTGGCTTCGGGAGGGGGCGCCTTTGGTGGTTTCTTCCCTATCAAAAAAATAGAACTCAATGACGACACAAGCAATTACGTAGATGTTCATGCAGTGGCATACCATGTCATGGGTTGTCCGGATGCAAATTGGGTGCTGTTTGGCCTGCGGCTAGGCGTCGCACGGGAATTGCTCGGCAGAAAGGCACGGATTTGGGGCGGGCTGAGGCCTGCCACAAGCAGCAGAAGGGGGGGGTGAGCTGTTTGCCCTGAAACATGGCGAGGCTGTGGATGAGCCTGTGTGCACAGTGGCATGCAAAACACGGCGTGGAACTATGCATGCTTCACATGTGTGTGTGTGTGTCTTGTTTTGAGAGTAAAACAAACAAAAAGGAAAAATCACAATTTGAGGTCCCTAAAAGAAGAGAGAGCCATGTGTATCCATTGCCAACCCAAATCCTGCTCATGACGGAACGTCTTGATTGGACATGCTGGGGCTTTTGCGGGCATCGGACCTGGACTTTGGACTCAGAAGTTTGAGCATGGCGTGCAGGAACTTGTAGATCCACTTTCCAGAAGTTGATTTCGTCTCAACGCCCAGCCCAGTGGGAACATGCCTGCGCCTTCCCTCAAATTGGGTGTCCAGCTCTTTAGGTTTCTGCACATGTGTGTGTGTGTGTGTTGTGGTTAGCCCATGACGTCTTCTTTCAGAGAGGTGACTCGACCTACGGGCCCCAAGTCTTGTGAAACAGCTTCGGGGCAACTTGACCCATGAAAATTCGGGGATGGAAGCCGTTTCCATGTGGCGGTCAGCAAACATGGATTCGCCAGGTTCAATTCTGAATTTCAGACGCAATTTTGCAGAATGGGTGAGGGCCCACTTTGTTTGCGGGGAAGAGTGTTTTTCAAACTCATAATCATACATGTGACGCATTCCCGTCACAAACTCCACAACAGATCCACAAGAGATCCCCAACATCACACAGCCCAACCGAGAACTCTTGACAATTTTCCGGGAATCCCGTTCAGAAGAGTTCGCACCGTGATTCCATTCCCAAATAAGTTAGGAGCGAAAGCTATGTGGTCAGGCCAATCCCTGGCTGGTTCAGGGGGGGTTGCAACCCAACTAGTCAAGGACATGTGTCCCTTATGAGGGCGCAAGGCAAAAGGTCCACCTGGGATTTGGAGTCCCAGGATCCGGAAGCAGTGCCGCGGGACGTGCTGCACCGCGTGGTTTCCACGCAGCAGGATGGGGAATGAGTGGCCGTTTTGCTGAAAAACCCGCTTGTATTTCGGTGTCCTCAGCCTGTTTGAAGGGGACGCAGCTCGCGACAACTCACATACACGACCTGCAACCGCATGTTGCACCACTACTCGGCTTTGTAAGATGCTGAGCTTCAATGCAACTTCGCTTTGAGCAAGACAACCGACAAGTCGGTTGAAATTCGTGGCCGTAGAAGCACGTCAAAAGCCTGGCATGTTCCATGTACCTTGGCAACCGGTGGTGTGTTTGCTGCTGGAATCTTTGGAGGTGCGTTGAGACTGTGACATGGCCACGACCATGAGGCTCCCGTTCAGCTGTGCAAGGATGGCGCTTAAGACTTTGAGACCGAGCTGCGTCAAGAAAGTTCCTTTGGGTACTCCATCGCATTTCTTATTTTGGATCTGTGAATTAGCAGTATTAGGTCCCCCAGTGGTGCCCTTTTGCACTTTTTTTTGGGAGGGTTCCCCTACTAAAATAGACTACAGAAAAAAATAGGGTACCCTTATTCTAAGCTCTTTGCTGGAGGACGTAGAGTAGCTTGCCCAAGATGTCTGGATTCTTCGTGGTTTGCGGTCGAGACGTGGTTGCCTAGAGGCCCTTTCCGCTCAAGCATTGCCAGGAGAGATTCTATGGCTGCCTGCAGTAGCCTCAAAGAGAGGGCCATGAGTGGATTGCTCATAGGTGTCCTTTTCGGTTGTTTTGCTAGAACAATAGAAGGCCCTGGCTTACCTGGTGGTTCAATCATCTACCAGGGCCATCTATTTCCCCCAAAAGGACACGTATGGGCATTCTCCTTTATCGGTCGACAGAGCCTTCGACACATCGAATGTGGCATGTGCCAAGCTGTGACCTGTTGGTCGTCTTCAGCCAATTTTGTGAATTCTTCCGGGCAGCGCTTATGGGTCCATCATTTTGACCAGGTGTCATCTGCTGATTGGAATGAATCTGCTGGATGCACACAGGAGAGGCCCACCGGTTTGGCGATCCCCTTCCCAACCCGTAAAGGCTCTCCACATGTTCCATGGCATTCCATTGGGATGCTGAGGATATTCCGGGGCTGAAAAGCGCACCGCTTCCTGTTTGAGTTGTAACAAAGTCATTTTGAGGCTCGGTCAACCACATGCAGTCCATGGTGAAATTGGGAGGAACATGGGAAGGCGCTCACCTTCGCGCAGCATCACAAGGAGCTCTCTAAAGTTTGCATGTCCATGGTAGGAGCAAGCCCCACTTTGTGGTTTTTTGACCTCTGCAGACCCCGAGGTGTTGCAGGGCTCCCCCCAGTCTTTTTCCCCAACAGCTGAAAGCTTCGGGGTCTCAGCCCAGATAGGCTCCGGGGTGGTCCGGGGCGGCCCTGAGGTAAGGTTCCACCAAGGTTCCACCAGGGTTCCACCAAGGTTCCACCAGGGTTCCACCAGGGTTCCACGAGTTCCACGAGGTTCTGCGAGGGCTGCGGGGTGGTGCGAGCACTAAAAAGAGCACCGCATGCTGTTGGGGATGTCAGCTGAGCTTATTTTTGCCACTACTGGGAACCCTACTGGTGACTGGTGCCGCTGATTTCGTCTGAGGTCCCTGCCCGTGTCGTTGCTCTACTTCTGCCTCTTCTCTGCTGCGGCTGCTGTCCGAGAGTTGGGAAGTTGGTTCCTGGGCCATTCGCGGCAAACGGGACCAAACCTTGGGATGGTTCCAAAAGTTGCCGCTTAAAGGGGGTAGAAAAGCAAAGAAACCAAGCCCATTTTTTAGACAAACAGGAACACAACCTTTTTGTCGTTTTCTAGTCAACAACAGCTAGGTTTTTTTTTTTTAGAGATGAGTGGACGCCATCCCGGTTTCAGAATGAGTTTCTTGTGTTTCTGCCGCACGACTATCACAGTCAGATCTCACGCAAGGTGCTGTTGCCGATGTCGACAGCTTCCTGAAATCTTGCCCGATGGGGGGGTGCTCCCTGGAATTCCATTCAGATTTTGCGGAAGACGACCCCGCCTCCGCCCCCCCCCTTCTGAAGGTACCGCGAATCTTCAAATGACATTTGAGAACCGCACGAGAGGCTTGAGCGGCCCTAACCCAGAGGTTTGCAAGAATATGTTCCCTCTGCCTACAAGTATATACAGAGGAGCTCCGGGTTGAAGGGCACCCTTTTAAGCACGCATACATGCAAACGAGGTTTGTCCAAGTGAGATCCCTCGAGAGCACGAGATCTGAGGTCATACTGCATGAGGATATCACCACGGTCTACATGATCGAGCCGGTGGCTGAGACACAGCGTTTGGCGGCCAGCAGTCGGCTGACGTTAGCCTTTGGCATCGGGGTCCTAACTTCTCCAACGATCCCTAGAAAGCTGAAGGGGCCTCATTGGGGACTTGGCAAAACTTGCTGGTGCACTCTGGGCAAGTGATGGAATGACCCCGAGACGGTTTATTCCACTGGTGGTTTCCTTTAAGGGAATCCCTGGTTCATTTCCACGTGCCCTACTGAGCACCAGCAAGAAAATAGCAAGCTTTCACCACGCCGGAGTTTTGTGGTGTGACATTCGTTTGGGTCACCGCCTGATCGGTTTTTCTGACCGCAGGTCTGGGCTGCGGACCCAACTGTCTGACGGTGCTGGGGACATGACGGATCGCGCCGGGATTTGGGCCTGGCCCGGAACCCCAAAACGCCGGACATGGCGCGGGACGCATCCTGCACGCAGAAGTGCGCATCCAATGTTTTTCGGCACTTCTTTCCTCCAGTTTTGTTGGGTTCTGTAGAAAAACACATGGGGTTCCTGTTTTTCTACCTGTGTCGCTGGGCAGCCCTACTGGTTGGGGAGTTTGTCAAGCCGCTTGACACGAACTTTCAAGCGAGGCATGAGGGTCCAATTTGCAGACCACCACTGCAGATCTTTATGTATGCAGACCTGGATCATGGCGCTGGCTGGTAAAGGGGCAAGTGAGCAGCATTTTGAGATCGCAGGTCTCGGTTGCAGTTCAGGGAACGGTTCGACTGGCGAGACTCAAAGGTACCAATTGTGCCAATGGTGGGCCCATGTTCTTTGCACAGCTCGTTTCCGCACTGAGCTTCACAATGCGGGGGGGTTGACAAAATTCGGGGGCCCTTTTTGTTGTCCCCTTTAAACGGCATGAAGAACTTTAAGTCAAAGGCGCCTGCCCGGTTTTTGGGTTCCCGACACCTGAGGCTGGAGAGTTCTTTGGTGTGTGGCGCCTAAAGGTTCGGTCGATGTGTTTTCCAACAAATGGTCGATTTGGGAGGGACATGGAGGGGTTGGCTCAATTTCCCGGCGGTTCCTCATGTTTTTTCATCTTGAGCTTACGGCGGCTGGGACTCAGAAATCCCGGAAGTTCATCATCAGAGCTTGGATAGAGGGGGGGGCTGCAAGGATGCGTATACGTACCTTCTCGGATATGCCATCACATGAAGAAAATGATCCACGATTTCTTGCAAAACTAAGCTAGGGGAGGGAGCTGTTTGGCGCGGCTCTCAAGCGGAGTGACGAAGCGAGACTCTTGCGACATGATATTTATGCTGTCCTTCTGGAGCGGGAGCACGTGTCCTCGGAAGACGCATGTGAATGTGAATTGGCAAAGGAGAGCACTATGCGCCCCATGAGAGCAGGCTTGGTGTTGCATGGTGTTGTCCGACACGAGTCATGCTCTAGTACAACAAGTCACTGGCAAGAAGTTGCAAGAAGTCTGGTTTCTAGAGCCCTGGGGCTGGGTGTGTTAGGGGTGGGGGGTGTGTCATAGGTTGGAGGTTCACCAAAGAATGTGAGGATTTCTTGGAAGCGAAACATGGCACGCCGGGCGAGTTATGCTGCGCAGAGGTAACTTGTGTCCAGATCCTCTTGCAATGGCCTGTCCACATGATCCATTTCCATGGAGGACTGAGTATGTGTGCACTGAGTGGCTGACTTAAGGGAGGTGACTCAACATTTGCACCAGTGAATGAGAATGTATGGTAGGAATGGCAGGCGTACCGGGCCTCTTTTTTGGGGTCCTTGCTCATACACGTTCCTGTTGGGTAATTACAAGGCAACCAACGTTTGAGGGCTTGGCACTTTTTTGCCAGTGATCAGCGAGCCACCTGCTGCGAGGCCAAGATGATCTTCAAACCCCTGACAGTTGCTTTGGGTTAATTGAAAGAGTGAAACTTAGCTTGGTACTGTACATGTTGGAAAGGTCGCTTTGCTGGTTGCTCCAAGTGGACCAAACTCCAAGGCCAGGATATGGCTGTGGTATGCTGCTGTCTGTTTTGAAACTTTTTGTACCCTTATCTTGGGGGCTTTGAGCAAGTTGATAAAAAGCCTGATTGGATCTTTATCGGCAATCTCGAAGATTCACGCGTTTGGCGTGTTTTCTGGCCGGTTGTCGAGGCCAAAGCTGTTTGCCCAGACAGACTACCTTGGGCAGCCGCATCTCGGAGTCATTCCGAAGTGCTGCCATTTGTAACACGCAGGCCCACTTTGCTGGTTTGCGGTTCATCGACTAAACCCTGCAATGCAACTTTGGATCTTGGTTGACATTCACGCGCACAAACAAGAACAAGCAACTACTTAGGCACGTACACAGAAACACGCACACAGAAACACGCACACAGAAACACACACACACACACGCACGCACGCACACACACACACACTTATCTCGAGAGGCTTCACTAGCCGAGATGAAAAACGCAGTCGGTAAAAATGCTTGAATGCAAATGCAAATCAACAGGTCACAACATCGACACCGAACAGGAAGCAACAGCGACAAACAGAAACCGCAAAGGAATCAGGAAAGAGGGTCATGAAATAGGCAGGTACGCCGGATTGATCAGATCCGGTATCCACCGAAATGCCGTAGCTTCATTGGACTGGATAGGCAAATCGGCTCCAGTCCCCCTGCAATGTGGAATTTCCGTCCGTGCTCCAGGACGCTTCACACACACAAGGCCCCGGCGGGGCGGACACGAACCACACAGAGGGAATTCCACCAGGGGGCCGCCAAAAACCCCGCGGCAACAGCAAAAGAATTTCAAGGACAAAAAACCGGGCGCACAAAACCAAGCAGAGGGAATTCCACCAGGGGACCTCCAAAACCCCCGGCAACAGCAAAACATTTTCAAGGACGAAAAACCCGAGCGCACAAAACCAAACCGAGGGAATTCCACCGGGGGACCGACAAAAAACCCCGCGGCAACGGAAAAAGGTTTCGCAAGGCGTCAATGGTGCAAATGCATGCGAGCACAAAGGGGTTCTCAGAGGTGCCTGTCAAGTGGCCTCATGAAAGTGCCTCATGTGGCTATGCCGATGAATCTGAACTGAACTCATGAATCTGAACTGAACTCATCCGAGACGAAAGCTTCCATAAACGCCACGAATTGCAGAGTTGGAGTATGACCAACTCGTCACTGGCGCATGAAGCTTAGGAACCTGAAACCTCGTGGGTGCAGCCTTGCTTCAAAGGCAGGCAGTGCAGGCAGTGCAACGCGCATGAAACCAGCAGAGCACCATTTGGGTGCGGAATACCTTAAGACCTCAAGCTGCAGCCTTGATCGTGGTCAATCGCGCTGAACTGAACTGCAGCTTGAATTTGAACACTTGAACGGTCTTCCCCTCGCAGGGGGCTCCCGCATGTGGCGAGTCCAGCCCACAGCGCCATGTCGGACAGGCCGTGGGTAAACACACTTATCTCGAGAGGCTTCACTAGCCGAGATGAAAAACGCAGTCGGTAAAAATGCTTGAATGCAAATGCAAATCAACGGGTCACAACATCGACACCGAACAGGAAGCAACAGCGACAAACAGAAACCGCAAAGGAATCAGGAAAGAGGGTCATGAAATAGGCAGGTACGCCGGATTGATCAGATCCGGTATCCACCGAAATGCCGTAGCTTCATTGGACTGGATAGGCAAATCGGCTCCAGTCCCCCTGCAATGTGGAATTTCCGTCCGTGCTCCAGGACGCTTCACACACACACACACACACACACACACACACACACACACACACCCACACACACACACACACACACACACACACACACACACACACACACACACACACACACACACACACACACACACACACACACACACACACACACACACACACACACACACACACACACACACACACACACACACACACACACACACCCACAAGCACACGCACACGCACACGCACACGCACACGCACACGCACACGCACACGCACACGCACGCGCACGCGCACACGCACACGCACACGCACACGCACACGCACATGCACACGCACACGCACAGACGCACAGACGCACAGACGCACAGACGCACAGACGCACAGACGCACAGACGCACAGACGCACAGACGCACAGACACACAGACACACAGACACACAGACACACAGACACACAGACACACAGACACACAGACACACAGACACACAGACACACAGACACACAGACACACAGACACACAGACACACAGACACACAGACAC
>CAUJNA010002248.1:0-2500 GCA_963377175.1 Effrenium voratum | reverse complement strand
TTGCTGCAAAGACCTAAGTACCTCTGTCACTTTTTTCCGCCTACACACAGAAAAATATTCCTAAGTTGTCCTACCCACAAAAGACAGCCCTAAGCAAAAACCCTGCATCAGCCTCAAATCATCCCAGACCCAGCCTCGACCGCCCAAATTCAATTGCAACGGGGGTGTGGCCGTCCAACGATGTTATGTGTCGCAAGCTGCCTCAATGTTGGACATGACAAACAGGGCGCCACTCAAAAGCAACCCAAGAAAACAGCTCGTTCTGATCTCCCAAATCCTTCCGTGCGTCCACCAGAAATCCCTAGGCTCCTCATCCTTATCTTCATGCTGCTCATCATCGTGGTGACCGGAGCTCAGAGAGCAAAGAGATTAAGTCAGCTGGACCCCGGCTGCTGCGTTTGCTCATTTGTGAGTGTTTTGAAGGATCCTCGAAGTTGCTCGCTGCGGGTGGGTTTCCTTCTATCCACCATTCAGAGGCCAATGTTCAGCATGTCGCTGCAGAGCCATTATATTTGCAGGACCCTTGCTTTTATCTGGATGTTTCAGCGGCTACTCACAAAACGGGGGAACCACGCTGGCTTGTGGGGTCCCGAACATGACACGAACTCGGGCTTTTGCCTGAGATGCCAGCGGCAAGCAGGGAACAGTAAAGTGAGCTGTCCATGGCCAGTTCCGATCCACGAGTTTGCGGGGCCAGCTTACGCTATCATGCTGACGCAACTGGTAGGCCACAATGTCAGGGGTTGTCTTGGTGGACTTCTTGGTTCAGTTGCGCACTTTGGCCTTTGTTGTTTGGTGAAATTCGAGACTCATCTTGTCACGGACGATTCTGATTGGAACAGATTCGGCAAAGACGCCCGTTGCCCCCAGAGGAATTGCCAGGGCGAAGCCCATTTCCACAGAACTTGTCTTCGGCCTGTTGGCTTTGAAGGGAATTTGTCACTGCCGGACATAGTTGTCATTTTGTCCAGGGACTGAAGCAGGGAGTCTGTCGTGGGGCGATTTGTCTTTGAGGGCTCATTCACCCTAGACGCGAATCGACCATTGGTCCCCCATTGCTACGTTTAGTCAACCTGGGTGTGGCTCAAAATGCAGGAGTCAGGGGTCCGCAGGCTTGAGGCGTTTTCATTTGGGGCCCGTGTTGAAAACGGCCTCGATGTCTTAGAAGCCTGGGCCCCCCTTGTTAACACCTTGATTCTGGCGTCCCATATGTGAACAGTGGCACGCAGACAGGGTTCCATTGGTCCAGGAATGGTTCAAAGATTCTTGCCTTTGTTTTTCAATCAGGAGGCCTTTAGAATAGGCGTAAGCGAATAGCCAGGCGACGCGGCCTTTGAGCCTTTGAACGGATGGGAGGGCAGGGGGGAGAGACAGAGAGCACAAATGAGCATAAATGGGTTTCGCTTTTTGCCGGATCACTCATCGACATCCCGGCCTCACACCGAAATTTGGTTTGTGTCAAAAACCTTTCATGGTGGCAGAGCTGTTAGGATGTATATTTCAGACTTTTGTTTTAAATAAATAAAACATACTCCCCGGGGAGTGTCCTGTTCCTTGCTCAAGGCTTTTCCGGCAACACCTGTGCCTTCAGCGCAAGCCCTTTGCACCATTCTGCGCAACAGGCAGGGAGGTTCGGCAGGATCGACGGCAGGGGACACATTCTCAGCACTTATTGTAAACGCTTCGCGTTGCCCGCCTTGGCCAGTCCGTTTTTGGCTGGCTTTGAGCTATATACGTGTGTTGTTAGTTTGCCTTGAAGTGCTGTGTTTGTTAGAGTGAGTGAGTCCGCGCCGAAATGCGTGAGCTGGTTTCCAAGGTAGAGGGTGGGTGCATGTCCGCGCGTTTCCACATGGCTCCAAGGGCCAGAACGAGGCAGTGGGCTGGTCAAGAGAAGGTGCACTTTTCTAGGGAATTCGAAAGGTTTATATTAAGTGGCGGCTTTGGGGGATTTGATTGGCTTCTCGGTCGGAGTTGGACAGCGCCAACACTTGCGGCGCTGCAACTCAGCACGGGACTGTCATGCCAGCGCCTTTCAGCTGAGGCCGCTGAAGGGTCTGCTCCAGAGGCCGTTCGGAGTCGCTGGGTCGTGTTTGGGCTGAGCTGTCGGCGGTCGGTTGGAGAGAGTGCTTTTCCCATCGACCCAGCCTAGCCAAGCCGCCCGGCTTGGCTCTAGCCCTCCTGCAGCTTCCTATTGGCTCCACACAAATTCGAGCCCGAATTTGCGGGGCTCGTGACATGTGACATTTGACACTGAGGGTAGTTCTGAACTGGAGGAGAGGCCTTTGCCCAAGTTAGGGCGAGTTTCCTTTGGTGCAGTGCTAGAACGGGAATTGCTGGGAACCCAATAAACTTGGGCCCTCCCTCTGGCAAGGAGCTTGACTTAAGTATGGCTTTAGTTTTGCCATTGCTTGGTCGAGTATTGCCCCTCTTGGATGGCGAACCGCCCAAAAGTAAGGCTAAGGCGTTCATTTTGGGTGTTTCAGTCCCCCCCCCCCCCGCC
>CAUJNA010002247.1:910484-962971 GCA_963377175.1 Effrenium voratum | reverse complement strand
GTTGGCGGCGAATTGCCAGGGGCACGTCGTGCAAGGGGACATCAACACCCCATACACCATCCAGCAGGTTGCAAGGGCCGCGCCCAAGGCCAAAGTGCTTAGTGCTGGAGTGTCATGCCAGCCATACAGTGCTGGCGGTGATCGCCGGTCCGGGGCTGATGAACGGGCCTGGACGTTAGCAGGCGCATTGCAGGCCGCAAGCCTCCTTGGCTCCCATCTGATAGTGCTTGAGTGCGTCAAGGAGGCCGCCAAGGACACATATGTCCAGAAAGCCGTGGAACAGTACTGCATTCTGCATGACACCTGTTGCACACAGCAGGTTTTGGAATTGGCGCATGTGTGGCCATCCAAGCGTTGCAGGTGGTGGTGTGTGATTTCCGCCAAGTGGATTGGGTCCGTTACCTTGTGCGACCTTCCCAACCGTGAACAGCACTGTGTGGTTTGCCAGGTGATCCCACGTTCGTTGACCTGGCCGGTTGAGGAAGAAAGTCAGCTAGAGCTAACCCCTTATGAGCTTCGCAACTTTCGTGATTATAGCCAAGGCTTAGATGCTCTAGAGCTCAAAGCAGACCAGATCGCACCCACTGCATTGCACAGCTGGGGCAATCAAGTATACGGTTGCCGGTGCGGATGTAGATCCCAAGGCTTCAGCTTGGCCAGAATGGAGCAAAGGGGATTGTGGTCCCCATTGATCCGTCTCCCAGGCACCGTCACCATTGACGGTGAAGATGTGCCGAGGTACCGACACCCTCACCCCAGGGAAGTTGCTTTGCTCACAGGCTTGCATCCGGACATCCATGTCGGTGATGACATGAGGCTGGCTTTGTGTGGAGTTGGTCAGCTTGCATCCCCGTTGCAAAGTGCTTGGATCTATGGTGCGATTCGTACCACACTGCAGCAGACTTTCTGCGACCGTGAGCCGTTTCTTGCGGGTGAGCCACTGCTCAATGCCATGATTCAAGAGCTTGTGGATGCTGCCGCTAAGCTCGGCCACCCGGTGCCTTCGCACGAGCCTGATAGTGAAGATGAGTTCCGTGACATCGCCAGGAGCATTGAGCTGCAGCCATCCCCAAAGCGCCGTAGGACATCCACCGTGTGGGTTTGTGGAGTCGGGTCTTCTAAACCCACGCCAGTGACGGTGCCTGAAGGCACTGTTGCATCACACATCAGCAGTGCCGAAACCAAAGTCCTCGGTGCTGGGACCACCACGTGGCCCCTGCAGGACCATGCCGAAATCTTGGCAGGCCAGCATGTGTATGTCACCCTGACACAGCCATCGCCAGTTGAGACCCTTGCAGTCGCTGCATTGCATGTCCCAGCCAGTGAAGGGGAATCTGAGTCGCCTAGTGACGCCAGGTCGGCTGTGTCGCCTTACCGGGGTGCCCCTGGCTCGGCATCAGCCGTTGAGCCTGCAGCTCCCACCAGTGCCAGCCACCTCCGCGACCTTGTGACCGCTACCGAAACGTTTGCCATCCAGAGTGAGGTTCCAGTTGAAGTGCAGGTCCAGCCCACAACCTGGAATTTTGCCGGCGGTCAGCTCACCAGAGAGCAAGGCCACTTGTGTTCCATCCCGGTGCCCAAAGCCGCAAGTGCAGCGCGTGCACATGAGCTACGCGGTGTAGTTATCCGTGTTGAATCCAGGGTCCGCATTCACAATGAAGCCGGGCCACTGTGGGCCGACGCTGAGATGTTGTTCCACTTGCAACGCATTGCCAGTGTTGCTGGTCAATCCCTGCACTGCCTAGTGGTTGATCCCATTGTGACCACCAATGCAGCCCAGTTCGAAGTTCCCGCTCTGCAAACCTGGTGGAATGAGGCGAAGCCTACGTGTGGTGCCATCATCATCACAGCGGCACAGATCCAAGAGCATTGGGTTCCCATCGTGTTTCGATTCACGTCAGCAGGAGTGATCGTGCACACCAGAGTCACTGACCCAGCCATGCTGTTGCCTATCCGTAGGCTGTACCAGCAAGTGCCTGTGACATCCAAGCTCAGATGCCCTTTCAGTTTGAAACCCGGGCAGCACCCGCCGACTATCACTGTGGTGCACGCGCGTATCAGTTCTTGTGTGAGCAGGTTTTTGAGCACCGCACTGACGAATCGCCAGCACAAGTCTCGTGCAGACTTAAATTGACCTTCCTCACAACCATGCTGAGCCATGATGACACGTCTAAGCCCTATATCTGGGGAGGTGGACCCACTGTGCCTGTGGAAGACCTTGCAGCTATCCTTGTCAAGCATGGAGTTTCGCCAGAAAACTCCCACCCACGTGCGCTAGCTGCCATCGCCGCCATTGGCCATGCTAGCATTGCCCGTGCCATTGCGTCACCACAGCAATGGAGGGAACTCAAGGCTCTAGGCAATCAGTGTAGGCCACCATTCCTTTGGATTCAAGCAGATGAACTCCAAGCCCAGATCCAAGCCAGGGCGATTGGGGGAAAGGCCATAGGTCACAAAAAGGCCAAACCTGCCAAGAGCAAAGCGAAGCAAGCCCAGCCTGTCATTCCCGATGTGCAGCAAATTGCAATTGCCAAGGGTGTGTTCTTTCAGGAACCGGATATACCACTTGCGCAGATGTCAATCAAGCAGATTGGGCCGTGTGCCGCCGGGGTCGCGGTCTCTACATGTGCTGAAGCCCAGTCCTACATCAAAGCGGGGAGAACCATCTCTGCGCAGGCCTTTGGCTTGATTGTGTTGGAGTTACCCAGTATGCTCCCGACTGATGCCCTTAGCATTGAACAAGTGCAATTTCCTGCCACCTGTACCTCGACAGGAGAACCCATCATTGTGACGGGCTCGATCATTCAACTGGGAGACCGTAGGGCCGTCAAGCATGTGCCTAAGCAAGTCATGGGTGTCCAAGTTGTCCCGTCCCAGGTAGTACGCCTTGTCATCTACCGGGACCAAGCCAAGGACCCATGGGCCGAGATCAGTCAGAAGCCGGTCCGGTACCTGATGGATAACCTCCCTCTGCTGAAGTTGTGCAAAGAAGCAGAATGTGAGTGCCCCAAATGGCACAATTTGAAGCAGCTGCCCACCAGTGATGTCGTCCTTGACTTTGGAAGCGTCAATTTGTAGGTACCAATGGCAAGCCTGCTCAGCCACATGATGCGCAGACCTTCTTGGTCAATCTCCGCATCCCAGCAGAGATCCTGGAGATGCTTTTGCCCGCGTCCGGGACTGCCGGCATCTACATTGAGCCACGGGCCAGTGATGGGCGTGGTCCCCACCCCGATTACCAAGCCATTTGGACCAAAGCTACGTCGCATGAAGCCGAAATTCAGTGTCAGGTCCACCTTGCCGCACTTGGTCTCATCCGAGCCGGTGATAGGTACGGCATCAGGGTCCGCAATGGCGATGCTGAAGACCTTCACAAAGCACTGAAACCCAATGTGCCATTCGTAGGAGGGCAAAAGCAGGTGTTCGAAGCTGGTCCATTCCCCTTCGGTGTTCAGAGGGAAGCGATCCAAGCCTGGATCTCGGAGTGGAAGTGGCAAGCCCGACCGCTGCACACGGTCTCAGGGGGCGCTGACAAGCAAGGCGGCGGATCCAAGCCTCCGCGCCACCGCCCGCAAGCAGTGTCCAGCTGCAACATGGCATAGTGCTTGTCCATCAGGTTGCTGATCGTCAGACACAGATCCCGCTTCCAGGACCCGTAGTCGCAAGCCAGCGTACCCTGAAGAGCATCCAAGCGGGGGAAGACCCGTTGGTGCTAAACGACCCCTGGCAGAAAGCAAGAGCCAACAACCCAGGTCCGGCCGCCGCTGCTAGCAGCACAACGGCTCCCAGCGTTCTTGCCCACATAGATCAACAAGTTGCCAGCATTGTGCAATCGCACCTGCAGCAAGCCGATGTGGACATGGAAACCCATGGCTTTCAGGATCAAATCGATCAGACCAATACGAAGATCGACTACCTGGAGCGTAAGCTAATTGACTTACATCAGCAGCAGCAGCGCACCACCGAAGCCAGGTTCCAGAGTGTGGAACAGCAAGTGCAGTCGGTTGAGACTGCGGTGCAATCCCAGCAATCCTCGATGCAGCTGATGTTTGACACGCAAATGGCCAAGATCGAGTCCCTGCTCCTCCAAAGTGGTCGTAGGGCCCGGTCGAGGTCACGCAAAGAGTGACTAGCTCGAGCACGAGCTTTAATTCAGTGCACCCGCACGCATCTCGCGTGCTTGCTTAGTGTGATGTGGTGGGCCATCATCGGCTCTTGCCTCATGTCATGCCGCATTGGGGAAGCCAAAGTCCCAGGGCCTTCGGGGACAGAATGCCTTTGGACACTTGGTGTTGCAAACCCCACAGGTTTGCAGGGGAAAGAAACGCAGCTAGGTCAGCTCCCTGCTGGACTCTGGCTTGTTTCTGAGACTCATCTTACCGCTTTCGGCCTTGCTAAGTTTCGTCAGGGACTGGCGTGTGCCAAGAGCCCTTTTAAGTATGTTGTGCCTGGTGCCAGTCTGCAGCCCCGTGCACATTCAGCCACTGTCGGCACCTATTCAGGTGTCTGTGCCATTTCTACCAACCCCACTCGTCGGTTGCCGGCTACTTGGGAGCCTAACGTGTGGGAAACGGGCCGTGTCCTCACGTGTGCCACACGAGTGCACAATTGCTGGATACAAGGTGGGATCTGCTATGGTTTTCCTGCCCCAGGCCTTGACTCCCGTGCCAAGACAGATACTCTGCTCTCGCAGCTTGAGGACAACATCGTTCACGGCACCCGGGGTCCAAGGTTTCTCGGTGGTGACTTCAACACTGAAGTTCATCAGAACGTTCGGTTCCAACAGTGGAAAGAACTTGGGTGGCAGGAAATTCAAGATGTTGCCCATTCTAGATGGGGGGTTCCCCCATCCAATACTTGCAAAGGAGCCACCAGAGTTGATCAGCTGTGGATCTCCCCTGAGTTGGTTGCATGTCTTGAAGCAGTGGTCGTCAACGACCTTGTATTTTCGGATCATGCCATCCTTAGTGCCTCCTTTCGCATTGGAACGCCAGAGCTTCAGTACATTTGGCGGATGCCTCAGCAGTTGCCGTGGCAACTCATCCCTGAGTCGGCCACCTCTCATCTCCCAGTGTCACAGATTTGCCACCACAGCGACCCCACCGAGCAGTATCGGCACCTGTGGCATCAGGTTGAAGCCCAAGTTCAGGGTGCCTATTGGCAACAGCAGCAGTGCGCCATTCCCAGCGCGCAATTAGGACGGGCCCACACCCTTGAGCCCAAGCAGCTCCCGGTTCGAGCAGTCCCGCTCAAGCCATCCCGCCACGGTGAGATTCAACCTGCCTTTGTGGGCGTCCACAGAACACATGGGGCATGGCTCACACAACTCCGTAGGCTGCAATCTCTCCGTAGGATAGTAAAAATTGTTACCTGCCGGGAACATCACCTCGAGCGGAAAATTGGCACATGGACCGCGATCAAGCGGGCTGCGGGGTTCTACCCGGATTTTAGTCTCGGACGCAGCGGACTCTTTGGGACCCTGTGCATATCCCGGAAACATGCCCGGATGCCAATGTTCTTGATGCCATCACCGAGGCTCTAGACCGTGAGTACAGAGCTCTCGAGCGGTCTCTCCTGGCAGCTCGCCTTGCGCGTGCCCGGAAGCGCCGAGAAGAGGAGCCATCACTCATCTTCCGCGACCTTGCCAGGGAGCTGGCTAAGCCTGTGGACATCCTTATCAAGCGGCGCACCGCTACTGTCACCCAGGTCAATCCGGATGACTGCTCCATTGTCTATGAGCCGTCACATGCTTTGGATCCAACTCAGCCAGTTCGTGTCCAAGGGGCCCTGGTTGAGCCGGTGCATCATGATACTGATCAGGTGTGGCTGGAGCCCGAACAACTTCCAGCTGTGGGAGACCACAACTCACCCAAGAGACCAAAATTGGTTCCCTCCATGATATGTTCCAAGCTTTTGCAAAGGAGTGGTCCGCCAGGTGGAACAAGCATGTGGATGTTCCGCCTGATAGATGGATTGCCCTCGCTGACCTTGCTAGGGACCACATGCCTCCAGTTTGCCAGTCGCTCCCTGCCATTACTGGGGACTCCATTTATCGTGCAGCCAGGCGAAAGCGGCGCAAAGCCGCTTCAGGTCCAGATGGGGTTTCCCGTCAGGATATCATGCGCCTGCCAAAGGCTGCGCTAGATCAAGCCGCGCAGCTTCTCACGCAAGCTGAAAGTAGTGGCAAGTGGCCCCAGCAGTTGGTCACCGGTCTTGTGAATTCCTTGGAAAAGCATGATTGCCCAGACTCCGTGGGGTCTTACCGGCCCATTGTGGTGTTTGGGCTCCTATATCGCATTTGGGGTTCCATCAGAGCGCGGCAGCTCATTCAGCAGCTTGCACCGCACATCGATCCCAATGCTCACGGCAATCTGCCACATAGGTATGCGAGCCAAGTGTGGTGGTCCACCATGGCCGAAATAGAAGAAGCCGCGGACCAGGCCAAGCCTTTGTGTGGTCTAGTTGCTGACATCACCAAGTGTTTCAACTGTTTGCCCAGAGACCCAGTGTTCGCAGCGGCTGCGCATTCCGGTATTCCGCCGGGAGTCATTCGTGGTTGGGCAGGGGCTCTGACTCTTATGGAGCGACGCTTCAAAATTCGAGGCAGTGTAGGCCCCTCCATCCGGTCGTGCACCGGTTTCCCAGAGGGGTGTGGTCTTTCCTGCCTCGCCATGATCCTCGTGAATCAACTCCTTTCGATTCACATGAAGCTCAACTCCCCCACCATACGCACGATCACTTACGTTGATAACATCCAGTTTCTGGGGTCGTGTCCTGTCTCGGTTGACCAGGCCGATCAGGCCTTTCGCAGTTTTGCCACCTCCATGGACCTGAGCATCGATGACCAGAAAACATACACTTGGGCGTGCCAGCCAAGACACCGAACCGAACTTCGTAAGGGCAGATATCAGGTCCGCCTTCACGCACGCGACCTTGGAGCCCACATGCAGTACTGCCGGCAAGTTACCAATGCAACTTTGGTAGACCGGGTCCGAGCCGTCAAGCCTTTGTGGACTCAGCTTGCAGTGTCGTGTGCGCCATATCACCGAAAAGTGCTCGCGTTGGCCATTGCCGCTTGGCCCAGAGCGCTCCATGGCGCCTCAGTCGTGCACATTGGTGAGGACCACTTCACCAAACTCCGCACCGATGCCCTTCGGGGTCTGCGTTGTCGGAAACCAGGGACCAGTCCAGTGGTCCATCTAGGACTGGTTGAGAACCCAGTAGCTGACCCCGCCTTCTTTGTCATTCGCGCCACACTACGGGACTTTCGGGCCCATGCCTGTGACCAATTGTGGGTCCATGTTCACTCCCGGGAGTCTAACTGTCGGGTGGGGCCGGGTAAAGTCCTTCTCGAGCGGTTGAAATTGCTCAATTGGGTTGTGCAGCCCGATGGCCTGGTCAGGGATGCCATTGGTGTCTTTCATCTTTTGGACACCCCATGGCAAGAACTCGAGGTTCGCATGCGAAAATCTTGGGGAGAAAAAATTGGGCATCAAGTGCAGCATCGCAAAGGTTTCCAAGGGTTCAACCAGGTTGACCCTCTTGTCGCCCGGAAGTGTTTAGCCGCCCTGTCGCAGGAGGACCAAGCCCTCCTACGGATCGTCCTTACAGGCACCTTTTTCACCAATGATGCCGCCTCGCACATGAACCCTGACCAGCCGCCCCTGTGTGAGTTCTGCCAGGCACCTGACAGCGTGCATCACCGGCACTGGGGTTGCCGGGGTTTTGCTCCCATTCGGGCCAGCCTTCCCGAGGACGTGTTGCGGCGGATACCACAGCTCCCGGAATGCTGGGCCGTCCGCGGATGGCCACCTGATGAGCATTTCTGGCAGCAACTCCTCTGCGCGGCAGGCACTTTGCTGATGCCCACGCACACATGGTGTCGCGACCTGCCCGGTACATCTCCTTTGGTCTGTTTTACGGATGGGTCGGCTTTGTTTCCGACGTGGCCTCGGGCCAGGTTTGCTGCCTGGGCTGTGCTTATGGTTGACCAGACCAACCCTTGGTGTGGGGAGATTATTGCTGAAGGCCACCTTGCCGGCCTCGTTCAGACAGCAAGCCGTGCTGAAACGTATGCAGTGTGCGCTGCGTTGGAGATTGCCGTTGCAGCGTCAAGGCCACTCAATGTTTGGACCGATTGCCAAGTTGTGCTCAACAAAGCGCGACGCGTGCAAGCAGGCGATGTCATTTCGCCCAACTCGCCAGACAGTGACCTGTGGTATCGCATTCTGCATTGCCTGAATATTCTTGGCCCGTATGCTTTTCGGATCAACAAGGTTGCTGCTCATACTGATCAGCAGCAAGCCCTCAGTCCCCTTGAAGAGTGGGCCGTCAAGCACAACTCCACTGTTGATCTCGCCGCAGGTGATTGCAACCGTCGGCGGTCTGCTGTGTTCTTGGCCACGCAGGCTGAAGTTCTCCATAGCCTTCAAGATGCGGAGCGTATCACCACGGAGATACACAAGTATTTTGTATCCATTTTTAGGCATGCCACACACCTTGCAGCTCGCCAGCATGAGCAGGAACCCGCGCCAGCTGTCGTGCAGCTCAGTCCAGTGCCTCCGCACATACCGATTTTGCAGTCTGCACGCCTGCACAACGTTCGGGCGCGCTTTGGCGCTATTCTTGTTGATGCTGCCTACAGCTGGTGGCAAGCCGCCGTTACCAGTGGTGATTTGTGTTGGGTCACACCAGTCCAACTCCTAGTTGACTTCCAGATGGCTACCGGCCTGCAAGGCCCAGTCCACTGCCCCTCAACTGGAAAGTGGTCCGAACCTACTCTCGCGCCGAATGGTGCTCTCCCGCAGTACAGTGTCCTTCAGAGATCTCGATGGTTCAGACGCATGCTTGTCGCCGTGTGGAAATCTTTGGGTGTTGTGTATCACACCGGGCACGTCAGACCACGGAGCCTGGTCGTATGCCCGTGGTCTCATTGCTTCGCAGTGTGCTGGTCGGAAGTTCGCTTTCAGACGGTGGACAATTGGATGCGGGCAAATTTGCCCGGAGCTGCAGTGCGCAGGGGGTCTCGTGGGATGCGCAGCCTTCCCCCGGCAGCACTGGTGCACATGTCGGTTCCGGTTCAGCGGGTCGGTCCGCTGGATCGGCTCTGGCAGTAGGGTGTTTCACTTGTACCGCATAGCCGCGCTCGCACAGTTGAGCTCCGTTAGAGCGGATGAATCGAGAAATGGAGAAATGGTGATTCGGATTGGTGAGTGGCTTGGTGGTTGCGGAGTGGTTTCCCATTCACCCCCTACAAGAACCAGGGGTTTAAGTCCCCAACTAAGGGTTGCCTGACATCTTGGCTGCCTATGGAGGCCAATGAACACACCAACCACCCAAACCACAGCTATCAACAAACATAATGAATAACTGCATAACTACCAAAGCAAAACAAAAGGACACTCCACCGACGAGTACAACGCACGAGTCACCGTGTGACACCCCGATCTGAGAGCGCTTCACTACAGCCAGCCTCTCCTCGCCTGCCTGACAGGGGGGGGCGTGCCACTTGCTGACGGCATCCTCATGGGAAACGACTCGAATGTGATACCAAGGTCAACCACTTAGACTAAAATGGGGTGGTGCACCCACCACAAAATGGTACCATCGGTCTTGACCCACAGCCATTTCCTCAGAGCATTCCCTATCACAGGCTCTTAAATGCAACTTCCCAGAGCCGCGTGCTTGTCTACGATAAGGGCCCACCCCTCTGCAGATCAACATCGAACCGAGTAAATTTAAAATGGGGTTGTGGGACAAACCGAAACAAGTTATGAACAACAACAGGGGTGTTTGGTACAAATGTACGAATCTTTGGTACAACGCAAGCTGTTCCTTACTATGGTTGACAATACCATTCTGGCCCTGGGGTGGGAAGGAGTTAAGATGTGCCCTGGCAACGAGCGTGTTCACATTACTAACCAAGATCCGAACAGCCCGAAACAAACGTGATCCAGTGACCTTCCAACTTCCAAACCCATTGACCCCTATCAAAAGCAGCCAGTATCACACTCTCACGTGCATTTCCTTCACGGCTTTCGCTCGCTTTCCCGAATCCATAGGCTCGCCACAGAAACATGATTTGGCTCTGCCCTGCCCAGGCCCCTGCGGGATTAGACCAATTTGTGAATTGCCTTATTCTCAGAAAAAGCACCGGGATATCGTCTGGTTCTCACCAATCTGCAATTGCACCTGCCACCTGCCACCCTTTCAGAGTGGCAAAAATCCTCCGCTTTGATCACCTGTCTGATATGCCAGGGCCTTATCAAGTTTGCTGAACCCCCTTGGCAGAGCTTAAAGCTCGCTTCGGATCGAGGTTGTGCAAAACAAGCGACCAAACTTGTTCACTAAAATGGCTCCAGACCATTTTTTGAGGTGTCAACAAGTTGAAAGTCACCAACTAGTTTAATGGAAGTCACCAACTCACTTGTTGAATTCGAGGTGTGTCCTCCCAAAACAAAACGACCACAGAATTCACCCCGGGCTTCCCCTTCAAAAGTTGCAACCTACAGGTGCCTTCCATTGAAACCATCGCCGCTCTCATGGCACGGCAACCCTGCAGGAAGAGGAGTAGAGTCAAGGACACTTGCGGGCAAAAGGGGGAAAAATCGTAGATGCTTATGTCGGGCAGGAAATGTTGTAACAATAGATGGCAGTCTTCAGACAATGCGATAAGTGGGTGGGATGAATGGCCTGATGGCATAAATGACAACACAACAAATGGCCATTTCTAAAAAAAAAATGCCATTCAACACTGGCAGTCTGGCAGTCGGTTGTCATCCCTTGTTTGGGGACCCAAACCTTGTGGCACCCTCAAATGATGCCCTTGGCACCCGGCAAAAGAAACGGACGGGTTTCTTGGGTTCCTGTTGTTAGGTTCTTGAAACTGTGGCGCAAAAATGGGCTCCGGAACTCCCCAAATGTGTGGTTTCCCTTTTTGCCCCCCAATTTTGGGGTGGTTTCCCTTTGAGGTGCAAAAGAGTAACCAATCCCCTAGGGCAAAACCATGTTTCCGGCAGTGGTAGATTCCCCCCAAAGCCAGCAGGGAGAATAAACAACATTCACTTCGGCAAACGGAAGAACATGTAAGCCTTTGGTCCATAGGTGACCTTTTGGAAAAATAGATGGCAGTAAATGGAACAAAACCAATCCAAACCAGTGGAACACATCCAGTTCCAACCAAACCAACCCAAAGACACCTATGCTTCAGTCTGGCGATGCCTGCAAAAAAAACAAAAAACATTGGTAGTGGAATCTGCTGCCCTGCGGATCTTTTGACACCCGCTACAACAAGTTCTTAGCTTTTCGTGGGTATGGAATTTCCACGCAGTTTCAACAACAAGTTGCTCAGTCCGAAGATCTGCTGCCAAATCGGATAGAAATAGATGGGTTCCACTGGTTTAGACGGGTTTTATTCGGTTTGCGGGCCATCTGAATTTCTCCCTTCCTGAGTGGATTGGTCAGCAAAAGTCTAAACTTCATGTTTACCACTAAGATAGTCCAAGCTCCAAAAGTGACTAAAGTTCGTAACTCAGGGAGTGAAATTCTCAAAGGTCAGCAGTCCGGCAGTGCGAAATGGATTGGTGGGGGCTGGCAATTTGCACCTCTTGTTCTTGTAGAGGGGGAATCCCGTTTCACCACCAAACCTCCACCACCAAACCCACCGATTCGGCTGAAAAAAAACAAAGACCGGGCGAACTCCGAAGGAGGGAATCTAGAGAACTCGATGGGTTCCGGTTATTAGACGGGCTTCAAACCCCCTTAAGCACCACCTAAGCACCCCTTCGGCTAACGTTCAGCGGCTTAAGGAAAGCTCCAGTGGCGTGGGGCCTCCAGGGCCGACTCGATCTTGCCCTGCGCTGCTCTCAGCTTCGCCATGAGCTCCAGGGCGCGCTCTTCCCCCAGAGGGTCCCCCACCTCCTCGGCCGAAGATGCTCGCGCTCCGAAAAGGACGGCGTCTATGAGGTGCCTCGTGTTTTTTTTTTTGCTTTGTCGGGGAGGGACAGTAGTGGAGGGCCTCGCCTAGCAAATAAATTGCTTCATACATACCCCCCACCCTACATTTTTTTTCATCTTCCATCTTCTACCCTCATTTGTTTTCATCATTTTTCTACATTCCTTTCTGTCCATCTCATCCGTTTTTTTATCATCATTTTTCCAAATTTTTTGCAATCCTTTTCTCCTTTCTCCTCGCCTCATTCATTTCACCAACTACCCTCCAAAATGTCATTTCCTCAATCTCCTCGCCTCATCCATTTCAAAAAAATAAATTTTGCAAAATATATTGCAAAAAATATTTGTCATCAAAAAAATATTCGAACTGTCTAAAAACGATTTGTCCATTTCCCGGACAAAAAATAGAACAGCAACAACATCACTCCCTCCTTTGTTTCATCAGCTTCATCATATATTGTTTTAGGCGTGGTCGCATAGCTTGCGAGCTTCGCTAACGCTCGCATCCTCCTTGTAGGATTTTATCTTCAATATATAAAACGCTATACTTACATTATAATTATAACATATAAGGGTATAAATGTTATAATCATAGCATGGTTTTAATAACTCATGTCTCAAAACAAATAATAATACGGCTGTCCTAATGATTGTTCTATTCCATTTAGCAGTAGACCACTTTACTGAAAACAGTAGACCACTTTACTGAAAACAGTAGGCCACTTACTGAAAACAGTAGACCACTGTACTGAAAACAGTAAGCCACTTACTGAAAACAGTAGACCACTTTACTGAAAACAGTAGACCACTTTACTGAAAACAGTAGACCACTTTACTGAAAACTGTAGACCACTTTACTGAAATCAAAATCCTTAATCCACCAAAATCAGTGATTTCACCACCAAAATCAGTGATTTCACCACCAAAATCAGTGATTTCACCACCAAAATCAGTGATTTCACCACCAAAATCAGTGATTTCACCACCAAAATCAATAATTTCACCACTATCAGTTCAATAGTTGCACCAGAACCGGTAGCCACACACACACACCAATACCGATAGCCCCACACACCAATACCGCTAGCCGCACACACCAATACCGCTAGCCGCACACACCAATACCGCTAGCCGCACACACCAATACCGCTAGCCGCACACACCAATACCGATAGCCCCACACACCAATAGCCGCACACACCAATACCGCTAGCCGCACACACCAATACCGCTAGCCGCACACACCAATACCGCTAGCCGCACACACCAATACCGCTAGCCGCACACACCAATACCGGAAACCACACACACCAATACCGCTAGCCGCACACACCAATACCGGTAACCACACACACCAATACCGATGGACATACACACCAATTTGGCGTGTATTCATTTTGGCTGGGTTTTCAAGTTTCAAGCCCAATCCCAAACTTAATCCACCAAACTCACCAAGATTTCACAAATTAATTCGCTAGGTATTTTGTATAAATCTTCCTGTTTATGTATTATTGGATTGTCACCCCATTTTTCCTTGGTGCCCGATGGTAGCCGTTGTGCAGTTTCAATATGTTTATTATTCCTGATGTTACCACAATCCTTTTTACATAATTCTCTAGGTTTCCAAGTTGTAATGTTATTCCAGCGCCTAGTGCGTTTTCTGTAAGGCATTCCATATTTACAATAATCAACATCTTTGAATTCAAACTCATCCATAAACTCCTGATGTTTTAATAATCCAGTTTGTGGATTTTCGATTACAAAATATTTAGGATTGAAATATTTGATAATCTCAATAGTTTTTAAGACAATACTATTTGCATATTCGATATTCCTAATTCCCCTAGTTTTTGCTATGCTGTATTCAGTGCATGGGGGACTACTCCAAATAAAATCAAAATGGTTTCTGTCAAACTGTTTGTAATCCCACTCCAAAATATCAGTGTTGATATCAGCATTTTTCAAGTCTAATGATATCACATTAAATCCAAGCGACTTTGCTATGGTTCCGACGCTTTTTGTTCCGCTAAATAATTCTAATAAATTCATATTATTAGAATTATTTAGATATTAATTATTCAAATAATACATATACTCCATCATCATTTTTTGAAATTTTATAAAATTCTAATGTTTGTTGCTTTGGTTGTTTGATTTTTCCTGTATTCAACATATCACAGTATTTCTTTTGCTTTGTAGGGTAATCGCCACTGGGTCTACCTATAGATTTTGCTTGAAATATCTTTTCGATTTTCTCCTTCTCTTCGTTGCTTTGTTGTTCGCGTTCAACTGGTTTCATTTTGTCATCAATGGATTTAATCATATCATTTAAGTTTTTGATATTTTTACCAATTAATGTTATCTTCTTCATTAAATCATTAATAGTATAATTCTCATTTTCAGACATTACTATATATTTATTTAGATATTTATTTATTTAATTATATATTTTTCATCATTTGTTTAACAGTTTCTTGTGTTTCGTTTTCATTATTATCCGCGAGTGATGCATCCTTACCCCATTTAAAAGTTATATTGTGGACATCAGTTTCTAAGTTGATACTGTCTTTAGTTTTATCAATACTCATTTTCTTATCATTTTTACTTATTTTGAAACTTGTTGGAATACATGAACATTTACAATTTTTATTATTTTTTATTTCTAATTCATTTTTCATTTCTAACATCTTTTTACACATTGGACAAGAAAACTCAATTACTGCTGTTTCTTTAACAATTTCTCCGCTATCTTCTGTTGAAGATAGACTTAAACTTGTCTTATTTTTGTTTTTCTTTTTCTTTTTCACCATTTATATTAATATTTACATTTTATTTTTGATATACTGTATCACAAACTTAATTAATTCTAATGAATAATAACAGCATTTTTTAGTTTTATTATCAGTAATTATTACTTGTTCTATATTTTCTACTTCATCTATTATATTAATATAATTTGAATAACTCCTATTCATATAAATAATAAGATAAATTATTTTTCATTTCTGCCTTTCTCTTCTTGTAAAGTTTTTTCATTGTATCGTCTTTATTCCATCTATACACTACAAATTTCTGATGATATTTTGAATTTAGATGTTTAAATAAATATTTGTCATCATAAGTTTTACAACAATTGCAATGGATAACAGTCATATAATAATAAGATAAAATAATTATTTAAATTATTTAATCTTATTATTTTCATGCATAATAGAATATTGGTGGGGCACAGCACTTGGGGTTTTCATTGCACACGCGAGCGAGATACAAACTAATTAGCTTCAATGCTTATTTGATTGAAGCAATGGAAAAACCTGTTCCATTTTTATGATATTCGCCACCAGCATATCATAAAAATGATGGTCGCGTTAGCACGCGAGGCTCGTTCCTCACGTCCATTTAATAATAATTACAAGTTAATTTTTAAATATAATTTTCTATATATCTTTAATATCAACTATGACAGATGTTCCAATAATAAAACCAATAAACATAACTGAATATGAATTCAAACAATCTAAATATGAGCACGTGCCAAAATTACCATTTAGAAGTATTATAGTTGCTTCTTCGACAGGCGGTAAGACTGTCCTCATTCAAAATCTAATATTGAATGTTTATAGAAATTCATTTGCAAGAATATTTATATTTTCCCCCAGCGTCCATAACGACCCTACATTTACAGAAGTTAAAAAATATATCAGGGATGAATTGCACGTGGATGATGAAAAAGAACAAATTTATTTTGATAATTATAATCCAAGTGATTTAGAAAATGTAATTGAAAGACAGAAGAAAATAATTAATTATATGAAATCTAAAAAGATAAAGAAACTGCATTCAATATTAATCGTTATAGATGACCACGCAGACGACCCTAAATTTGTTAGATATAGTAAATTATTACATGGATTATTTACAAGAGGCAGGCACGATGCAGTAAGTGTGATTTGTTCAACACAAAAATACAATGTTTTAGCGCCTATCATTCGTTTAAATGCCAGTTCATTATATATTTTTAGGTTGAAAAATGCCAGTGAATTAATGAGTTTTATTGAAGAAAATAGCGCCATTGTTGATAAACAGCAATTATTAGATATGTATCATCAAGCAGTGAATTTTGCTCCATATTCTTTTTTCTACGTGAATATGAATTCAAAAGACATTAACAAAATGTTTCATATCAATTTTGAACAGGCATTTCAAATTACAAATGATGAATAAAGATATTCTAACTTAATATAATATAATAATATGCCAATGAAACTATGTAGATGTGGTGGATTGTATCGTAGAGGTAATTATAATTTTCATACTAATTCTTGGATACATAAACTTTATAAGGCATTGAAGAGGAGGGCAACGGACGAGGAATTATTAAGATTTCAAAATAATTTTGTTGATGAAGACGCTTCGCCAGAGGCTCGCGAGCTTCGCGACGATTTAATAGATGAAACAAATAGCACTGTTTCAACATCAACGCCAAAAAGTGAAATGACAGATTATGATAGCAATTAATAGCATTAAGCCATTGGCTTAATGTTATTAATTCAAAATAAAGAATAACTACATAGATTCAAAGCAGGTAATTTATAATATATTTTATCTTTTTTACATTCATTAACTTTTTCTAATTTATTGATTATTGCTTTCAATGAATTTATTTGTAGAATATCAATTCTTGACATTTCACTTATCGTATTTACATCTATATCTTTTATTACTTTAATAGCCTCTTCGTCATCAATTTCTACTGGTTTTGATTTACTTGAACCCATTATATATAATATTATTTAGATTTTAATTTTTCAAAATTGAAATGTTGGTTTTCTTCTTCTTCTTCATCTTCGTCTTCAGTTGGTGCTGGTATTTCTGTTGGACTTTCAGATGAAGAACTATGAACAGTAATAGGTGGAGAACTATGAACACTAATAGCTTCATTTGATGAATTGCTACTGCTACTTTGTGCATTTCCTGCTGTTATCTGATTAACTAAATCTGCAATATTTATTGTTGTTGCAATTGTGCTGTGTGATAAGTTTAATATTATATCTGCTATTGTAGCGCCGTTGTGTAGCATTATTTCTATCATTTTTGTCAGTTTGAACTTCTTTTCTTCTTCATCGCTGTCATCCTCGTCTGGTGGTTTCTTTGGCGGTGGTTCTGGCGGTTTGTTGTTGTCGAGCATTTTAGTAAAGGCTGACACCATTGCGTCGCGTTGGTTTTTCAATGTTTGTGTTGCCTGTGTTCTTGTTGGCTCATTTCTTTTGTATGTGTTGCGCCAAAAGTTTTTAAGCATTATTTTAAACATATTGTCTTGGTTTTCCTTTACCTTAAATGCTTCAAATGTCATATTTAATGGTTGATTTGCATCATTGTATAACTTTTCTTGCGTCTCTCTGGTTGCTGTAGCAATAGTATCTGTGTTGGTTGCAATGTCAACAAATTCTCTCGGTATGCCCTTTTTCATCAGTTTCGGTGGTTGTATTGTTGTTGGTGTGTTTGGTTTCATTAGGTTATGTATTGTAAAACTGTCGTCATCATATTTATCATTGAATTTCTGCTTCTTTCTTTTCAGTATGTTTTTAGTTAATATTATCATTAAATATACTTATATTATTATTTACTTTCACCGCTTCCTGCTGCTCGACTTGGAGGTTTTGCCATCTTTTTGGTAGTTGCTCCTATTACTTGTTGGGGTTTGGCGATATATTTGTAATAAACTAAGTCGCCATACATTTGGGCGATTTGGTCTGTTATTGGTTTCTTTGTATCGCCTTTTGCATTCTTATGAAGTCTTGCTAGATGTGAAAATTCTTCAAACTCCGTTGCCTTAATTAGTTGTATAATATATAAATCATTTACGACTTTGCTCATTTCAGTCAAATTATTAGCAAAAATTCGTGGTTGTCTGTCCCTTACTGAATACAATATTTCAAATGCTTGTTGTTTAAACTCCGGTTGAATGTCTGGGTGTAGTTCATCAATTCTTGATATAATTAATTTTTCTTTTTCACTTAATTGCGATTCTCTTGCTGTCATCATTTCATCATCTGGTATTAATTCTGGGCTGTCAGTTATGTCGCTTGATATTGAGCGTCCTAACATTAAGCGATTGAAAATAGACGATGCGCCTTGTGCAATAAAGTTTCTATGTTGTTCTTGTGCTTCTTGCTGTCTTTGTGTTGCTTGTTGTGCTCGTTGTTGCAATTCTGTTTGCACAGGTGCTATTGTTGGTTCTTCTGGTTGTGTCGGTTGGATATCATCTGTTGTTGTTGCCGGTTCTGTGTTTCTTCTATGAACTGCATATGTGTGTCCATTTCTATGTGCTTCTTGTTTCAACATTGCTTCTCTCATCTGCCTGTCTAATATTCTCATTTCTTGGTCTTTCAATAATTCTAAGTGGTCGCTTCCATCAAAAAAACTACCCTGAGGACTTGCTTTGAAGAATGTAGCATCTCTGTTAGGTAGTTTTCCTGTTAATTGTTCGTTCTCACCTATCAAATTAGTGATTTCTTCATAAGTAGGTCGTCGTTTCAATCCAAATTTTGCATATGGGTTTATTAATTCTAGACTTGCTGTAGTTGCCATATTTATTATAATAATAGTTAGATTATTAATATTATTATAATAAATCTTAAGTAAATATTAACTTTTTTGTATCTTCATACCATTTATTTAAATGTTCTTTTGTTGCATGTGGCAAGTTAGGACGATATAATTCACCCATCGTCCTATCCAGCTCATTTACATAGTTTGCTCTCTTGTTTCCTTCGTCAATCTTTTTCCTTAATGCTACTGATGCTTCTTGTGCATTTCTTAATTTCATTTGTTCGTGTAGGTGTTCTAAATATTTTGTATCTTTCATATCAAATGGACTATATTTAATTTGTGAGGATTGTAAAAATATCTTACCTTTATTTTTCTTATTATTTCTTTTGTGGAATTTATACATTATATATTTATCATAGATTTTAATTTTAATCGTAAAGCACGCTCCCACTTTCGCGTAATTCCAGAACAGACTCCGAAATCATATGCACAAATAATTCTCGCACATCTTCATTATCTGTCAGTGCTCTGTTACTTCCTTTTAGTTTAAAAACGAGTAAACCTCCCATTTTAGTATTCTGTCCAGTAAAATTAGTGTCTGCCATTTTCTCAAACGATATACCAATTACAAATTTATCTTCTCTAAATCGCTTGTAGGAAATACTAAAGGCATCTTGGTCAGGGTTCAAATAGTGTAATGTTCGTCTTAAATAATATGCAGTTTCTGCCATCGATTGACATTCAAACTCTGGATATTTCTTATTGTTAATTTGTAATTGCCACGTTAAATTTAAATCTTTATCTTGAAAGCCTTTACCTTGGAAACGCTCACGATCAGCACCATCTGGATTAGGACCATCAAAAATACGAGAATTAATCATAGGATTGTAAAAATAGTTCCATCTCTTATAAATATAATTATCGT
Organism: Effrenium voratum; assembly: GCA_963377175.1. Lineage (NCBI taxonomy): Eukaryota > Dinophyceae > Suessiales > Symbiodiniaceae > Effrenium > Effrenium voratum. Next base: position 943,542 of record CAUJNA010002247.1, on the reverse strand, counting down.
GTCTGTAATAGTTGGCATTATCAGCATCTACACCTGCTCTTGGCGCACGATACAATGTAATGAAACAACCATTTAATTTAGAAGCGGATTTAACAATGTTCATATTAATTTCACCTCCTCCTCCTGCGCTGAATGATTGTGTCATAGTGTGATACATTGGAAATACCAATTTCAAACTTTGACCCTCTAACAAATGTTTAACTATATTATTGTTGACCGTGTTGTCCAATTGAATTACCTCAGCTCGTATGATTACATTATTTAATTCCCACTGTGTTGAGGTGTCTCCAGTTGTGAAATAATAACCTTTGGCATCATTTTGAGTATTGACATCAGTTACTGTAAAAGGCGTAATTACTGGTATATGTTCATCTGATACAATTGTAAATTCCAGTTCAAGTGGAGCATAACGAAGAGGCAAATAATAATTGCTTTCTAACAGTCCGCATACTGGTTTATGTCCTAATCTCATATAACTAGCGCCAGGAATTCCTGCTACTGAATGGCGAGTATATCGTGCTGTTAAATCTCCCCAATTGTTATGGTCTTTTGTAGTTGGAAATGTTGTTGCCACAGGGGTCGGCAGCGGGATTGGTTCGTGTATTAACATCTAACATTTCTGCCAGTCCAGTAGCATAAGTATGTCGCCAGTCATCATCCCAACGAGGATTAGCGCTACTTTCTAAATCGTCCATATCTCTAGCATCTTGACTTTTAAAAGAATTATACAATTCACAGTGCCTATTGTATTCAATAATATCCTGAACCTGTTGTCCGCCTACTGTGCATCTATACCGACTGAAGAAGGATGATAAATTACCTAACGGTCGTAAAAAATGACTTCGTGTTCCGTCAGTGTTTTGAAGATTAGCAAATAAACGAATAGAAGATAAATCAATATATGTGTTGTCTTCTCCTGATATATGAAATCTAATATTTTTGTTTCCTGCATTTGGATTATAGACATTACTACCCGATGGAAAATAATTAACGTGTCTTCTGTCTGTGATATATTGTGCTGTTTCTGGAAGTCCAAAATTTAACGAGTTAATCATTGTAGTTTCACTTTCTGCAATTATATTATCCATTACTTATATATGATAAACTTAGATTTTATTTTTTATTTTTATATTTTTCTTATGTGGAAGCATTGTAGTAGAATTATTTGAAGTTGTATTTTTTATAGTATTTATTAGATAATTATTTTTTGTATCAACTATATCTTTTAAAGTATCATAATCTAAATTTTTATATTGTTTATCGTATTTTGACGGTTCTTTTGTCAGTTTCTTCTCTAATGGAATTTTGTTTTGTTTGTCTTTATTTCTAAACATTATTATTAATATTATTGATATTTTATTGTTCTGGTGTTGAATTAGGATTGAAACGCGAAGCATTTAACCCGAATTATCATTCGGGTTGAACCCATTAGAAATATCAGTAGTAGGATTTATACTTGTGAGTCCATTTCCTTCCCAATTCTGATAGCCGTGCTTATCTAATAAGTTAGGGCTTTCTATTTCTCCTGTTATTGCCGCGTCGTCAAATGCCGCGATTACATCACCGCGATTACGAAATTTAAGATTTCGTGGGTCTTTTGGTTGATGCGCTCCTGAAATTAACGGCGATGAATAAACTGTAGTAGCATATCTATTTCCGCTTCTCCTGTTTATTTCACGTGCTACTGCTCCTGCGAGACTATGTCCAACGAGTCTATCTACATCTGGATTGTTTTTTAATTCTTCCATTGCGTCCTTATATCTTTCGCTTAATTGAACATTTCGCGTGGGTATAAAGAATAAATCAGAAATAATATCATCAGCAAGATGTCCAGCACCATTTTTAGCACCAGTGCCACCAATATATAAAGTGTTGCCTATTCTTGTTATTCCATTTACATTTGAATACGCGGCGTCTAAACCCTTAACATCATCAATCTTATTTTTATTTTGAACATTGATTTCTTCGGCATAACGTGTTTTATGTTTCATTATTTGCTTATCAAAATGTTTATTGAAACCTCCTACTTTGTCTTCCAATTTCTTTTTATGGTTAAAAAATACATCTTCTATTAAATCCTTACCTGCTGTATATGCTTTATCACTTGCTACACCTGCCATCATTTGCGTCGGCGTCCTGCCTTCTATAGCACCTAATAATAATTGTCTTCCTATCATATAATAATAATTATATAATAATTTCTATTGTATATTATATTTATGAGTGACAGATTAACATATAAAAAAATCTATGTTGATAGTGCCTACAGATTGCAAGAAAGTAATTCTACCAGCGATTTTATTATAGAACTTGACCAAAACTTTGAAATTCCACCAAGAACAAAAATGTTCGTGACAGAGTGTTCATTCAGCACTCCGTTTTATACAACAGAGAAAGGGTTTTACGAACGCTTCTATATTATGTTGTATAATAGTTCCAATGTCTTATTGAGAAGCACTGCCGTTGATGTATCCGGTGAAATTTATTATGCCAATCAATTATCATTTAAAATACAATCAGAATTAAACACGGCATTTAATGATATTGCACCTGACTTATTCTTAACAGTATATGGACAAAGCGAACGCAAAATGGAACTTAAATTAAATGACCCTCTAAATTACAAAATCAAAATACCTACAGATGAAGAATTAGAAACTTATGTAAATGGCGAATGGAACAGAGGACAGTTTGAATATGACAACTTGAGACCAAAAGCTATCAATTATTTATTAAGTAATTATATTGCCTATGAACCTGCGTCATCTTGGCTAAGTGGATATTTTAATTTAGTTCCTTTCCAGAATGTATATATTAACTCACCTCAACTAAGCGACTACAAATATTCAGCACCTAATAATTTTAGTAGTTCAGTAATAAAAAAAGTTCAAATTAACCAACAACTAGGCGGAGTCATTAGCGACTACACCTCACCTATATATGCAGATTTTATTGATGTAGGCGGTAAAAATATTAAGAGATTACACTTTAAAATTACAACCTCCAGAAACGAAGTTATTGATTTTCACGGGGTACCCATACAGTTCTCACTTTTATTTCAATTAGACAATTGAATATAATATATTTCTCAATTTGTCCATATAGACAAAATATATAAAAATATAGACAAAATATATAATATATTATATATGTCAGAAGTTGAACCTGAAATTACTAATACAATTGAAGCAGACGAGCCAGTAAATGAATTACCACCAATTGAAGAAGAAGCACCAAAGGCAGAACCAACAATAGAAGCACCAACAGAAGCGAAACCATAGAACCATTGAAAAACAACTCAAAAACTCAAGCACGCAATGAAAAGAAAATAACCTGTCCAAAATGTGCCAAAACTTTAACATTAAAATCATATAGATACAGTCACGAACGCAATTGCCAAGGACCATTAGAAACTAAACCTATAAAACCTAAACCAAAAGCAGTTCCAATAGCAAAACCCCAAAAGGTAGAATATCGCGAAGTAGCGCACCGCGAAGAAAATCAACAACCACAACCGCAACAAAATAATATAATAGCGAACACACCGCCCCCAAGAAGAATGCAACCACGCGAAGCGATGCCACAAGCATCACAACCGCCTCCAAACCCGCTACAAAATATAGCACAGCATTACCAATTATTGCAAAATGAATATTTGAGACAGAAGCAAGAAAAATACAATGCATTAAATAAAGGTATATTTGGCTCAAGAGGAAAAAAAAGATAGAATATAATTATTTTATAACCTACTATATAATAATTATGTTTTCAACATTATCATTGGATGGCTCAAGCAGAATTATAGCAAGTGAATTAGTATTAATAAATTCAACAGAACCATCGACCTTAAGCAGTGTTTATGCTACGAAACAAGAATTATCAGACACCGCAGGCGCATTAGGAGGAGGTTATACAATTGAAGAAGTTGATGCACTGATATTAGCACAAAAAAATAAGATAGATGCTAATATTCTTGATATTACTGAATTAAATGCTACTTCAACAACGATGTTTGATGAACAAATAAATCAAAATATAACAATCACAAGTAATTTTAATAATACTACTGCTTATGGACTTACAATAACTTCAATACTACCGACTATATCAGCAAATACAACTAAACTTGACACAAATGCTAATAATATTAGTTCTAATACCTTTTTAATCAGTAATTTAAACGCTACAATAACATCAAACTTCAATACTATTAGTTCTAATACATTCTTAGTAGGAAATTCCAATAATACAATCACTTCAAACTTCAATAATATAAGTTCAAATTCTTCACTAATAACAGGACACGGAAACACAATATCAACAATTTTAGCAGATGTATCAACATTATATGCAAACGATACTAATTTATTCAATACAAATACTGCATACACCAATACATTTGCTTCAATCGTATCAGACAACACTACACAAGATTTATTAATAACTGAAAATTCAAATACGATTAATAGTTTAATATCAGCAGATTTACAAAAGTTAGATAAAACAATCACAACCGCACAAACAGTAAACTCTCCATTAATACTTAGTTTAACAGATAATACTAATCCAATTTTTAGAATTCAAGATGCTGTAAGTAACCAACGCTTAGAATTTAAAAGAGGTTGTCAGTTGGACTCGTATCAAGGTTTAACAGGTGCTACACCTTATAGATTATGGCTAGGATGGAATACGGGAGATGTTATTATTGGAAGACCTAATAATGCTTCAAGAATTACGATTAATGGTAATGTTCATACTTCATACAATTTTGCTCAAGCACACGGAACATCATATTTTGAAGGTGCTGTTTATATGAAAGGTAATTTATTTACAAATAATGATTTTTCAACAGATATTAAAACTAAAATTGATAATTTAGACAATGCATTAACTCCATATTTAGAAACACACACCCCCGCGGCAACAGAAGGTTTTTATATTCATCATCCTAATTTTGTTGCTTGTAGTATTGGCGATATTACAAATTCTTCTAACCAATATTTTATGTGCGACGGTGCTGTATCAAAAACCATATTCAATAAACCAGTTGATGTATTAGGTGATGTATATACAAACGGCGATTTAACAATGGTTTCTGGTAAGAAAGTTGAAGTCAATCAGGTTCAGTCAGTATCAGGAAATACTTTATTATTACAAAATTCACCGAGTGGCAATGTTCAATTTGGCAACACATCAAAACTAATAATTGATAATGCTGAAATGTATGTCGATACAAATGATTTAATAATCAGGAATAGCAACACGTCAAACTCTATTAATTTGGTTGTTGGATTATCTGCAACATATGCTGATAATAAAATTATTTTGAATAGTGGAAGTAATAGCGAATTACGAGGCGACTGGACTATTGACGGTGATATGACTTTTGGAATTGCTCATAAAATCAATTTGAGACATTTAAATAGTGATGCTGTTTTAAGATTAGAAGCATCAACAACTATTGATAGTTACATTGATGGCACTAAATATTTACAATTGGACGATACACAATTTTCATCATTCAATGGATTTAATTTAAGTAGTGATAAGAGACTGAAAGATAATATTGAAGATGTAGAAGATGACACTATAAATATGGTAAAAAACATTAAGATTAAAACATTTGTTAAAAATCAAAAAACTAAAAAGACTGAATTAGGATGGATTGCTCAAGATGTTCAACAATACACAAATCCTAAATATAATATTGTAAATGAAACAGGAGAATACTTAACAATGTGCTATGACAGAATGGCCTGTATTAGTTGGGATGCTTTATCAAAACTAATCCATCGCGTAGAATATTTGGAAGCTAAATTATTGAAAAAGAAAAAATCTAAATAATTAATAATATTAAACAACATAATATTATTAAGTATTTCATTTTGTGAGCTTGTCAAGTAGTTCTTGAGGGTTTTTAATTTCATCAATATCTATATTTTGTTTTTCTATGTATTCCTTTATGGCTTTCTGACGATATGCCTTTTTGCTTTGTTCAATTTTATTCTCCATCCATCCTTCTTTTTGTAGGTTCTTAAGATAATACAAGCGGTTGTATATAGCCATCTGTTTTTGTATCTCTTCCATTGTGTAGTCATCCGGGTTCAAGTCCTTAGTAACATCATGATATTTTGATAATCTGGGCATTCTGTTAATATATTATTAACGCAGTATTTCTTTAAATAAGTTTTACATAAAATATAATTATATACTATAAATTATCATTAAATAACATTTCAAGAAAAAACGCATTTAAAGAAATATTGACACTATAAAATATATAATATAAATATTATTATGACATCAAAAGCTGTAAAAAGAAATATTAACTCTTTAGAAAGCAAACTCGAAAGGAACAAGGGGAATTTATCAACACAACAAAAGGCAAAGGTTAGAGACATTATAGGATTATACACCGACAGGAAAATATCACAATACACAACAGCGGAGAAGATAGTTAATGATTTCATAAAGGCAAAATCAGAGGATGAAAAGAGCAAGGCAAATCAAAAATATGACCAGGTTATGAACACATATGAAGAGAGAGAACCACTAAACGAAAGAATGAAAAAGAACAAACAGGAGAACATAACAAGAGGGCACAAAACAAAACCCAGAGATTACACAATCGGATTTCGTTTTTTTACTATGAGTGGATATGGAGCACATAAGGTAAAAGCATCGTTTAAAGACATTCAAGGCGGGACATATTATCCCATGCATTTTGACGATAAGCATGCGGGAGTGAAGACTGGAAGATGGATAGAGGAATTAGTCAAGAAGAGAATTTTTAGACTGTATGACAAAAACCTTTTTAAGAAGGTTATTAAAACACTGGCGCAAGATGACGACATCGCTAGGCATTACAAGACAATGAAGCACTATATAGATGCAGTAGTGATTTATGATGCCGACACGGTAGAAGGAGATATTAAAGATTATGACCCTAAAAAGAAGAACTTAAAAAACGCAAATAATATTGGTATTTTTCATAGATATATGGAAACAGAACTCGACCCAGAATATTGCACTTTTGAGGAAGCCATTAAGGTAAAGCATTATGTTGAAAACGAATGTTGGATTAACACATTGAATGATTTTTACGGACAAGACAAGAACATGAAGAAGATGACCAGAGAAAGTATTTTGAAACTCATAGACAAAACAGACGAGGAATTCAAAAACCATGGTGCTTCAATAGAAGACATGAACAAGGTATTTAAAGAGTATGCCATCACCGCCAGAATTTTCGATATTGTGGGTAATTTGATTTTTACATTTGACCCACCAAAAAGAAACCATAACATTAAAACATTCTACGCATTAATAAAGAATGACCATATATATACATTAAATAAGGACTTGAAACAATTGAAATCAAATTTAGGAATAAAGAAAGAGTATAATATCAATGTTAATGCTTCTACCGACTTTTATTTAAATCATAGAGAGGAACCCATTAAATGCATCATGATTGAAGAGCTGGATGACATATTAAAACACACCGAACAGGACGAATACACAATGATATATACACGCAACGATTTGGCGAAAATGTATTATCAAGCAAAGCAGGCGGGATATGACCCGAAAATTAAATTTAGTGCGTGTATCATTTCGGAGCTGATGTTTCAATTCAAGATTAAGAAAAGAATAATTACATACAGGATAAAAACACAAAATTTGATTGACGCCTTCAATGCAAGTATAACAGTAGAAACTGAAGACACCTATAATAGGATGTCGAGAGCGATGTTTGAATTCAATAAATCATTATTTAATCCACTGCATAAATCTTATTATAATGACATTGATGTAGAAATTTTAAACACATGCAGGACAGTAGCGCCCGCTGGTAAATTTCATTACTTTTATCATAGTAATGAATTACATATAGAGATTGACCAGAACAAGGCATATACACATAATTTAACTAAAATCGTAAAAATTCCAGTGTTTAAACAATTTGACATTTGGATGCCTTATGATTGTGGTAAACATGATTTTAATAACATGGGAGAATTATGTTTATTCTTAGTTAAGTTTACTGGAAAACAAACATCATTATTTTTTAATAAACAATATAATTTAATATATGGCATGTTTTTAGGAGAGTTTATTGACGAAGTCGAAATTTTATATTTTAAAAAGCCTTCTTCGATTTATGAAGTAGATTATAAAAGTATAGTTGAGAACCTATGGAAGACTAACATATCAAATAATTTAGGTGAAGACATCAAGGTTAAAAAGTTGATTTCGAATGTAAATATCGGATTGTTAGAAAAGGGAACTAACAAGTCTCAGAAGAGTTTAGTATTTGATACATTAAGTGAAGCGTTGTATCATCAAAATCTGTATGGGGGAAGAATTAATAAGATTAGTGGATTTTATGATGATAAGGTTTTGACAGAGATGACAGATGAATATATTAAAGAATTAGAAAGGAACATAGGCGAGGGATGGGTTTTAGAATTTAAGGCTCATGATAATGATGATGATAGGTACCGGAATTCTGATGACGGTACATATAAATTTTGGAAAAATAATATGTATTATCACAATCATTGTCGTGAATGTTATAAAATTATAGATGGTAAAAAATACGATATCAAAAACGTTGAGAAAGAATCAGAAGTCAAATATTACACATTGACAATGACACATAAAAAAGACTTAACCAATGGCTTTAGGTATATTAAAGAGCTACTCATGCAACGACATAATTTTAAAATGCATAAAGATTATAAAACATTGAAAAACAACAATATCAATGTGCATAGTGTTAAAACCGATGCCTTCATTATTGATAGGAAAAATATTGACAAGGCTAAAACATTGATTAAGTTTTCAACCAAAAGGGGAGGATGGAGAGCTGAAGATAATAAACAAGTATCACCACCGAGTGATATATACAAAATTAAGGTTAATGAGTTATCAGAAATTCCGACTTACAATAATGTAAAAATTCGTGTTAAAGACGAATACGACACCAAAAGCATTTGTGAGCAAATTGTGTCGTGTCATCCGGTTTTACTAAAAGCAAAACTGGCTGGAAGTGGCAAGAGTTATATAGGCGAATATATGAAAAATCTAGGTTATAATGTGTTGTTCGTATGTCCTAACAACAAGCAGAAGCAAGAAACCGAAGCCGACGCCATAACATTAAACAAATTTTTCAGTATTCCAATAGAAGCTGGAGAAAGACTACCGACATTTGACCATTCTGATTATAATTGTATTGTGTTCGATGAGCTAGGTATGGCGGGCAATTATATTTTGAACAGAGTTAGGGAGTTTAAGGATACATACCCAGAGAAGATAATTATAGGAACTGCTGACGGGAAGCAGTTGAAACCTATAGCTGATTTAACTAACACCCAGGACCACGAGACATATTTAAACAACTGTCTTAATCAAATATTTAAATATAAGATTTATCTTAAGATATCTAAGAGACTTAAGACAGAAGAAGATAAAATTAAATTGAATGATATATATAATGACATTTGGAAAAATAAACTGCCCATTAAGGAAATAGTAAATAAACATTTTGAAACTACAAGCGACATCATGGAAGGAGAGCATAACATAGCCTATACTAATGCTAGGTGCAAATGGGTAAGCAAGACCGTAAGAAATAATTTAGGAAAGACAGATAAATATGAAATTGGAGAGCATGTGATATGCAGAGTTTATAAAAAAGAAATGGGGCAGGTGTTTAATGTAAATATTACTTATGAAATTATTAGCATTGATGATTGGAAAGTAGAAATCCAAGATATCAAAAGTAAAACTATATTCATGACAAACACCACGACTTTAGACAAGCACTTTATACATGCGTATTGTGCTACATGCCATTCGTCTCAAGGGGCTTCTGTAGATAAAAGCATTACTATACACGAATGGGATAAATCACATTTGGTCAGCCGTGAGTGGATTTGGACAGCCCTCACGAGATGCAGAGATATCAATAAAGTCAAGTTTTTCAAAGCAGACGTAGACGATACTGATTTAAATGAAGCACAAGTAACCAGATATTTAGAACATAAGATTAAACAATATAAATTACAAGACATGAAGTCTCAAAGGGAGATAAATGAAAATAAATATATAGATGTTGAATGGTTGCTTAACAGAATTGGAACAAGATGTAATAAATGCAGTTCAGATTTTGACATAGAAATAAATAATGGAGTAATAAATAGCAATATGACAGCCCAAAGAATAAACAACGATTATGCCCATCATAAGGAAAACTGTATATCTTACTGTTTAAACTGTAATCGCCGGGAAAAATAATATCTATCTTATTTTATATGGCATCTAAGCAAGATATTATTAATAATGTTTATTATGATAAGGGAGGCTTCGGGTCAAAGAACCGCACTTTACAAGAAGCAAGAAAAAAGGATAACACAATAACTATAAACGATATTAATGAGTTTTTTAGGAAGAATGTAGAACAGAAAGCCAAGCCAAGAGGACAGAATTCATTTGTAGCTCCTAACGCATATTATGAGTTTCAAATTGATTTATTTTTCATTAATGATATCCCTAAACAAAAAATGAAAGTTGGCATGATGTGTATTGACATATTTTCTAAGTATATGGTTGTTGTCCCGCTTATGTCAAAACAGCCAGCGGACATTTTAGCAGGACTGATGGAATGTATTAAAAAAATGGGTGGAAAGCCCAAACTAATTTATATTGACGATGAAGGAGCTTATAACAATCAAAGTGTTATAGATTTTTTGAAAGATGAAAAAGTAGAATTACATAGAACCAGAGGTCACCCAGCATTTGCGGAGAGGGCAATAAGGACGTTTAAAGATAGCTTGTATAAGAGGGTTGAAAACGATGAGAAAAAAGGAAAGGCTATTCAATGGACAGACTACATACACGAGATTATATTAACTTATAACAATGGAATAAAGCACACTTCGCACGGCTTAACACCGTCAGAAGCAAGAAAGCCTAAACATCAATTAGAAGTGAGTTTAAATTTAGGTATGAAAGCCAAAAGAAATAGAGTTTATCCAGATTTAAATGTAGGAAATGAAGTTAAGATATTCAGGAAAAGGAGACCGAATGAAAAGGAGAGAGTAGGAGTATGGACTAAACAAACATACAAAATAGCAAAGATTGAAAAGAAGTTAGGACAGGAATATTATTATATTGAAAATTATGACAGGGCATTTTTGAGACATGAGTTATTAAAGGTATAAATTTATTTCTTGGAAAAAAGTATTTAAAGAAATAAAAACTATATATATTATAATAGAAATGGTTGAATTTACAGAGAAAGAGCAAGAAGAGATTATTAATAAATTCTTGGATGACTTAAACAAAAATGAAACAGAAAAGATTCTCAAACACGAACTATCCAAACATAATTACAATTCATCACTATTACTTTATTTGAAGTTGCCATTCAATGCCATTAGGTTAATCAAAGAATATGGAGAACGTAAATGCAAATGCGATAACTGCATTCATTTGAACCAGACAATTGACCACGCGAATAGATATTTTAGTGGTGTCTCTACAGTATACTATTTTAATGAGTTATATAAATTCCCAAAGGAAGAAGAATTAAAGCTACAGTTTAATTTGGCACCAAGCAGGTTTAAGAAATACAGATCTGGATTTAACAGTCGTTTACATGACCCTACGCGTTTAAAACATTTTGTACCATCAAGTAAACTGAAAGAATTTAATGACATACTAAAATACATTCATGAACATAATTTTACCAAATATGAACATATCAAATTAAATTATTATCCTGAAATTAACCTATAACCATACTATAATAATAACATGTAAAATATTATATGTTATAATTATATTTCAATATTTAATTTTATTTCTTGTAAAAAAATATTTAAATAAATAAACACTATATATATTATAATAGCAATGGTTGAAACCGAAATCAATAATTATATCAATAAGAAATGCTACGATTGTTGCCACTTTAAAAAAGAAAATATGGAATTATATAAATTGAATTTACCTAATGGAATAGTTAATAATATTATTGATTATTCTTTGGACGAAGAAAATATATGTAGAACTTGTAGAAGATGGAGACGATATCAAAATATAATAGAAAATTGTTTGGCGTTTAAAAATATAGATGAAAGAAATGTTGAAGATGAAATATTGATATTTTTAACTGTGTATGAAAGACCACCTTACGATTATGTTAAACAGTTTCTTAAAATCAGTAAGAAAAAGTGTGAAATGATTAATGACATATTATGGATGTTGATTTATTATAGTAAACCCGGCGTTGATGTAAACAAAGTCATAAAATCATATATTGAAAGCAAAAAGTTTAATGTGAAAAATACAGTGAGAGATATTAATCTTATTTTTAAAATGATGTATGAAAGAAGTAAAACATATCAATTAAATAGTTATCCTGAACTGAAATTATAATCATAATATAATAATAACATGTAAAATATTATATGTTATAATTATATTTCAATATGTAATTTTATTTCTTGTAAAAAAGTATTTAAAGAAATAAAAATAATATATATTATAATAGAAATGTTATTTAATTATTCAAAGTGCGAATGTTGTACAACTAAAAGGAATGATGTTAATACAACATTGTATAAGTTATTACCTGCTAATCTATGTAATAAAATAAGTGAATATGATGTATATTGTAATCAATGCTGTATAACAAGAGACCTTGAAAAGTTTTTTGTTGAAGAACATAAGGATAAGGGATATACAAAGTTTCAATTACAATTGCAATTCTTTATGAAATATCAAAAACGATGTCCTGTATGTTTTTACCATAAAATTGCTAGAAAGTCATTTGAAAAAGAAATTAATGAGTTCTTTAATAATAAAGATTTAATTAAGAGGTTTGGAGGGACAAACGCAATTAAACCATATAAAGCATTTGTTAAAAAATTTCGACGCATGTTTGATGCGATTGATTGGCATTTATTAAGTAAAGATAAAATAAACGAGGTCTTGAATGAATTTAGAATAACTAAATATCATGTATGGTCTTACTATACAACACTAAATATCAAGTATGGCTACTAGTTAATTTGTTTTTCTGGGAATATATTTATTCAATAATAGGAAAAGACAATATCAAATATATAGACATTGGCGATATTGATAAATATGTAGATTACATATTTGAAGACATTTTTCCTGACTATAAATGTAACCCATAATTATTAATCATACTATAATAATAACATTTATACCCTTATATGTTATAATTATAATGTAAGTATAGCGTTTTATATATTGAAGATAAAATCCTACAAGGCGGGCCACGCCTAAAAAATGTATGATGAAGCTGATGAAACAAAGGAGGGAGTGATGTTGTTGCTGTTCTATTTTTTGTCCGGGAAATGGACAAATCGTTTTTAGACAGTTCGAATATTTTTTTGATGACAAATATTTTTTGCAATATATTTTGCAAAATTTATTTTTTTGAAATGGATGAGGCGAGGAGATTGAGGAAATGACATTTTGGAGGGTAGTTGGTGAAATGAATGAGGCGAGGAGAAAGGAGAAAAGGATTGCAAAAAATTTGGAAAAATGATGATAAAAAAACGGATGAGATGGACAGAAAGGAATGTAGAAAAATGATGAAAACGAATAAGGGTAGAAGATGGAAGATGAAAAAAAATGTAGGGTGGGGGGTATGTATGAAGCAATTTATTTGCTAGGCGAGGCCCTCCACTACTGGGACACCCCCCGTGTTTTTTGTTCTTCTTTTTTTTTTGGTTTTTCTTTTTTCGGGGAGGGCAAACCCCGGCTGCTAGGACACTCCGTTAACCTCGGATTCCCCGGCGGTTGTGTGCGCTTTGGAGTTGGTACCCTTCTGGGTCACAACCGTGGAAAAAGCTCTAGGCTGGAACCCCTTTACGAGAACCCAATTGAAACCGAACCAGCTTCTTACAGCATGATAGAAACAGTTTAGGGTTCTCTAGGGATCAACTACGCGCTCACAAACTACTCTGTTTGAAGTAGGGGCTACCAAGCTATGGGAAACACAAGGGGAATAAGAAGGCTTATAGTTGGAGTACCCCAGGGGCACGAGGTGATTTCATAAGGCTGATCCAGCCGCGAAACTCCAGGCAGAGCGGCCAAAGCGAGAGGGGCCATTGCAGCCTAATAAGGCTGTGGCTCAAAAAACCAGTACCAAAATGGAACCCTGATAAGTGGAAACATGGACCAAAACCTAACCCCTCCTGTTTCATTTTGAGCCACACCCATAAAGGCTAGGCCATATTAGGCCGTTTGTGAGCATCAGTGGCTAACACTAGGACCTTCCCGTGGCTCCGCTTGCAATGGCTCTGGCTCAGAATTGGATCTTAGGCCAGGTCCACCCATCTCACATTTGGAGCGGGGATTGCTCTCCAAGGAACCCCTTGCAGGAAAAGGGCCGCATTCCGAAACCTCAAATGAAGGTGGTGCATGTTTGTCCTCCGTTCAGGCTGTAAAATTTGGAACACCCAGAGCTTACCCTTGATGCAAGCCTTGTCATGCCTACAGTGCTTTCCCATATGGCTGATGGCCTATTCTAATAATGCCAGTCTATGATGCCGGCAGAGCTTCTCTCATGAATAAGGCCGCATGTGAAGCCTGCTAAAGACGGCAAAGGTGAGGTTTTGTTGCACAGCCTATCCAGCGAATGACAGAGAAAGAAACGTGGATGGGCAAAAAGGAAGCGATGAAACAAGCATCAAGGCAGCCAACCTGCCAGCTTGCTGTTAACAACTGTTTGGACCCTTGCCTTTCCCAAAAGCTTTATTTGTCATCCAGAAGCAGTTGTTGTTTGTGTCTTGCTGGTTGTGTCTTGTTTGTTGTGTCGTGTGGCGTCATTGTTTCGCGGTCCTGCATTTTATGTTTGCGGAAGGCTGGCTGGCAATTTCGGAAATCAAGCTGCCTAAACACTTCGGAAGGAAGCTCCAGTTCAATCGAAAAAAACAACTTGAACACTTGTGGCTTCCCCAAACACCACGTATTGTACTCATAGCGGTTTAGCAGCTACCCCTGAAACACACAAAGGGTGCAGCAATTCAGGGACCCTGCTCCCAGAATCAAAGCTAAATTTCCCCCCCTGAAACGACGTTGTTTTCTAGTGCGCTGTTGTTGCGGCAGGATGGCTGACTGTTGGTTCAGCTCACATTCCTACGAGACACCTCTCCGGACTTGATAGCTTTGAACCTTTGGCCCCAAAACGAGCACATGCAAACAACACCAGCTGACGCCAAATTGGAAGCTAGTTTGTCCTGACACAACTCCTTGTAGCTCCTCAGGCAATCATTGATACCTTAGCTCCTTGGCTGCCAACCACTGGCAAAGCTAGGTCCTCCAGTTGAGAGCTTAGAATAAGGGTACCCACTTTTTTCTTTCTAGTCGATTTTAGTAGGGGAACCCTCCCAACCAAAAAAGGGGCGAGAAAGTTGGCACGCAAAGCGCATCGAACACGTCCAGGCTGCCTTCGTAAGATCCGATGGCTGAAAACCGCAGTCCTGGTACAAATCCTGGCACTCCTGCGTGGAGGTTGTCGCCTGCGACCGGGATCCAGGAAGGTTTCTGTCCATAGGCTACACTCAATTTACACCTAGCTGAATGACACGCTGAATGAATTCCTCAGAAAGACTGTCAAACTGGGGAGCCCGGCTTGCTCGTTTCAGGCAAGCTGTCCAGGCACTTCCGTGAAAACAAACAACGCACAAGCACAAACAATCCTTGCTCTGACCAACATGCAGTCTGCCGCGTGCAAAGCTGTCGCTTCGTAGGGTCCATCACGATTAACAACCTCAAGCGTGTAGCATTGTTTCAGAAAAGCAAAGCCACACATACAAAACCAACCCTCCATTTGCCTAAGTCTTGAGGGGAACAAATAGTATTTCCAGTAGTGATAGATTCCATCAAACCAACCGGGGGAAAATACATATTCTGAAGCAAATGCGAGCAGCTGCACGCACCATCCGTCCCAAAACAAGGGACTCATCTTGCCGCATGCGGCCAACCGGTCAAAGCCTGGGGAGTTACGGAGCGGTGCATTTGGTCACAGCTGACCTGCCAACTTCCCGAGTCCTTGGCGCTCCTGGGCATCTTTCAAAGGCACGGCTCGCGCACGGGTCCCCGCACCTGCTGGAAGTTGTTCAGCACACCTTGCGCCTGGGCAATCAAGAATCCAGGGCTTGATTCCAAGCGTTCCTTCCAAGAAACCAACCAATCAAGCCTGAAAACTATCCAATTCCAGGTTTCCAATCAAGAATCCAGGTTTCCTTTTTGTTTTCAGGAAACCAACCAAAGCCCAAGGAAACAGCTTGTTGTAAAATGCACGATGGTTGAACGTGATTGTGGATTCGACCCCTTTAAAGCATTGGAGATATCCTCTGCGCAACTTCGGGCCCAAAGAGGACCCTTTGGTGGACACCAATTAAAAATTAGGTGAGGATTTACGCGCACCAACCAACTTTGAGGCCACACAAGATGACATGAAGAACTCACTCTCTAAGAAACCAGCAACAGGAAACTCTATATGAAACCCCTCATGTTGTTGGGTCTTTGGCTAACTTCGTGCAAGATTTCCTGTAGCTAATTTCTATGACACTCTGCGAGGCAGCTGAGGGCCAAGCAGTACCCACCGTCTCTAAAGCCTTGGCCATGTTTCGCCTCAGCGGACATTGCAGCCAGGATGCTTTGGTGTGATTTGTGGCGGGCGCGGGGGGGTGGGGGGTGGTGCTTTTTTTGGAGGAGGGTGTTTCAAAGGGACACCAAAAAGAAAAAACCAGTGGATTCACTTTGGAGGCAAATCGACGTGTATTCCCGGAGAAGAGGACCACTCATCTACGCCGAGACACATGGGTGCAAGCGCAGATGGCCCAACGAGCTCAAGTTGAAGTCAGATGAGTCCACTCATGGCCCTTAAAGATGTCAGGGGACGGGGCGTTTCGAGTGTTCAGTCGGAGCTACAGAAAGCCAATGGTTTCCCTTGAGGCAGCCCTTCAGCTTCAGCTTCCAGCTTCGGCTGCAAAGACTCCAAAGCTGTGCAAAAGGACTGCTGATACGGGGGCGCGTCTTTATCGGAGTTTGTACCCTGATTTGTTTGGCGGGGTGAAAGGGAAAGCAGAAAGAAAGCCAATGCCAGTTTGGCCCGACACACTCATATGATCTTGGGCATTTTGGACTACACAAACTAGGTGCAACCCCTGTGACTCTCATCAGGCTTTGGTGGGACTTGAACTGGTTTCCCACCCCTAACCCCCAAACCACCGACCTCCCACCCGTTTAATTGGCCAAACAAAGTATCCAAACTGTTTATTTACCACTAAAATGGTCCAAGCCCAAAAAGTGCTTTCTGCCTGGATGAACAAGTCCAAACTGTTTATTTACCACCCCACACGGTCAAAACCCAAAAAGAAGAGTATGCTCAAATGCCCAGTGGCCATGGGAACAAAAAGGCATCCTTTTCTCACTGGCTGAGTGGATGGCCCAAAAAAGGTCCCCAAACTTTTTATTTACCACTAAAATGGTCTTCCCAAAAAGCTTGAAGTTCATGAACTCAGGAAGTGAGTTTTTGGGTTGGTTGAGTTTCAAGGGAATCGGAACCCTTCCCCAAAAACAAATCCAAACAAGGGGCGGAATCCACGGAGTCGAAAACGAATCCACTGACCAAGTGGGTTATATAAAGGCCAGGGTCTCACTTGAAATGAGTCATAATCAAAACCCGATACTAAAACGGTCTACCCAGAGCCATGCTTCAAGAATTGTTTGAAGGCGGATATCCGCAGACTTTTGTGGCAAGGGGATTGTCCCTTACTAACCTTCATTTACCCGGGTTTTGATTCATTTGGTGAGGTCCTAGTTCCCTTCCTTGCAACAGTCTTAGGGAATCCAACGTCGGCAGCTTTACCCGGGTTTCGAGACTGTGGCTCAAGCAAGCCATCCGGGTCCCGGGCTTGTCCCCTTGCCTTTCCGAGAGTTCCACAGCCTCCCGCGCCGCCGAGAGCGCCTCAGAAGGCTCGCTCCGTCGCCGGCATGGCTCTGATGGCGCGCGAAGGTTCCGCGAGTCAACGGAATTTTACGAGACCAACATGGAGCTTTCACCAAACTGCTATTTTACAACATTTCAGCCAAAAATGGGGCAGGAAAGGGGAGGGGGAGAAATGTATTTTATTTTTCAAATTTCAGTCTAGGGGCGAGAAGTTGTAAATGTATCCGACTTTGACCAAACTTTACGAGACAGACATCTTGGCCACACTGTAATAACCGCACTGGGCGTTTACATGGGAGGAATTTGCTCAGGCACGCCCAAGGAGTCCTTGGGTCGGCTTGTTTGGTACGCAGTGAATTTAGTCTTACAATATCGACTCATCCATGTGTATGAACATGTGTATATATATATATATATATATGTAAGTTTGTGGTTGGCTGGACAGGTTTGTACATGTTTGTACATAGGCCACTGTCAAAGAATGGGGCAACGGTTCTGAGTTCTGACTTTCTGTTTCTGGGAGACCCATGTGTATGGGCGTGTCCTTCTCAAGGTTGGACCCCCCAGGTTGGTTTTCCTTGTGGTTTACCTTTCAGGCCACCAACAAGGGGTAACCCTCAAAACCGACACACCATGGTACACCCCAGCATGACCATGTGGGTACCCATGTCATTTTGGGGCTCTCTTAGTATCCAACTGGGTTGCGCTGCGCTGAGCAGGTCTGACCCCTTGTAGGTTAAAGAGCAACAACATTTCTGTTCAAAAAGACTAGGGGGCGATTTGGTCACAGCAAAGGGCAACGTGAGGACTTGAAACCAATCTGCTTTCTATCCTCGTTCACAACCCTATGCACCAAATAACCTGCTCAGTTGCCCAAAGGACCCAGAAATTAAAGGTTAGAATGTTCAGGCCATGAGTAAGAGAAGCTCAAAAAGAAGCAATCAAACGGTCAACAGGTGTTCGCTTTGAAGAAGTGAGCCTACAAACCGACCCCAGTTTCCACGTCCGCCATGCGCCTCCTTGAAACTGCCCTGGTTGATGTGCACGTCCGCTGCGAATCGCTGGATGGCTGCCTGCAGGCGGGTCACAAGCTCCATTTGTTATGTTTTGGAGGAGGGGTTCTCATAAAAAGGCCGATCCTTCAAAATGGTTGTGGCTCAAAGATGGGTATCCAAACGGGTTGCCCTGGTAAATGGAACAGCCTCACTGTCCTGACTAAACTTTGCCGAAGCCTTCAGAACATCGCAACGAACTGAGCTGACATCTGGCAACCAATTAACCCACCAACCAAAAAGCGGACACAACCCACCGAACCTGACCGCAACCCCAGCCAACCAAGGCCGTGACGCTCAAAACACCTTCTTCCAAGCCAGTCCGAACCCTTTTCCCCTTTTTGTCGGTCTGCTGCTAAAAGTGGACTCCAAAAAGGGCTCTGTTCTAGCAAGGTCCAAGCACAATCCCAATTGGCTCGCACATGTGACTTGTGACCATGGGACGGGACGGGTGCTTCTCAAAAGGCGTCACCAACCAAAAGACGGCCTGCCATTTTGTAGAAACTCTCATTTGGGGCGTAGTCCTCGCGTTTGCGAGTGCAGCCCGCCAAGAGTCACTGTTTATTCCTGAAGGCTGGGTTGCTGGCAAGGGGAACCCTATGTGAAGTGATTGAATGTTAAGTGGCTTAGTACTCCGGTGCAATGGTAGCTTGACAAAACGGCTTCTCTCGGGAACCCCTGCAAGTCAGCGAGTGGAGTCCAGCAGACTGTCGAAGCAGTGAGCAAACAACAGTTATCCCTATGTATTAAAACAAGCTGTTTTTTGCAGCCCACATTTCAAAAAGTGAACACAACCACAAAACCTAAACAGCTTCCAAAAATGCCAACAACAGTGAAGGTTTGAACCTATCCTTGCTCCACCGGTTGCCGCCTGTACAATCCAACGGGTGCGCATTGCCTCTACCAATGGACTTGTTGAGCCTGTGCATCTCGGATTTGGGTAGGCTGTGGGTTGGAAATGTTTGTTCCAGGATGCCCCCGCGCTCAGGTCGACGCGCCGCAGTATGCTGATAGCACAAGTCCCTGTATTTCCCCTTCCCAAGGGACACTCACCCCAACTGGGCCAAAAAGATGATGTTCAATTCCATCAAAAGGGGGAATTTGGGGAGCCCTGTATAAGGTGCCATCTTGATAGACCGCTTGGCTCATACGTTGAGAGGGAGAGCCCTCAAGCGATTGCGAGGCTTCAGGAATGTACTATGCCACTTTGAGGCAAATGCTTCTCCACTGGCCAAGGCTTCAAGGGTCGCCTAGGAAAGAGGCTCGTGCGCATCGAAAGCAGAAAGGCCATAGAGACCACTCCGCGCGGCGATCCAGCCGCGCGCCTGCAGCGCCAAGTTGCCCGCCTGAGACTCAGAAACTTGGGGCTTGACAACCCGAGGAAATCGATAAACAGACTCCAGCAAGTGGTTCGGGGTCGAAACCAATGACCAACTACGTCCCTTGTAGTGTCTGAAGTGCTAAATAGGTCCGCGAAAAAAGACACCTCATACTTCCATTTGGTTAAGACCCCTGGAAAAAATACAAAAAAAAACCGTAATGGTGGAACTTGATTAATAAACCCGCCCCCTCCCCCCTCAAGGTTGACAAGGTTTGGGAAAATCAGATTTTGGGGGTTCCCCTGGGGCCTCCCCCTAATAATTGATCTGCAGGATTTGAAGGTTGAGAAGCTTGAGGATTGAGGTTTGGAGGCTTGAGGTTTCTGATCAGCTGCCAGGCTGCTGCAACTTGCTGTTTTAGAAGACGAACTTTTCAGAAAAAGGGACCCTTGGCCAAATTCAAATAGAATCTTCTGGTAGTATCTGTTGAGTAGTAGCCCTTTAGGTTTCCAATTGCTGGGGCCAGGTTGTGGCTTTTGAGGAGGGGCAGGGACCCCCTTGATTAATCAGGGGGGGGTTCTCTTCTTAGGGGCGGTCAGGCCTTGAAGGGGGGGACCCTTTGTGGCCTTGGCAAACCTGCATTTCTTAAACAGTGTAGTAAATAAATTGGCTGTTTGGGAATGCAAACTTTTCAGAAAAAGGAGCCCTTGGCCTAATTCAATCAGAATCTTCTGGTAGTATCTGTTGAGTAGTAGCCCTTTAGGTTTCCAATTGCTGCGGCCAGGTTGTGGCTTTTGAGGAGGGGCTGAGTCATGAGGAAAAGGATGCTGCTGCTGTCTGCTGCTTCAGGATTTTTCTGGGAGATTGGGGCTTTAATCAGGGGGTGTTGGAGTTGCCCCCAAAAAATTAAGGGGTGTTTTTGTGGCCAAACCTTGTGGCTGCCTTTAAAGTAGTATTGCCTGGAAATGGTCTGGGGAAACCGGACGTCTTTAATCAGGGCGGGTTTATTAATCATGTTCCAGCATTAGTGATAGATTCCCTTGAAAACCAACAGGGGGATTTTTTTAAGAAATGTATTCTTAAGCAAATGGAAGCAAGGACACGCTGAGTTGCCCCTTTCTGACCCAGAAGTAGGTGCTCACCTTGGGACCCAAAAAAGTCAAAAGGTCGATGGGCTTTGAGCTACTGGGACCAATCCCAAACCTTGGTTGACGTTGGAAGGGGAGCAAAATTCTCAAAATTTTAGCAGTTAAGTGGATGGATTTACCACTAAACCACAACTTGCAAAAATGGATAAAATGTTTCCCAAAAACAACCATGAAACTAAGGGAAACCTTTAGGTGAGTGTAGGCCCCAGGTCCCTGGGATGGACTTTTCGTTGGCCCAAGAAAAACCAAAATGCATTACAGGGAATGGACTCTCTAGTTTGACCTCATATAGCATGGGTCCCTAAAAACTGAGCTGTGTCTTGAAACTGGGCGACTTTCGGACAACAACAACTTACCCTCCAAGCCTTTTCACCTGGAACCTGACAGACATCGAGAGTCCTAAGTCCTAATTCGGACCATTTTCCTGTCAGGTCCCGGCTGTTGACAGGTGGGAGGAGCTACGGGCCATTGAGCGCGCCGGCGTGCCTTGGAGGCGAGGGACGTCGCCTCTTGTAGGCCTGCCAAATGCCGAAGCAAAAGGCCGCCCGCAGGTCGATCGCAAAGGGGTACATTATATATATACAGATATAAATATGTACACACATACATATACATCAACAGGTATATGTACACATATGTATATTGAACAATTATATTTGCATATCTATATATAGTATGTATTTATATGTGTGTGTGTGTGCAACTTGATTCTGGGGTGTGCCTTGCTGAGAGAGGCAGGGTGGACATGGTTGTCAATGATAGACGAAAAACAAAAAAAGTGGCTATCTTTGGCAAGAAGTGCAGCCCTCTTCATCTGGGATTGTGCACCCTTTGGCACCTAGCAGCAGATCATGTGGATCATCACTGAATGTGGGGGACCTTCGTAGTCAACCAGTCGCTCTTGATCCAAGCGTGCCAAACATCTCTCTGGGATCTTGCGCTCATCTGCGGCTCGGCCGAGGCACGCACACAGCGACCGATCCACTGAATCACTTGACTTCAGCGCACCAACTGGCGGGACCACACCACATGCGCAACACTCTTTGAAGCCGAACCTGTCAAGCTGTGCATGTTGTCTCTCGAATACCTGTTGCACACCTGGTAGGGGGGGGGGGGATACACTCATGCCCGCCAAGGACTGCACAAAAAACCTCCCCTTTTAGAGCAACGAGCACTTGGGGCTTCCCCACTAAAAAGATGTCACCCACTCAATGGGGGAAAAGCTGCTCATGGTCATTTGGGGGCCGAAGGGAATATTCAACCCGCATCTCAACCTTTCAGGAAGCCTTCCCGAGGATTGTCGTTGCTTCACTTTCCAGGTGTTGCCCTCGTACATCTGCAACCGATACGGCACCCCAAACGTGGAGCCTTGCAAAAATAATGCACTCAGAACTTCACATGGGAATAGGTCGGTTTGGAACAGGGATCACTGGATTTCCCCATAAGTTGAAATTTACTGGTGGTGTCCATTGAAACGTTCACCACTTTTGGAGGTTCCAAAAAGGGAGAATGGCCCCGTGAAAAGTCAAACTTTATCTTTCCTCACCACTGAGCCCTCGGGCGTCTGACGGACTCATCATAGTCGGTCAGCACGGCAAGCCTCAAGGGGTGATGCAGAATCGATTCAAAAACCCGTAGTGGGAATCGCGTCCTACATGATGGGCGCCTGATTCAAAACTGTTTCACTCGCTCTGGCGGGCGCAATGACATCAAATCATGTGAGCATCATCCTTGCTGACAAGGACCTGGATGATGCAGGTGATGCAGCCACTTGGATGGCAAAACTCGAGGTTTCCTGACGCTGAACGCAGTCCACACAGAAAAGCAATGATGCAGAATCAACCCTCGGCAGGAGCATTTTTCTTGTTGACAAGGACCTGGATGATGCAGGTGATGCAGCCACTTTGACGGCAGAACTCGAGGTTTCTCACATTTGGGGACTAATGCTGAATGCTGTCCACCGGAAAGCAAAATGATGCAGAATCAACCCTCAGCAGGAGCATTTGTCTTCCTGACAAGGACCTGGATGATGCAGGTGATGCAGCCACTTGGATGGCAGAACTCTAGGTTTCTCGCATTTGGGGACTGATGCTGAACGCAGTCCACACAGAAAGCAATGATGCAAAATCGACCCTCGGCAGGAGCATCCTCCTTGGTTGACAGAGATCTGGGTGATGCAGGTGATGCAGCCACTTAGACGGCAAAACTCGAGGTTTCTCGCATTTGGGGACTGATGCTGAACGCAGTCCACACCGGGTGATGCAGGTGATGCAGCCACTTAGACGGCAAAACTCGAGGTTTCTCGCATTTGGGGACTGATGCTGAACGCGGTCCACACAGAAAGCAATGATGCAAAATCGACCCTCGGCAGGAGCATCCTCCTTATTGACAAGGATCTGGGTGATGCAGGTGATGCAGCCGCTTAGACGGCAAAACTCGAGGTTTCTCGCACTTGGGGACTGATGCTGAACGCAGTCCACACAGAAAGCAATGATGCAACATGGACCCTTGGCAGGAGCATCCTCCTTGTTGACAAGGATCTGGGTGATGCAGGTGATGCAGGTGATGCAGCCACTGGCAAACTCAAGGGTTTCTCGCATTTGGGGACTGATGCTGAACGCTGTCCACACAGAAAGCAATGATGCAACATCGACCCTCGGCAGGAGCATCCTCCTTGTTGACAACGATCTGGGTGATGCAGGTGATGCAGGTGATGCAGCCACTTGCAACTGGCAAACTCAAGTGTTTCTCGCATTTGGGGACTGATGCTGAACGCGGTCCACACAGAAAGCAATGATGCAACATCGACCCTCGGCAGGAGCATCCTCCTTGTTGACAAGGATCTGGGTGATGCAGGTGATGCAGGTGATGCAGCCACTTGCAACTGGAACTCAAGTGTTTTCTCGCATTTGGGGCCACACAGAAAGCAATGATGCAACATCGACCCTCGGCAGGAGCATCCTGCTTGTTGACAAGGATCTGGGTGATGCAGGTGATGCAGGTGATGCAGCCACTTGCAACTGGCAAACTCAAGTGTTTCTCGCAGTTGGGGCCTGATTCATCCTTGCTGATCAGGACCTGGATGATGCAGGTGATGCGGCCGAAGAAACTCAAGATGTCTTGCATTCTTGGACTAATGCGGAATGCTGCCCACACGAAAGCGATGAGGCAGAATCGCCCGTGTTCAATAAAAGAGATGTTGCCAAAAGTCATACATGCTGGGGGCACTGGCTAGCTCAGTCAATTCACCAGATGCTTCCAGGAATGCTGCGGAGGATTCTGGATTGGTTGGATGTTGCTACTGCGCGGCCGGCCAAGGGCGGATCAAACCCGAATATGTGGATCCTGCCGCAAGGTATTGGATCTGCCTACCTACCCTCACAGTTTCCTGAAGCCAACTTCCACTTGGTTAAGACCCTGGAAAAAAATATATATTTCCAGTAGTGATAAAATATGTTTAAAACCAACAAAGGGGATTCTCAAGCAAATGGAAGAAAAGCAGGCTTTTTGCCGCCGAATTATGAGAAATGACACGGCAGTTCTCCAAGGAGAAGTAGAAATCGATGGCACCGACCCCACGTAGTCAAGCTTGTGTCTCGCATTTTCTGTTTCCTGAGGCACCCAACGTGCCCTGTTTTTAGGTACGAGAAAAAAACGCTCGAATTACCGATTTCTGCTCGACCCCCAAAAAAACGCTCGCCCCCCGAAAAACGCTCGACCAAATCCCCTTCTTCCATCCAGAGGAAGGCGGGCATTGTTACGTTTTTTAAATTTGCGCTCGTTTTGCGGATATCTGCGCTCGTGTTGCGGCTATTTGCGCCCGTTTTGCACTTCGATTTCTGCTCGCTCCTTTCGCAAATTCAGCGACCGATTACCTTGGAGGACCGACCAGTCCGATTTTTGGAAAAACGCTCGAAGCAGGAAAAAGTGAACGTTTACCATATTTTGGTGACGACCCCTGGTTTTGCAATACGTTTGGGCTAAGGGCAGAAATTTAGGTAACGACGGGTGCTCCAGGTTGGTTTACTGATGTTGTGACCGATGAAAGAAGCAACAACCTGCCAGGGATGAAAACAGCTTCGGATTCGGAAGGGATCACAACAACCTACTAGTACCAGGGAGCCGTATGGGTGTGTTCTTTTTTGAGGGTACCCTTTTGTGAGAGAAACCAACAGGAACACCACAAATTTGGGGGAGCATCGAGATCCAAAAACCGCAAGTCAGTCCCACGAGTTCACTCAGAATCAGGGCGGCCCCTTTTGGAGCCGACCGTCTAAGGATTGGAGCCCACGTGGGTGTCCACTTTCCGGGGGAGGAGAGCCTATCCAGGTCCTCCAGATTTGAGAGCTTAGAATAAGTTAGTACCATTTGCTCTTTTTTTTGGGGGGGGTCTATGTTAGCAGGGGGAGAGGTCGGGCACTGGGGGACCTAGAGAAGGGGAGCCACCTTTCGGGGGTCCAAGTCAGAAATGGGACGCGACGGATTGGGGCTTCGCACGCTGCAGCTTCATCCCGGATCGCACGGGCCATGAGGCTGTCATCGCCACACAGCGCAGCCGCCTGCCCAGAGGAGAACTATGCGCAAACAACTTGGGTGCTGTGGATCCCCCAGCAAAAAGTTAAGCTTTTAGCTAGTTAAAAGGACAATGATGGGAATCCAAAAAGTTAAAGTCTAAAGATCCGTTACCCAATAGCGGTAGAGACAGCGACTGACCCACGGGAAGCCACCAAGCTGGAATGGGCTCCTTGCGACCCAAGCCAAGCTGCGCTTTGGATGGCGCAGTGGCTTTTGGCAGTAGGGCAAATTCCTTCTGAAACAAGATGACAAAACAACATGGGAGGATGGTACAATCTGTTTCACAAAACTCGGAAGCGCTGAAAGACCCCACAACAGCCCTCTGAGACAAGCCGACCCCCCCTCCCGCCCCCAACCCCCAAAAAAAAGGCGACACAGAAACACACAAACACACATGGACACAAACGGACCGAGACAAATCAAATCATCAGAGACAAATGACCCAGACGAAGCCAGCAGAGACAGAGATAGAGTCAAACAAACGCGCATGAAACAACACACTGACACAAAATAAACACAAGTGGACAACCAGCCAGCCAGCCAGGTGGGCAGACTGACAAGCAGGGAAGAGAGAGAGAGAGCGAGAGAGAGAGAAAAGAAAGAACAAGAGAGGGTAAAAACAAGTAGAGAGAGAGAGAGAGAGAGTTAGAGAGGGAGAGAGGTTGACAAGAACAATCCAAAAACAAACACATGCACGAAGCAAAGTCCTTAGACACCGAACCCGCCGAGGCGTGCGGATTGCCCATTGCGCCAAGGCAGGGCACGAACAGAATAACAATATTTTCCAAGCTCCACGTCTCTCTATGCATGGGCTCTTGCGCATCTTGCCCTGCAAGTGCGTGAAGCGTGTGCTCTCATGTCTCTTGCTATGCATGGGCTCTCGTGCATCTCACTCTGCATGCCCAATCGTGCATCTTGCGGCGCTGTAAGGGTAACGATTTTACCAGAAGAACCCTTCGCAATGCTTTCGGGAGAAATGCATTCCCGGACACAACCCGTGTCATTATTGGGATTGTGCAGCGATGTGACTCGCGGGAGGCGCGCAGAGAGCCGGTAGCTCCTTTTCCACAAGGCCTCAGTGGCCTGTTGCAGCTCCGGATGGCTGGCGAGCGAGGATTCTCCAAGCGACCACCGTTAGGTGGGCACAGGAAAAAGGGGGCCCCCTCTCTAGGGACACATGGCGGGATGCCGGTGATGTGCTGCTGGATCTTCTTGAGGGCGGACTTGCCCTGCTGCTTGGCCTTCCTCGCCGCCTGGAAGGTGGTGTCGTGGGCAACACACCAGAGGCCCGTTTTGATGAGCTTCCATAGCCCATCACGACAGGCGGTAGCCTTCTTTGTGAAGGCATCGCCCAGGTCAGAGTCGGAGGCGACCCATCGCTGAATGGCTCCCAAACGTTGGCTTGACCCGGAAGGCCTGTAGTGCGGCTCTCATCCCAGGAGAGGGGATTCATGCAGTTGGACTGCATCAGATCCTCCACGGGAATCCGCGCAAACCACGCCAGTGATCTTCTTGACCGTGGCCTCGGCGAAGTTGTCGAGTGCGGCACGACCATCATGATGTACTCCTACGCCATGTAGTTCGGCCCATAGCAGCCGAATCCGGAAGTTGGCGTCTTCCGCTTCAACCAGCGCTTGTACTTCACTGTCGTTGGAGGAGATGGCTTTCCGCTTGAGCTTCCATGATCGCCAACTGATCTTGCTCATGTTCACGACGTTGCCCTTGACGACTTCGGGACCGGCAGCTAGTGTGATGTGGCCGCCAGTACTGTCTCCACCAGGACGGTTTGCATACGCAGAGTCTCCCATAGTGACAAACACGATGTCACGCCAGGTTTTCGCGTCTTCGAAGCTCTGGAAGTGCAGCCGTGCAGAGTTGCGGCGAACTTCAGAGATGACCTGCTGGATCTCCCGGGCTGTGATCATCTTCTTGTTGGACATCAGCTCGGACATGAGGATGTTGCATCGAGCACAGATCTGTGGCTGTGTTTGTAGTGCCAGGCACTGCAGTGCTCCGAGGGCAGTTCGACATGCATTGATCTCCTTGGGCAGGAGGTCCAAGTTGCTGTCATGAAAGCGCTCGGTTGCGATGTCGAAATCCTGCTGAGTCTCGATGTAGTACTGCTGGTCTATGGTGATGTTCATGAAGCCGTTGTTGTCGTGGAAGGTGGTGACATACCGGCATGGCGGTAGTTGCCTTCACGCGACATGCCCCATTTGAACAGGCTGTCGTTCTTGTGCTTGATGTCCAACCACTCTTGTTGTTGTTCATCACCAATTTGGTGAAAATCATCGACATGTCCACCCATGGCACCGATGACGCGTGGGTCCATTTCAGCTTTGCTGGGAAAGATCCACAGACATCTTTCCCCAAGAACTGCGTGGCCGCCCAACTCGGTAAGAGTGCGGTGAAGGTGTAGCCAAAGACCCCGAGCTGTTGTGGTGCTACCGTACACATTCTTTAGGACGCGTAGCACTTCACCATCTTGTGCACCAAAAGCTTCACGGAGTTCCTTGACCGCAGTGGTCCAGATCCGGCTGTCAGCCTCAGTTGGCTGAGTTTGCAGGAAGGCATTGGCAAAGTCCATGCCACGAAGTGTCCACTTGTGCTGGCAAGCCATGAGGTACAGGAGGTTGCGACCAACACCACTTTGGTGGGTCCAGTAGCTCTGGATGTTCGTAGCCGAGCAGCACGATGCGAGCCTTGGCTTTTCTGGTGCCATCGACATTGTGCACGGTGTTGTTGTTGGTGGTGGCATCGGCTTTGGCTTCGGACTGCTCCTCCGGGGGAACCAGTTTCCAGGTGAGGACCCAGCGAGCACGCACGATGCGTTTCTCGCCAAAGGCCTGCATTGACCTCCTCATCATCCAAGCATCGCCGTACAGCGGCGTTCTTGACAAAGCTGTCCACTTCCTTGAGCTTTGCACGCTCGAAGAGGCGTTGGTGGTGGTGTGGTAGCTTGTTGATGTTTACTTCGCAGTCACGCATCTTTTTGACCATGTAGGCGACAGGGTCCTTGAGGAACTTGTCCTTGTGACGGTTGCTGTTGAAATTCAGGTTGAACTCCATGGAGAGGACTACCAACTTGTTGAAGCGCAGAGTAGAGGTCGAGCTTGGACTCCTGCTCAGCTTCTTGTTCGAGGGTGGTGATCCAATCCAGCTCCTTGATGCGGGAGCTGGTGAGAACCTCATTGATATCGGGCTGGTTGGTCTTGAGGCGTTTGAGATCCGGCTCATACTCATTCACAGCAGTACCGGGCGCCATAGCCGATGGGTTGGAGGAACTGGCTCCAGGCGTGATATCGGCATCGTGTTGACCAGTGTCTAGGTCTCCGGGGTTGTCATCCGCAAAGGAGGTGACTGTCTGCTTGAAGTGAACTCGGCGGGCAGGTTTCCGAGGAACGCCCTTGAGGATGTGCTTTCGGAGTTGGATTTTGGTGGTTTTGTCTGGCGCTGGTGGTAAATCTACTTCTCGATCTTCTGGAGTGGGCTCCTCATCGACGATGCCGGTGTAGGTGCGATCCGGCAGTACATCAGCCAGGGTGCGCCATTTTGAGGTGTCCTCGCGGCTCTCGATCTCGTGCATGGCTCGCTCAGTGTCAGTGACTGGACGTACACTGTGCGCGCAGCAACGAAGGAGCTTGTTTCCAACGAGGACCCACACGATGTGCCGACGGTCATCACCATCTTGTTGATGTGGTAGGACTTCTGAGAAGACGACCCTGCCAGGACCGATCCAGTGTGGGCGACCACTCTTCTTGCGTCCACCACGAGCTCCAGTGTACTGCTCGTGTGGCCATTGTTTCCGCCAGACCTTGACCAGCTCAGTGGGCTTGTGCAACCGAATTGGCTGTCGTGCTGATGTGTTGTTGAGGCGGGTCAGGATGCGTTGAGCTCTGGTCTTCCTGGCAGTATCTTCGGCTCGCTGACGTGCGGTGACCAGTTGGTGGAACGAGGTGCCTTCAGTTTCGGGGATGGCCTGGTAGGTCCGCACATCTTCGTCCTCGAGCATGAAGTCCTTGCCGTATGCCCATTGATATGATGAGCAGCCGGCGGTGTACTCGGTTGCATTGAGTGCTGATGCGGCCTGTAGGGCAAGCTGATTGGATAGTTCAGGACTGCCGCTCTTGATGGCTTTGATGTCCTGGATTTCGGCTTCGATGACTCCGTGGGCCCAGCTCTCCTTCTCAGCGGCATAGGTGAGGTGGATGTTGATCAAGCGGCAGAAGTCATGGACCTTCTGGCTGACGAAGCTTTTGGCGCTGTCCATGATGAGGATTCGAGGCTTGGGCTTGTCGGACAGCCAGCGCTCCGAGAAGGCTTGAATCACCACTGGAAGTTGTACTCCAGGACAGGTTGCACAACACGAAGTTTGGTGGCCATATCCACGAAGAGGATGAACTTGACCTTCTGCTGAGTGCCAGGAATCTGCCCATTCCGCCGCATCGACACCGACGGCCTTGTACAGAGCGTGGGTGGCGGCAGGAGGTACTTGACCACTGCTGGTTCCGCCAGGCCAAAGACTGTCACAAATGTCGCACCGGAAGTTGCGAGCAATAGCAACTTGCCAGGGTTGATAGCCAGCTTCTTGAACCAGATTGCGGTTGACAGGGCGTCCAGCGGCTTTGTGGAACTTCTGGACCTTGAGACGCCACATCTCCTGCTGACGTCGGGATATGCCGCTTGTTGTTCCCCTGTGGGTTTTTGGACCACGGGATGTGATTTTGGTGATGGTGGCACTGGGCGAGGCTCAGGTTAGGTTGAGGTGTAGATCGTTGGGATCGCCGAGAGACAATGGCTCGTAGTCTGAGTCTGGGTGTGCTGGTAGGTCATGAGGTGCTTCTGGCGATGTTTCAGCTGGGAGGAGGTTGTTGTTCTTCTCCATGATGAGGCGAACATGTCGTTCAGGTACAACACGCTGAAGCCAATGTCTCACCTTGGATGAGCTTCCATGGATAGTACGCAGATCTGCTGGTGTCAGCTCCTTGGATGGGAGCATGCACATGAGCACCTGGGCAGAGCTTGGCACGGAACTTCTGGTGGAACGACTCGTCGTTGGTTTTGATGAGCCACTTCTTGTGAAGGTGGATGCCCTGCGGGTTGCGCATGTCGTAGTTGCAGCCGTCGATTCGGCAAGCAAGGTCCACCATGGGTTGTTGATGCCAACCACTGCATGGATGTGTCCATTCCCAGTAGATGAAGATGTTGGGATCCTGCAGTAGCGACTCCTTGATGAAGTTGTGTGCCAGCCGCATTATGCAGCGATCCTTCCGACGAAGAGACTCGAGACGTTCTCGACGTTCTAGAGTCCTGTGGAAGATGTTGACCCAGTTGCAGAAGTGAGTGCGTGGGAGCGAGAACCATAGCCTCCTTGGCCGATGTTGATCACGTAGAAGACGGAGTCGATTCCATGTTTCTGGTTCATGAGATCGTAGCCCTCGCTCAAGTTGATACGTCGAGCTGGAAGATCGTGTTGATGGACAGCATGGGTGAGCCAGCTTTCAGGGGCGCACGCAAATTTGCACAGGAAGTCACCCTTCATCGTGTTCTCCTTGTGGAGTCCCATGATGAGGTCGTTGGTGGTGGCAGACATGAGGATAGCCATCTGCATGATCTTGTGACCAACTCGAAGTGGTAGGGCATGATGTTGGGAACCGTGGCTCAAATCGACCCGGGTGACTCCGGGTTGATCTCCGCCAGATTTCTTGCGATTCTGGATCACAGCGAGGATCTCCATGCGCTCCTGCTCGGTGAGGTAGCTCTCCAGATCGTGGAGAACCGTGGGAGGTGAGGACTGACCGACCTCCTCCCAACTGGTTGTCGAGGACGCCTTGTCGAAGCTCTTCTTGTTTTTCGACTTGCGGTTGGCCTCCACGACGTAGTTGGTGCCCGGCTTGTTCAGCAGATCCGTAGCCATGTTGTTGAGCTTCTCCTCGGCAACGACCTTGTCGATCATGGCCTTCACGATGACCGAGGACGGCGTGGCGCTCTGAAGCATGGGTTGCAACTAGGTCAGAGCTTTCTGGATGGTGTTCGGATTTGTCATCCTCGAGGATCTGTGTCGCGGGATGTAGCTCAGCCGCAGGTCGCAGATTGCACAGTCAGTCCATTGGCCGTGAGGATTGCTCCTGGGGACGTCCTCCACATGCTGATTGTAGCACGGCCATTGATCCTGAGCTCGTGGATCTCTGGGGTCGAAGCTGAACTAAATCCACCAGGAAGTGTCCCTTGGCATTCTTGGCAAGCTGATAGGGTTTGGGGTCCTGCTCCAAGGCGTTGATAGCATGACCTTCAGCTAGATCCACAATCATGCCAACCCCATCACGACCTGCATGATGAGACATGCCGACGAGAACGGGGACCAACATGTCCTCCTTGTTGAACCAAGACTCATCTACGCCCGGGGGATTCTGCAGGGTGTAAATGTGAAAGGTTTTCTTGAATCCGGACGCCCTTGAGGAGACGCTGACCGAAGGGCCCGACCCCACTTCCCACCCCCATGGCGAAAATATGGCCGCGAGCTTCGGTCAATGACGATGGCTTCTGGTGCGGCACTTGCCGTGGCACCACAGTCCAGCATGCCTGTTCCAGGAGGGTGATGTCTCTCAGAGACCATGGGGTTCAGGTCCATCATCTGGATGCCATAGATGTTGACGTGGTTGGGCGCCGAGGTGGTACCCTTGCCCGTGTGATGGCCCTTGTTGGCCCAGCAGACATCAAGATCCCTTGCCCTTGCCGAACGCGTACATGTTATAGTCGCCATCCATGAGTTGGCGAACTTGCCCTTACCCTTGGATTTGCCGAAGTGTGCACCGGGGTGGCGACGATCAGGACAATCGCGAGCGAGGTGATTGGCGCCGCAGTTGAAACACCCACCATCACGACCCTTGCCTTTGCCATTGGCCGCACCGAAGCCGCGGTCCTTACGGAGAGCTGCTGTGGCGCGCGAGCGTCAGC